>OY783227.1:6764898-7364898 GCA_963678685.1 Patella ulyssiponensis | reverse complement strand
TCCAGTCGGGTGTTGATAACAGGTTGATGTTACAATCACTAACACGTATTTTAATATGGCAGGACGCTTCTATGACATATGTCATTGTGTTATATAGACCATATTTTATTAAATGGGAGCTGATTTTATGGGCAATTACCTTTTCAATAACTTTACCAATAAACGGGAGGTTAGAAACCGGCCTATAGTTTTTAAATAACTCAGGATTTAGGTTAGCTTTTTCAGGAGTGGGGATACTAGTGCACGCTTTATGATGGTTTAAATCACAGGAATTCATCGGAATTCTATTGTGTGTAATAAACATGACATTGTGTGGTTCTTCTCGCATAAATAAACACTAATTTCTTCTCTGCGATATCAGTTATGTGGAAGCAGACGTCAGCTATTTCACACTTAACGTTGTAATTAGTTTGTGAGTTCTCTCAGAGACCGCGGTTGTTACTTAAAACCTATTATATATAGGTCAACGTTTTCAAGGATTCTGATCCAACAACCATGACAAGGTGTTCACCTATTTTGACTGTATATACGTAATTCGACACAACATTCGGTAAATAAGAGTGATTTAATTGCTAAATAAAAGATGAAATATTTAGAATATGGATCATGTTGTCTATACAAGATGTCAAGTCTAACTTTGAATACCAAAAATAAATTTGTATTTAATCAATAGATTATTGACGGGATAACGCATCAAGCCAAATATCAAAGGGTTCATTGGCTTCAGTTCCATCGTTATTATAGATCCAATAACATATTTTCTGAAAAGCATAATACCGCTAAATATTTGATAGTACGTCTTGAATAATAATATTTGTGGTGCATATTTCCTTATTACATATTTGCTATCGTATTGATTTTTTTTTTATGCATACATGCTTTTCCTTTTATAGATGTTTAGCAGAATGACATATAGTTGTGGCCAGCTAATCGAGGCTGCAAATTGATAACTCTTGACAAAAATAATGGTTTTGCTAATAAAGTTCCCCTCTTTAAAATATGGTGAATTGTTATTTAACTTTTTAAAGTCTTATTTGAAGACCTTTGACACTATCTTGATGAGTTCTGCTTCAGACAAAAGTGGTTCGAGGCTAACATTCACAAAAAAACCATGTAAAATTATGATGATAGCGGTTGCCACGTGATGTCAATTAATGTAAACATTGACAGTGAAGTGACAATCTTAGCATTCCCTATTCTGAGGTGTATTTCAGTTGCTATAATCACCTGATATAAGTGCGATTGACATTTGCAGAATTTCAGGGATGTGTTTGGATATAACACGAGTTTGAAAATAGTGCTATTGGCATTTGCAGAATTTCTTAAAGAGTTTTGTCATTCTAGCCTACTTTTGAGATTGGAAAGATCTTTGGCCATGACCATGAAAACTTGTATGCCTAGACACTAATATTTATAGGCGGTTAATTGCCTGGTCAAAACAGAGCGTACAGTCGGCCATATTTTTTTCTACCAATGAGAACCCAAGACATTATAGATCTGTGTTACGATAACCTAAGTATACTTAAAGGACATAGATGTACCAGTTTCAAGGTGGTGATGTACACAATGACACCTAGGCCGATATTCTAGTGACTGGCTCGCTAGCCTGGTGGTCGGGTGTTCGTCCCTGCATTGGACGAGAAGGTCCACCCAGATTTTCCGACGTGGTTTCCCCTTGTCAGTGATGCAGAAGAAGGGTCTGACAAGGACAGCTGCCTAGTCGTTCGGATGGGACGAAAAACTGAGGTCCCGTGTACACATTGCCGTGCACGTAAAAGATCACTTGGCAGTTGGATATACACCACATGAAATATTAGGGTCACCAACATCGTAGTTACTTAGAACCAGCTATGGCTATTTTAGAGTAAAAAAAAATCCCTAAATTCAAATATTTCCCATATATTGCTTATTGATCTTTGACTGCTGAAATCAGCTATTCCTTTCCTGCCTTTTCCGCAAATAAAATGGTGTTTAGTAGCCAGTTATTTGAAAGAAATTACAATAACATATTCCCGAAGCAATGGCCCGAGAAATGCCTTTCTAGCCATTTCTAGATTGAGAGAGAGAGAAATGGGGTTTAACGTCCACTCGACACAAACTAGGTCATTTTGAGACTATTCTAGATTGACTTCTGATACATGAGGTTTTGAAGGAGTGAGGCTATTCTTCCCGTTTAAACAAATCACTCCTAAGTACAGCAACAAGACAGCCCTACGTTTAATCTGGATCTTCCCGGTGATTTATGTAAGACTATGGTCTTAGGTCTTTAAGACCATATCGTGTCTTTGGAAAATTATTAAATTCTCTGTCTATAAAATTAAAATCCCACGTACCTAGTAAACGTGAAATAAAAGCTATACGTATAATAAGTCAGTGATGTTTTGGTAAAATCATAACCTATGACAAAACTGTCCATCACGTTCTTCCTGATATTGGACCTATGGTTAGTAGACATAATATGGTATCAGCACCTGCTTTATTTGTGTGAAATTTAGTAGGTTACACCACACCAGTAAGCACACCAGATCTCAACCGTGACATAGGCATATTTTTGCCTAGCGCCTACGACCAAATACTCAAATCATAAACATTTAACTTAATTCCTAATTACTACAAACTCAATTACTTTGATATTTTTATTCATTCATAGTTTACTCTCTACTAGTTTTGGGTCCATTAATCTATATGGTCAACAGTGTTAAGCAATGTAATTATTATCTGGCTTCATCAATACATCAGCTCCTGTCCTTAATCAGTTGTGCTTTTTTGTCTGTGTTTTAGTCTTTTAATTAAGTGTATATATTATCCTTCAAACACCAATAATCCCCATCATTAATATATCATTATGTACACATCATCACTACTCAGTGGCTTTAAGAAAGTTAATTAGTCCCTTTGATCTTGTTTTTGTATATCATAACCCATTGTGTCATAGACCTTTGATCTTGTTGTTTCTATATATGGTTTCAACCTTGTTGTTGTTGATTTTGTCTATATATGTTGCTTCACTTTTTGTTATATTGTATTAGCTTGAAAACGTTGAGAGAATACTCTTCGAAACGTCGCCTAAATAAATCAGTAGCTGTTTTTCCATAAGTATGTTCTCAGTTTATTTATCTGCCCAGTTACTAAATGCCTCTTAAAGAATATAAGTCAGTGATGTTTTGGTAAAATCATAACCTATGACAAAACTGTCCATCACGTTCTTCCTATTATTGGACCTATGGTTAGTAGACATAATATGGTATCAGCACCTGCTTTATTTGTGTGAAATTTAGTAGGTTATTACGCATTTGGAATGGAAATTAACGTCAAGGCTATATCTTGGACGTGGAGGGATGGGGGTATAAATTTGAGTGTAGATCAAGCCCCATTAGATACTCACCCAGATATTCAAGCAGCCATTATCTGTTGAGAACAAGGGACCTGCGAAGTTATCCAGCTTGGCCATAAAGTTATTATAGCTGAAATACTGTGGTATTATTTTACGATCACAGAAACACAACGAACGAAGAAGTCCTAAAGGTAGCAGTAGTACTACAGTGTTGATTTGGTGCCGTGAATTCCAGGGACAGATAGAATTAGCCAAATTTTATTTTTGTGAGTATCTCTTTTCGATTTTTCACTGATTTCTATCTGTAATAATGGCTGAAGAATTTCATAGAAATTTAGGTGCCCATTTGACAGGTTTGTCTTCCTCAATTTCCACAAATTCGGTAGCTAATATAATTGAACCGTATAAAGGGGATCCAAAACAATTTAAAGAATGGATAAAAAATATTGAAAAATACTGTGTTCTCGCAACAGTACCTGAAGACCGGGTAAAGTTAGTCGCTTTTCAATCAAGTAGAGGGGTCGTAAGTCATTTTATACAAAGGAAAATCATAGCAGATGCAAATGTGACGTGGGATGTATTGAAACAAGATTTAATTAACACGTTTTCGGAAATTACGGACACACAACAGGCATTGGCAATTCTAGCAAAAATCAGAAAAAAAACCCGAAGAAAACGTTCAAGTTTTTGCTGAAAGAATTCTATCTTTAGCCGCTGAAGCATTTCCAGGTTATGCCGGACAGTGAGAGTTTGACAGGCAACTAATTACTTTCTTTGTAGACGGACTTCAGCACGAAAATATCAAAACAAAAATTTTACGAGACGACCCGCAGACTTTCGTCGCAGCAATAGATTTGGCCAGCCAAGAACAAAATATTAGGAAAAGATTTGCGTTAAGATTAGGCGGACAACACACACGCGTATATGCAAATAGCGAACATGAACCCATGGATGTCGATCGTGTGAGAAACCGTACGTGTGGAATATGTTTTCGTCGTGGTCATGTAAGCCGCGAATGCAGACAAAAGCGAGGTGTAAACGAGGTTAAGACGAGTTTTCAAGGAAACACGACTTGTTGGTTTTGTGGCGTAGAGGGACATTTTAAACGGGACTGTAGGAAATTTGATGACTATCTTAAATCAAACCCAAGATATAAACGACGGGATAAGTCAGTTAAGCCTAAAACTCCACATAAACCGGGAAACTAAGATATTCTTTTCAGGGGCTTACGCGAAGAGTAGATATAAAAAGCCCTTCTCTGGTATAAATGTTTCGGGTTGTTCAAGTTCATGTTTGATTAAAATAGAAAAACGAAATTTTCGATCCTTAGTTGACACCGGGGCTCAAGTATCTTTAGTTATTAAGCAGGTGTATGATAATTTAAAATATAAACCAAAATTGGAAAAAAGTAAAATTGTATTACAGTCAGTCAATGGATTTGAACTTAAATTGGTAGGTTCTGCAAATTTGGAATTTCAAATTAAGGGTAAAAAGTTAAGACACATGTTTCATGTGGTTTCCAATATGAATAGAAACGTAATTTTAGGTCGTGATTTTCTCGTTTCTCATGGTTGTAGGCTTTCTTTGATTTAGGATGTATGAAAATTGGAAAAATGTATGTTTCCTTGGATAATGACGCAGAAATATCTTCTGTTTTGCGAATAGCAACCGATGTAATTTCAAAACCCCAGACAAGGTACATCGTTCATGCGAAATTAAAAAGACATAGTTACGACAGTAGGCAAGATGTCTTCATGGTTGAACAAGCAACTAAAGGGTTTGTGAGTAGCGAACCGGGACTTATGGTCAGCAATTCTTTGTTCAGCATGGAGCGTGCGAAAACTTTTGGTAAAAGAATCCCAGTCTTTCTTGTAACCGGTGCGAACAAAACGTTTCGATTAAAAAGCGGATGTGTTATTGGTCGTGCTGTCGATGCGTTTGACAGTACGATAGCGTCTGTGGATCAGGTTTTACGGGGTGCTTCGCAGTGTACTGATGCTAATTTAAATGAAAAATTTGCTAAAATCAATGTGCCAGACACGGAACGCGTTAAGTTATTTAATCTTTTCAAAAAATCATGATTTATTTGCGATCAGTGACTCAGAGTTAGGACATACCGATACTGTAAAAATGACAATTGACACAGGTAACCACTCCCCCATCAAACAGCGGGCATATTCCATTGACGTCTAGACCCATTGTTAATGAGGCTATCGATGACATGTTACGTAATAATAGCATAAAGAAGAGTAACAGTCCTTGGTCATTTCCTATTGTCTTAGTAGACAAGAAAGATGGAACAAAACGATTTTGCGTTGACTAAGACCGTCAGTTGGCCCCTACCCCTTATTGAGGACATGTTAGGTCGATTAGATAAATCAGAATACTTCACAACTCTCGATATGAAATCATGGTATTGGCAAGTTTTGGTCGATGAAAAAGATAAGGAAAAAACAGCGTTTGTATGCCATAGAGGGTTGTTTGAATTCAATGTTATGCCATTTGGAATTAACAATTGTCCAAGTATATTTTCGCATTTAATGGCACGCGTTCTTAAAGGACTTGAAGATTTTGCAATAGCATATATCGATGATATACTCTTTATTCTCGTTCAAATCGAGAACATTATGAACATATTAAGCTTGTATTTGATCGTTTGCGACAACATGGGTTGAAATTAAAACCCTCTAAATGTAATTTTTTTCAACAGGAAACTAAATATTTGGGTTTTGTCATCACTCCTGAAGGAATTAAAACAGATCAGGATAAGGTTTGTACTATTAAGGGTATGGATCAACCTCGTACGGTAAAAGAAGTTAGGAGCTTTATGGGAATGTGTAGTAATTATAGACGATTTTTTCCAAATTTTTCTACCATTGCTGAACCTTTAATCAAATTAACGAAGAAATATGCAAAATTTAAATGGACATCTGAATGTCAAACTGCTTTTGAATTTTTAAAAGAGAGTTTAACGACGGTGCCGTTATTAGCTTACCCAGATCCTAATTTACCGTATATACTTTATACTGATGCAAGCGATACATCTATAGGCGCAGCGTTAGTGCAGGTGCATGAGGATGGAAACGGAGGGAAAGTCGAACGCCCAATTTACTTTTTGTCACACAAGTTGTCAAAGTCTCAGGTGAAGTGGAGTGTTGTAGAACGTGAGGCTTATGCCATCCATTACGCGTTACAAAAGTTGGATTATTATTTACATAATGCCAAATTTACGATCCGAACTGATCATAAGCCGTTGCAATATCTTTTGGAATCACCTATGCAAAATAAGAAAATACAGTTATGGGCATTGGGGATCGCCGGATTTAATTGTAAGATTGAATATGTACCCGGAAAACAAAATTCTATAGCTGATCTTCTCTCTCGGGTTCCATCAAAACAAGAAGCAAATGATAATAACGCTGACGGTGAAACAATCGAACCGCGCACTAGTGATATGTTTGAGATTAGAGCATTCAATTCAAATGAATTCGTTCCACATGATTATGCGAAATGTACTGTTCCGGATAAAGATCTGCCGGATAAAATAGATTTAAATGTGGATAATTTTGACATCAAAAAGGAACAAAATGCCGATCCGGAAATTGTATCTATTATTAAAAAACTAAAGGCAAATACGGGTGGAAATAAGACAAAAAAATAGATTTCTGCTTATAGACAAAGTATTATATTTCATCTCCAGTCCTGATGATGACCCAACACTGAGGTTATACATACCTCAACACCTTCAAAATACTGTTATAAAACAATATCATGACAATAACGGACATTTGGGCATAGATAAAACACGTGATACCATAAAAAGACATTATTATTTTCCAAACATGTATACAAATTCCACCTATGCAGTTCTATGATATACCACCTTATGCTTTTGCGAAGATAGGGTTAGACTTATCGGGACCGTATCCCACAACTCTTTCGGGGAACAAATATATAATTAGTTTTATTTGTCATTTTTCTGGTTATGTGGAGGCCTTTGCAGTAAAAAGTAAATCTGCCGAGAATGTCGCCCACTTACTTATAGAGGAAATTTTCCCTCGATATGGTGCTCCGTTAGAATTGGTTACAGACAACGAGAGCGAGAACGTCAATAGGATAATGGAGAAAACGCTTAAAGAATTAAATATTAAACATGTCCTTACGTCGTTCTACCACCCACAAGCGAACTCGCGTGTTGAGCGCATGCACCGCACGATGCACGACATATTATCTAAAAAGATCGCAGAAAGTTATAACACTTGGGATTTATACTTAAATCAAACTTTGGCCGCTATTCGATTTAATGTCAATGAATCTACAAAATTTTCTCCTTTTTACTTGTTGTATAATCGCGATCCTGTATTGCCATTGGACAACATTTTGAAACCTCGAAGGAAATATTTGGGAACCGATCCTCACGAAATAGCGTTGCAAAATCAGCATAAGGCTTTTCTTTTGGTTCACAAGAGGTTACGGAAAACACAGCGTAAAAACGCTGAATATGTGAATAGAAATGCAACTGACACCCTTTTTAAGGTGGGTGACCCAGTGTATTATAAAAACCATCTTCGAAAACACAAATTACAGGAAAGATGGACACCATATTATCGGATAATCGAACAAACGTCACTGGTCTCCTTTATAATACATAATCAATTAACAGGTCGAACTACAAAGTCGAATGCACAAGATCTGCGTTTAGCAAAACTTGATAATTGGCAAATTCCGGAAAAACAATCCGATAAAGAAAAGTTGCTGCGAAAGGCACAATAGCTCAGAAAACGAAACCAGTGAGCCCGATGATGATGTACCTTTGGCACAACTGGCTACACGATTTAGGCGGGGAAGATCGGAAAGCGTGTCGGACGGGGACGATGTTCCATTAATGGAATTATCCAAGCCTCTGAAGGCTCGTGATGATCAAGATACTGAAAATGTTAACGACACGAATAGCTTGTCATCTAGTGGTAGTGACACCTCTGATGATGAACGCAACATAGATGCGGATGTCCTTGAATGCGATATAAAGAGCGATGGTAAATTAAAACCTGAAAAATCGCCGAACAAAAAGACGAAACAGTTGTTAAAACTGATTGCCAGTATGCTATAATATTTGATTTTCTTACGTTAATGACTAATTAACTGAGTCGATCTTTAGTTAGGAATGCCAAAAACAGTTGTGTTATTCCAAAAACGGTTGGGTTACTAAAATTCGTAGACTTACTAGACTCACGATTTCCCTTGATTGAAATGTTACTATGTGTGGACTGTAATTATGTTTCATAAAACTAACAAATCATTCGGATAAAAACTTTAGACACTTTTTGGGAAACCTCTACTCATGATCATTAATAATTATACACTTCCTACATTACCTCTAAAATTATGGAATTGCAATGGCAATTTCTATGATAGGGTTAATTTATGAGTTACAAAATTTGAGGTACTTAGAGAAAGACAAACCCTGACCTTTATGTTATTATTTAATAATACTTATTGATTCAACAATTGTAATTCTCATTGGCTGTATATGTTGCTATAAATGCAACCCGAAATTAAAAAAATTCGTAAGTCATTATTTTAGAGGGAAACAATGTGGAAATCGTCCTGAGATCAGTACAAGAGAAGAAATGGCTCTATCAAGAAAATGCGAGTAAACAACTAATGGGAATGAATCAGCAACCATCTCGCCACCGCCCACCGTTGCTATCAACACCTGTACTTGGTACGTCTACTACGTCTTCAAGAACAACAACTGTTCCTGTCGCAACTGATACCAGAATTCCACTGGAAAGGACATTAGTGGGGAAAGTTACCCCATGATTTCTCTGTTCCTGATATAAAGGAAATTTTCCATGTGACTTCATAAGAAGTGTTGTGTTAAACAATCATTCACGGAATGTGTGTATTTCATACAACTATTGTGTTATGGGTGAATAACCCACTATCAGAGACTGTTTGTGCGCATCTGTCGACAGCTTACATATATTATTCCTATTGCGCTTATATAATATATCCATATTATACTAGTATCTATATAGACATATGTATCCAGAGTGTTTCATTTCCAGTACACATTGTTCGGTAGCTGTGTTGTCTATCAAACTGTCATTAACAATTAAACACGGTGTAACTTTTCACCTTTTGTGGTAACCAGAAGTCAAATATGTGACCCTACTCGTGTAGACTGAGTGTATATTATCAAACAAACTATGGAGGTCAACTTCATTAGGTCACATATTATACAATGTGTGTTGTAGCAGGACTTTGTTTCATATCATTTGATAACGGAATGATTGTTTGTTTCTGGAATGTGAATTGGACTTTAAGGATGCCAACCATGAACAGTTTTGTGTCGTGTTTTACCATACTTGTATAGTAGTGTGAATTGTTAGCGTGTTTAGGACACTTCAAGAATCAAAAACTTTTTGAATTTGACTTAGTGTTTTTAAAAGTGAATTTTTATCATTTTGAAATATTTCATACATGCAATTATATTATATTGATGTACCCTCATGATTCTTTGCCAGGCTTCATTGTTCTCTAGTCTCCCCTTATTCCCCATAAGACCTATAGTTTTTGTTACATGTTTTTACTATGGTAACAACATGTCTTTAGCGAGGGAAGGTATGTAAGACTATGGTCTTAGGTCTTTAAGACCATATCGTGTCTTTGGAAAATTATTAAATTCTCTGTCTATAAAATTAAAATCCCACGTCCCTAGTAAATGTGAAATAAAAGCTATACATAATAAGTCAGTGATGTTTTGGTAAAATCATAACCTATGACAAAACTGTCCATCACGTACTTCCTGTTATTGGACCTATGGTTAGTAGACATAATATGGTATCAGCACCTGCTTTATTTGTGTGAAATTAGTAGGTTATTACGCATTTGGGATGGAAATTAACGTCAAGGCTATATCTTGGGCGTGGAGGGATGGGGGTATAAATTTGAGTGTAGATCAAGCCCCATTAGATACTCACCCAGATATTCAAGCAGCCATTATCTGTTGAGAACAAGGGACCTGCGAAGTTATCCAGCTTGGCAATAAAGTTATTATAGCTGAAATACTGTGGTATTATTTTACGATCACAGAAACACAACGAACGAAGAAGTCCTAAAGGTAGCAGTAGTACTACATTTAAGGTATTGCAAAACGGTGAAAATATTGCTCGTATCCATTGTAGCCATATCGATAGACTCGTTTGTCATGCAATTATTTTTTCTGTAATATTCTGCGATGCACTGGTTAAAATTCGTGAATCATGACATAACATTTTGTAACAATATTTGGAGCCCTGTTTAAACCCGAATGATATTGTTACTCAGATAAGTATTGGTTGTTAATCGGACTGTTGACCAGTCATAATTAGGAATAAAAATTTGCTTTCGTTAGGTCTAATCACACGAAACACTGCGAGGAGTGTGCTACAACAGTATCCTTACATGCATATAATATTTGTTTTTAGTGGACTCGCCTGTCCAACCTCGTGGGTTTTCTCCGGGTCCTCCGGTTTCCTCCCACTGCTAACGAATACTACGCACAAGCAAATAATTAAAATAAAACTAAAAACCATATGTTAGTCCCGAAATGACCTAGTTTGTGTCGAGTGGACGTTTAACCCCATTTTCCTCTCTCTCCCCTATCAGTGACTGTAGCGGACAAGCGGATATTTATGACTACTATGCTAGTACAAATGTATAAAATATACCATTTAGTTTTTACGATTTGCTGTTCAAAAATTCGTCATTCTTCTACTAGATCATGAAATTATATTGCCGAATTAAAAAAAAAATGTTGAAAATTATTTTAAGATTAATTATATTTGCCAAGAACAACTATTTTGGCATTACAGTATATTAAGATATTCAAACTTCATCGTTTAAAAATTTTAACAGTGTAATTGTGACCTCAGATACTTTTTAGACTATTAGATAGATGGATTGATTGATAGATAGATGATCAGATAGATTGGTAGATGGACAGATGCTTAGATAGATAGTAGATAGTAAAGTATAGGGATATATTTTAATTTGAAATACTTAGTGGTAATACGTATTTGTAGTTTCCACAATGGAACATTTTTTAAACGTGAATTATTTGAAGAAATTATTTAATGCGTTGGTATTTATTTTTTTTTTTCTATTTCTATTATGACTTGTTCTTAATGGAACTGGAACCAACGTTAATTTGGTTTCTGGGGTCCTGTTACAATTTTTTAGTGTGTAAATGAAGCGGGGTTTTTTTCGTCATTTTTGGTGAAAATCGTTATTTTTGGACAAAAATGGAGATTATTTACTACTAACTGGGTCGATTGCCATCCAGTTTTTTTTCTTGATCGTAGTCAGCATTAAAAACAAATTATTATACCCGCAGTGGGTAAGATATAGAGAGAATAAAATGATATACCTAAAATGAGCTATTTTGGTACCTTGTAGTCCCTATACCAAAAAGCACTCGATGAAAGTTCATCAAACTTTCAGAATGTATACTTTATAATCATATCTACTACCATATAAAGTTTCATTAATCTACTCGCCGTAATTTTGTTGTACCCTCCCAGCAAACACAAAACGTTTTGGTAACATTCGTAATTGGTTCTAATATGGTTGCGTTCAGAATGTTTGTTTAAGCACGTTCTCCGAACGTTCAGAAAGGGTTCAGAGATAGATTGTACTTTTTCTAAACGTTCCAGAAACATCGCCAAAATGTTGTCTTTTGACGTTTTAATTTTACTTTCATTCAACAATGACGGAACGTTATTTTGAATGTTTTTATAATGTTCCATCGGCAAACGTTGCATTAAAACATTAGATTAATGTTTTTTTATGACGTTATATCGTTGATACTGTGATACGTTACTAAACATTAGTTAATATCGTTCTACTGATGTTTATTTTAGAAACGTTCAGATTAGTTGTTCCAAGAATGTCAACGGAACCACCTGATTCAACGTTATTTGTCAAGCCTGGTCAGACAAACTGTAGACGTCAGTAAATTATGTTCTTATAACGTAACTTTTGTAACGTTTTAAATTATGATTCTTTGAACGTTGGTAATACATTTGTTTGTGACGTTATATTGATTATATTGAATTTCAGTTTTTAAAACGTTCTGTTTTCCTAATCTAAAAACGTTACAATAAAACGAAAATTATACCCTTCCAATAAAGTTCGTAAAATGTTGTATTTCTATTTTAAATTCTTTACTTCTTACATCATTAGCAAACGTTGCATTATAACATTAGATTAATGTTTCAACCATGTTTTTAATGACGTTATCGCGTCGATACTGTGAAACGTTACTAAACATTAATTAATATTGTTCTACTGACGTTTACTTTAGAAACGTTCAAGCCGGTTGTTCCGAGAACGTCAGCTGAACCACCTGAATCAACGTTATTTCCCAAGGCTGGTCAGACAACCTGGAAACGTCAGTAAATTATGTTCTTCTAACATGACTTCTGTAGCGTTTTAACTTATGATTCTTTGAAGGTTAGTAATACATTAGACTAATGTTACGACTCCGTTTTTTATGACGTTATATCGATGATACTGAGAGACGTTACTAAACATTAGTTAATATCGTTCTACTGACATTTACTTTAGAAACGTTCAGATTAGTTGTTCCAAGAACGTCAACTGAACCACCTGATTCAACGTTATTTGTCAAGCCCAGTCAGACAAACTGTAGACGTCAGTAAATTATGTTCTTCTAACGTAACTTTTGTAACATTTTAAATTATGATTCTTTGAACGTTGGTAATACATTTGTTTGTGACCTTATATTGATTATATTGAATTTCAGTTTTTAAAGCGTTCTTTTTTCCTAATCTAAAAACGTTAAAATTAAACAAAAAATAAAGCCTTCCAATAAAGTTCGTAAAGCGTTGTATTTCTTTTTTACATTCATTACATCTTACATCATTAGCAGACGTTGCATTAAAACATTAGAGTAATGTTTCAATCCCGTTTTTTATGACGTTATATCGCCGATACTGTGAAACGTTACTAAACATTAATTAATATTGTTCTACTGACGTTTACTTTAGAAACGTTCAAACCAGTTGTTCCAAGAACGTCAGCTGAACCACATGAATCAACGTTATTTCCCAAGGCTGGTCAGACAACCTAAAAACGTCAATTAATTATGTTCTTTTAACGTAACTATTGTAGCGTTTTAACTTGTGATTCTTTGAACGTTAGTTATACATCAGACTAATGTTTCAACTCCGTTTTTATATGACGTTATATCGTTGATACTGTGAGGCGTTACTAAACATTAGTTAATATCGTTCTACTGACGTTTACTTTAGAAACGTTCAGATTGGTTGTTCCAAGGACGTCAACTGAATCACCGGATTCAACGTTATTTGTCAAGCCTGGTCAGAAAAACTGTAGACGTTAGTAAATTATGCACTTCTAACGTAACTTTTGTAACATTTTAAATTATGATTCTTTGAACGTTGGTAATATATTTGTTAATGACGTTAAATTGATTATATTGAATTTTCGTTTTTAAAACGTTCTGTTTTCCTAATCTTAAAACGTTAAAATAAAACGAAAAATAAAAACTTCCAATATAGTTCGTAAAACGTTGTATTTATATTTTACATTCTTTACATCTTACATTATTAGCAAACGTTGCATTTAAACATTAGATGAATGTTCCAACCATGTTTTTGTTTGACGTTATACCCTCGGTACCGTGAACCGTTGCTAAACATCAATTAATATTATTCTACTGACGTTTACTTAAGAAACGTTCAGATTAGTTGTTCCAAGAACGTCAGCTGAACCACCTGATCAACGTTATTTCCCAAGCCTGGTCAGACAACCTAGATACGTCAGTAAATTATGTTCTTCTAACGTAACTTCTGAAGCGTTTTAACTTATGATTCATTGGACGTGAGTAATACATTAGACTAATGTTTCAACTCCGTTTTTTATGACGTTATATCGTTGATACTGTGAGGCGTTACTAAACATTAGTTAATATCGTTCTACTGACGTTTACTTTAGAAACGTTCAGATTGGATGTTCCAGGAACGTCAACTGAACCACCCGATTCAACCTCAAAACGTCAATTAATTATGTTCTTCTAACGTAACTATTGTAGCGTTTTAACTTATGATTCTTTGAACGTTAGTGATACATCAGACTTATGTTTCAACTCCGTTTTTTATGACGTTATATCGTTGATACTGTGAGGCGTTACTAAACATTAGTTAATATCGTTCTACTGACGTTTACTTTAGAAACGTTCAGATTGGTTGTTCCAAGAACGTCAGCTGAACCACCTGATCAACGTTATTTCCCAAACCTGGTCAGACAACCTAGAAACGTCAGTAAATTATGTTCTTCTAACGTAACTTCTGAAGTGTTTTAACTTATGGTTCTTTGAACGTTAGTAATACATTAGACTAATGTTTCAACTCCGTTTTTTTATGACGTTATATCGTTGATACTGTGAGGCGTTACTAAACATTAGTTAATATCGTTCTACTGACGTTTACTTTAGAAACGTTCAGATTGGTTGTTCCAGGAACGTCAACTGAACCACCCGATTCAACCTAAAAACGTCAATTAATTATGTTCTTCTAACGTAACTATTGTAGCGTATTAACTTATGATTCTTTGAACGTTAGTAATACATCAGACTAATGTTTCAACTCCGTTTTTTATGACGTTATATCGTTGATACTGTAAGGCGTTACTAAACATTAGTTAACATCGTTCTACTGACGTTTACTTTAGAAACGTTCAGATGGGTTGTTCCAAGAACGTCAACTGAATCACCTGATTCAACATTATTTGTCAAGCCTGGTCAGAAAAACTGTAGACGTTAGTAAATTATGTACTTCTAACGTAACTTTTGTAACATTTTAAATTATGATTTTTTGAACGTTGGTAATATATTTGTTTGTGACGTTAAATTGATTATATTGAATTTCCGTTTTTAAAACGTTCTGTTTTCCTTATCTTAAAACGTTAAAATAAAACGAAAAATAAAAACTTCCAATATAGTTCGTAAAACATTGTATTTATATTTTACTTTCTTTACATCTTACATTATTAGCAAACGTTGCATTTAAACATTAGATGAATGTTCCAACCATGTTTTTGTTTGACGTTATACCCTCGGTACCGTGAACCGTTGCTAAACATCAATTAATATTATTCTACTGACGTTTACTTAAGAAACGTTCAGATTAGTTGTTCCAAGAACGTCAGCTGAACCACCTGATCAACGTTATTTCCCAAGCCTGGTCAGACAACCTAGAAACGTCAGTAAATTATGTTCTTCTAACGTAACTTCTGAAGCGTTTTAACTTATGATTCTTTGAACGTTAGTAATACATTAGACTAATGTTTCAACTCCGTTTTTTTATGACGTTATATCGTTGATACTGTGAGGCGTTACTAAACATTAGTTAATATCGTTCTACTGACGTTTACTTTAGAAACGTTCAGATTGGTTGTTCCAGGAACGTCAACTGAACCACCCGATTCAACCTAAAAACGTCAATTAATTATGTTCTTCTAACGTAACTATTGTAGCGTATTAACTTATGATTCTTTGAACGTTAGTAATACATCAGACTAATGTTTCAACTCCGTTTTTTATGACGTTATATCGTTGATACTGTAAGGCGTTACTAAACATTAGTTAACATCGTTCTACTGACGTTTACTTTAGAAACGTTCAGATGGGTTGTTCCAAGAACGTCAACTGAATCACCTGATTCAACGTTATTTGTCAAGCCTGGTCAGAAAAACTGTAGACGTTAGTAAATTATGTACTTCTAACGTAACTTTTGTAACATTTTAAATTATGATTTTTTGAACGTTGGTAATATATTTGTTTGTGACGTTAAATTGATTATATTGAATTTCCGTTTTTAAAACGTTCTGTTTTCCTTATCTTAAAACGTTAAAATAAAACGAAAAATAAAAACTTCCAATATAGTTCGTAAAACATTGTATTTATATTTTACTTTCTTTACATCTTACATTATTAGCAAACGTTGCATTTAAACATTAGATGAATGTTCCAACCATGTTTTTGTTTGACGTTATACCCTCGGTACCGTGAACCGTTACTAAACATCAATTAATATTATTCTACTGACGTTTACTTAAGAAACGTTCAGATTAGTTGTTCCAAGAACGTCAGCTGAACCACCTGATCAACGTTATTTCCCAAGCCTGGTCAGGCAACCTAGAAACGTCAGTAAATTATGTTCTTCTGACGTAATTTCTGAAGCGTTTTAACTTATGATTCTTTGAACGTTAGTAATACATTAGACTAATGTTTCAACTCCGTTTTTTTTATGAAGTTATATCGTTGATACTGTGAGACGTTACTAAACATTAGTTAATGTCGTTTTATTGACGTTTACGTTAGAAACGTTCAAATTAGTTGTTCCAAGAACGTCAACTGAACCACCTGATTCAATATTATTTGTCAAGCCTGGTCAGACAAACTTTAAACGTCAGTAAATTATGTTTTTCTTACGTAACTTTTGTAGCATTTTAACTTATGATTCTTTGAACGTTAGTAATATATTTTTGGTGAAGTTATAATTATTATTATTGATTACATTGAATTTCAGTTTTTAAAACGTTCTGTTTTCCTAATCTTAAAACGTTAAAATTAAACGAAAAATAAACCCTTCCAGTAAAGTTCGTAAAACGATGTATTTCTACTTTACATTCTTTACATCTTACATCATTTGCAAACGTTGCATTAAAACATTAGATTAATGTTTCAACCCTGTTTTTATGACGTTATTTCGTCGATACTGTATACGTTAGTAAACATCAATCAATATTATTCTACTGACGTTTACTTTAGAAATGTTCAAATCAGTTGTTCCGAGAACGTCAGCTGAACCACCTGAATCAATGTTATTTCCCAAATCTGGTCAGACAATTTATAGACGTCATTAAATTATGTTCTTCTAACGTAACTATTGACTGTAGTGTTTTAGATCAATGTTTCAAACCCGTTTTTTTACCTTGTATCGCCGATACTGTGAGGAGTTGCTAAGCATTAATTAATATTGTTCTACTGACGTTTACTTTAGAAACGTTCAGATCAGTTGTTTCAAAAACTTCAGCTGAACCACCTGAATCAACGTTATTTCCTAAGCCTGGTCAGACGACCTGGCAACATCAGTAAATTTTGTTCTGCTAACGTAACTACTGTATAGCGTTTTGACTTATAATTCCCTGAACGTTAGTAATATATTTGTTTGTGACGTTATATTGATTATTGGATTTAGTTTTTAAAACGTTCTGTTTTCCTACTCTAAAAACGTTCATTTTTCCTAATCTAAAAACGTTGAAATTGAGTTCGTAAAATGTATTTCCATTTTACATCTTTTTTACATCTTACATCGTTAGCAAAAGTTGTATTAAAACATTAAATCAATGTTTCAAACCCGTTTGTGATGATGCTATATCGTTGATACTGTGAGGCGTTACCAAGCATTAATGATTTTCGTTCTAGCGACTTTTTCTTTAGAAACG
This sequence comes from Patella ulyssiponensis, assembly GCA_963678685.1. Lineage (NCBI taxonomy): Eukaryota > Metazoa > Mollusca > Gastropoda > Patellidae > Patella > Patella ulyssiponensis. Next base: position 7,347,026 of record OY783227.1, on the reverse strand, counting down.
TTTGGATTACTTCTTCTTCCAAGAACATCAAATGAACCATCTAATTCAACGTTGGTTCCTAAGCCTGGTCACACAACCTGTAAACGTCAGTAAACTATGTTCGTCTAACGTAACTTTCGTAGCGTTTTAGCTTATGATTCTTTGGGTGCCATTAATATATTTATTTGTGACGTTATAATATTGATTATTGTATTTTAGTTTTTAAAACGTTCTGTTTTTCTTTTCTAAAAACGTTGAAATTAAACGAAAATATAAACAGACTTACAATAAAATTCGCAAAACATGTTTCCATTTTACGTCCTTTTTTTTAACATCTTACATCATTAGCAAACGTTGCATTCAAACATACGATTAATGTTTTCACCCCGTACTATTATGACTTTATATCGTTGATACTGTGAAACGTTACAAAACATTAATTGATATTTGTGACGTTATAATATTGATTATTGTATTTTAGTTCTGTTTTTCTTTTCTAAAAACGTTGAAATTAAACGAAAATATAAACAGACTTACAATAAAATTCGCAAAACATATTTCCATTTTACGTCCTTTTTTTTAACATCTTACATCATTAGCAAACGTTGCATTCAAACATACGATTAATGTTTTCACCCCGTACTATTATGACTTTATATCGTTGATACTGTGAAACGTTACAAAACATTAATTGATATCGTTTTAGTGACGTTTACATTAGGAACGTTCAGATTAGTTGTTCCAAGGACGTCAACTGATCCACCTGATTAAACGTTATTTCCCAAGCCTAATCAGACAACCTGTAAACGTCAGTAAATTATGTTCTTCTAACGTAACTTTCGTAGCGTTTTAGCTTATGATTCTTACAACGTTGGTAATATATTTGTTTGTGACGTTATATTGATTTAGCGTTTAGCTTATGATTCTTTGAACATTATTAATATATTTGATTGTGACGTTATTTTGATTATATTGAATTTTTGTTTTTAAAACCTTCTGTTTTTCTAATCTTAAAACGTTGAAATAAAGCCAAAAAAAAAAACCCAAACAAACTTTCAATTGAGTTCGTAAAGCATTTTCCATTTCACATCTTTTTCCTGTAATTCAACAATGACCTGATGTTATTTTAATGTTCATTGGCAAACGTTGCATTGAATTATTGGACGTTATCAAACATTACGTAATATCGTTCTTGTGACGTTATATTTCCATGTTACATCGTTTTTGTTTTGTTTTTTGTTTTTGACGTTTTATCGTTGATATTGTGGGACGTTATTAAACATTAATTAGTATCATTCTATTGACGTTTATTTTAGAAACATTCAGATTAATTGTTCAAAGAAAGTCAAATAAACCATCTGATTAAGGGTATTTCTCAAGACTGGTCAAACAACCTGTTACATCGTCAGTAAAGGTTGCATTAAAACATCAGATCAATGTTTAAAACCCGTTTTTTAAGTTATATTGTTGGTACTGTGAGGCGTTACTAAGCATTAATTATAATCGTTCTAGCGACTTTTACTTCAGAAACGTTGGGATTAGTTGTTCCGAGAACGTCAAATGAACCATCTGAGTCAACGTTATTTCCCAAGGCTGGTCAGACAACCTGTAAATGTGGGAGGTAAGGTCAAAACCAAAGGTTCGAACATTTACCTTGAAAAGGAAATTTTATTTCGGAGTCATTTTTCATTCAGTAGATTTGATGGTCATTTAATGTTCTTTTCACCCATGAATTTGAACCAGGTCAAAAGTCCCATCTTAAACTGAATATAAGGCCAAACACAAGTTCAGGGTCACTTCTTGGTTGGCAATTACATGGACTTTAACACATTAATGGTCAATTTACCTGACTTTATCACAGGTGTCACAGTAAGGTCGAGGAAAATTCATATTTATTTTCCATTTTTGAACAATTTTCAAGTTTGATATGACTTTGACCTCTTTGGCGATGTTCTGGTTCACCGTGGACGATTTAGTTGGGATAGCCGGAGTCTTAAAGTTGTACCAATATTTGTCAACTTCGGTTACCAGGGGTGGGGGTGGGGGTGGGGATTTTATACCCCGGGAGATGTTTATGGTATAAGGACGGACTTTAACACCGTGGATCGGCTTCTCCGACATAATTTTCAGATGTAGCCTGGATAGATGCGCCGTAAACTTAATTAGGGCTACCATCTTTTTTTTTCAAACTGGTTGCTCTTTGGGTGGCGCATATTTTATAAAGGGCATTTGTAACAGGTATCTACGTGGCTAAGTGGGTAAGGTGTTGGCTCGCTACCCTGGGGGTTGGGTGTTCGATCCCTGCATTGGCCGAGATTTTCCGGCGTGGTTTCCCCTTGTCAATGATGCAGAACGGGAGGACCTGACAAGGGCAGCTGTCTTATTCAGATCGGACGAATAACCGAGGTCCCGTGTACACATTGGCGTATGTAAAAGATCCCTTGTCAGTTGGAATTCGATATAAGAGTAGGCCGTAGCGCCACTGCCCGGGCAAAATTTCCCTCATGGCACACTGTATGGCGTATGCCCGTCTTCCATTAGCCAAGGTTAGGTGCAGAAAGTAGGACGTTAAACCCCAGTTCATTTTTGCCTTGACATCTGGGACATGCATCTACAAGACCTTTGCATTTTGAGATATAGCTAAACAAATAAAGGACCTAAAGCCAAGTTCAAGATCATTAAGGTCAAGGCCAAGGGGTGGAAAATTGACCTTGAAAAAAAAAGTTTTATTTCAAAGCCAGTTTAACTTATTTGACCTTGGCCCAGGACCTTAAGACAGTTCAGATGGGTTGAAAGTCATCTAATGTTCTTTTGAACCACGACCTTGAATTTAGTCAAACACCCATTCTTTAAGGTCTCAAATAAATGATCTATTTTGGGGGAGGGGATGTTTTTAAAAAGCAAATATTATTCAATTTTATCTCTAAAGTATTTTACGTTTTTTTATTCTCTTACCCAACTTTGTTCAAGAAAAAAAAAGATCATGGAGTTCATCGTAAAATTATACCCACAAAGAGCCATTTTATTCAATTTTATCTCTAAAGTATTTTACGTTTTATATTCTATTACCCAACTTTGTTCAAGAAAAAAAATGTTCAAGATCATGGAGTTCATCGTAAAATTATACCCACAAATGGCTCTTTGTGAGTATAGGGTATAGAGATTAATATCACCGGAATATTGAAACAAAACGCTATTGGCAAAGAAATGTGATGGTTAGGTGGTCATATTCACGGCCGAAAAAACCGAAGTGTACTGAATGGAGCTTTCATTCAAATTTGGCGCTATTTTTGTCACTGTCAACGAGGTACCGGTAAAGTCAAAGAAGATTTATTACTTATTAGACGGTGAGTACAATTTATGTTTTGTTAAATTATAAGTCATTGCAATAAGACTGAGGATGTTGTTAGTGGTTTTTTTTACGTCTGCTTGTATAAACTTTGTTTGTTTGTGACCGTACACTGTAGCAACTAAGTAAGTCAGTAGACATGGCTAAACTTGCCCAGTTTAGCTAGACTAGTAGATGATTTAGTAGTATTATTATATAGGGTTACTTAAACTGGTCTAGATCTAATACGAATATTAATAGTTTGAAATCTATATAAACCCATAAACTGCCCATTTTTGTAGGTTGTTTGGAATGTTGAAAAGTCAATTTTGTTAATATTCATTGTGTTTGAATAAAAATTTCACAGAATTCTTAGAAGTTTTTACAAAAAAAAAAATGGTTATGATCACCAGGTAGGGCCTACCAAAGTACCAATACCAATTTGCAGGCTAGGCCTATCCTATATCATGAGTCGCAGTCTTGTGTTGGTATTCAAATCGGTTCTCAATAAATTGTTAATTTTATATTAGCAAAGTCTCTAAACTCAATATCATCCAAAATCTTCAACATTGAAAACACAAATTAATTGTCAGTTTAAATCAACATTGATGCTGTGATCTTATCGGAAAAAAGGGGGGTTGGGATGGGCTAGTGGTCTAGAGTGCCGCGCTTCGAACTTTAGCTGGCCGGTCACCTCTGGCTTGCGGCTGTGGTTTCAATCCCTGGTGTGAGGGTATGTGACATGGAGATAGGGGCGCCTTCTCAACCTCGTGGGTTTCCTCCGGGCACTCCGGTTTCCTCCCACTGCTAAAGACCCCTACGCGCAAGCGAATTATTGAAATAAAATTGAAACCATATGTTGGTCCCAGAATTACCTAGTTTGTGTCAAGTGGACGTTAAACCCCATTTCTCTCTCTCTTTATTGGAAAAAGATGGGCTTCTGATATATATCCAATATTTTAAGACAAAATAAACATTTTACCATTGGTACACGAATCGTGTACCATAATGCGTTTCAGCCACAGCTCTAGCAAGAGACTCGAGGAACGAGGCTAGAAAAACATTGCACCAAATCCAATGGCGTATTTGGACTGGAATAACCAGGCGCTAGAAATTTGCATTCGATTTAGACTGCTGGCTAATTTAGCTGAACTTGAAATTAGAGTAAAAACGGAAACCATTGAATGTAATCAGTTTCTACACATTCATATACTGTATTGTATGCGTTGCGTCCCACTTGTGTCAATTTCTAGGTCCCAAAAATTAGCGATTTAGCTACTTTAAATGCGATGATTTGCTTGACAAGATGACAATTAGTAATAGTAGGCCTACATGAAACCTATTGTACAGTACAGGCTAAAATTGTAAGTTTAACGTCCTACTGTTCTGCTCCTAAACTGGGCTACTGAAGACTGGCATACGCAATACACAGTGTGCTATGAGGGAAATTTTGCCAGGGCAGCGGCGCTATGTCCTACCCTTAATATCGAATTCCAACTGCCAAGGGATCTTTTATCTTATTGTGTACACGGGACCTCACTGGTTTTTTTGGTACCGTACTCCCATTGGAACAACTAGACAGCTGTTTATGTCAGGCCCTCAGTTCTGCATCACTGACCAGGGGAAACTACGACCTCCAGGCTAGCGAGCCGGCATCTTACCCACGTGATCCTCGGACGAGCTTCTTACTTGTAGATTGTTGTGTTGGTCTACTTTACTCTGGAGTGATGTGAAAGTTAGAGTTAAAGGTTCGCCAATATTAAGGCTAAGGGGGTCACAGTGGCTAAGTGGGTAAGATGGGAATCTATTAGTGAAGTACATGCTAAAAAGAGATATCGATAATCACTCCAGTAACAAGCTACATTTTGACACCAAAACACTGTTCATTATTGTGAATTTGTGAATTGGGTTTCATGTCCACAACAAATTTTAAAATTCAACAATTCAGACGTAAAAGTAAATATCTACTTCAGTGCACTACTCTGCTGCTCTAAAAATCTTTTTATTATACATTCAATTCCTTCTGACGTCATACATGTAGACTTCAACGATCCAGTCTAAGTCATTGGAATTCGATGTAATAAGAGTACCGTAGGCTGTAGTACTTGCTGCTGTCTGAGCAAAATTTCTCTCATAGCACACTGTATGGCATACATGTTTGCCCGTCTGCATCTTCATAAGTCCAGTTTGGAGCAGAACAACAGTAGGACGTTAAACGCCATTTCATTTCATTGTGTCTAATGGCTCCTCCAAATTTGATTTCCAAATTCCCAAGTAATTTGTGAAGTTTTAACCAAATCCACTATTATTTCAACTTGTATCACAATTATTAACATGTAATCAAATGTTGGATAATATAAGCTTGCTGTTTTTTTGTATGCACACATTTTGGAAGTTTCTCACATTTTCATTTGACCGGTATGTCATGTCGTCCACCTCACTTTTCCTGTGAGTGCTCTACAGGTCACAATTTTTATCCGTCATTTTCCAAAGATCTTGGTTTCTTTCGAAATTGGCATGTGACGCACCACTTTAAAATATTGTTTATGGCCATGTATTGAATTGTAACTTCGTGGATTATGGGCCCTGATTATTCGAAAAATCTTGGTTTTAGGTTGTGAACACTGTCTAGTTCCCAATTTGGAACCAATTTTGATGAAACTTGAAATTCCTCCTTATTACCCAGGCATGTTTTTTTCTGTTTTTTAACGAATTTCCGCGATATTACAGTCATCCACAGGTCATTCTTGTGATTCGTCTAAATTTGCAATAAAAAAAATGGGGGGGGGGTAATGCATGTCGGCCAAGTCTTAGTCTTTCTCCTCAAAAGAGAGAGAGAAATAAGGTTTACATGTAACATCCATTCGACACACACTTGGTCATTTCGGAACTAACATATGGTTTAATAATTTTTTAAATAATTCGCTTGCGCGTAGGGGTCTTTACCAGTGGGAGGACCCGGAGAAAATCCACTAGGTTGGACAGGCGACCCTACTCCTTGTCACGTACAACCAGGGCTTCAAAACCGGGCCATCTGACTCAATGACAGGCCTGTCTCCTGGAACCTGATGTTAACAGTAAACACAGTTTACTTCATTATCAAGGCTCTTGATGGTTATTACTGTCCTGGATAATGAAGAATCTGAGACTAATAATTGTCTAATGAAATTCCAAGAAATCATAATCTGCGGGAAATTGCCCTGTAGAGTTGTTTCGTGTCTGTGTGAGTTAATTCATAATACTTATCACGTCACTTATTGACTTTTTCTATGTGATTTAAAAAAAAAAACCATTGATTATCACTGTTAAACAGTAATGAAGGTTGAGTTAGAATTTCACGAAAATCGGACCAAAACTGCCGGACAAAATGATCACCACTTGCACCCGAAGAGTGTAAAAATATGTTATATCAAGGTTGTGGACCCTGTAGAGGTCACAATTTTAATGAAACTTGAAATGCATGTTTATTGTATAACCGAAAGATCTTTGGTCCTTTTGACATTGCGCATATCGGATCGTAGCTTCCTTAGGATATTTGTGCATATTGGATCGTAGCTTCCTGAATTATGGATTCTGATTGGCTGAAAAATGGCCTTTTTTAGATTGTGGCCCTTATGGAGTTCATAATTATTATCCGATTTAAAAAAACTGTTTAACTGTATCACTGATGAAACGAGTTCAAATTTCGTGAAAATCAGACCAATACTGCTGAAGACAAAATGGCCGCCGCTTGTACGCAAATAGTGTTAAAATATGATATCAAGGTTGTTTGTGGACCCTGTCACAATTTTAATCTGATTTTGATGAAACTTGAAATGCATCTTTATATTCCAAAGACCTCTAAGAGGTCACAATTATTATCCGATTTAAAAAAGCGTTCGAATATATCACTGTTTCACTGTTATGAAGGTTGAGTTCGAATTCCGTGAAAATTGACCAAAACTACCTGACAAAAAGGCTGCTCTGTCTACACCAATTGTGTAATACATAATACCAAGATTGTGGACTCTCCAGAGGTCACAATTTTGATACGCCCACATTTTCATGTGGACGTATATATTGTTGTCGCCCCTGTTCGTGCATCTGTCCACAATTGTTTGTGAACAGTCTACAGGTCACAATTTTTTATCCGATTTCAATGAAACTTAAAGTTACATTTTGGGAGATAAGATAAAGAGATGGCAGTTCTCACTATAATAGTTAAAAACTAGATAGTGTAAAGGTAATTTGCTGAAAATTTCAGTCAAATTGATCCATTATTAGCCGAGAAAAAAGCGTTTGAAATATTCACATAGCCTCGGTCATCATTACTCAAATCATTAATATAAACAGCATAGTCTCTATTATCCACTTGATTGATTTAATTATCAACAGCCATTAAGCGGCATATAGGAATTCAATCCGCCAACATCGAAGGCTAGACTTGACTTTAAGAGTTTATTATGGTCTGGATATGTGAATTAATGTCTAATTGATTTTTTAGATAACATCTCAGGCCTAAAGAAAGACCTGTACTGAACAGATTTTGCTCTTGCATAATGCTATTTTAAAATATAGGTTGATCAACCTAAGATCTTGGTTCCTTTCGATATTGGAATGTATCGGAGTGTAACTTCATGAATTATGGCCCCTGATTGTACGAAAAATCGCGTTTTTCGCTTGTGAACACTGTAGAGGTCCGATTTTGATGAAACTTGAAATGCATGTTTATAACCCAAAGATCTTCTATCCTTTCTATATTTGCGTATTTCGGATTGTAACTTCCTGAATTATGGCCCTTAATTGTACGAAAAATCACCTGTTTTATCTTGTGGTCTTTCTGGAGGCCAAAATTATTATCTGATTTTAAAAAAAGTCTGATTATATCACCATTACACCATAATGAAGGTTGAGTTCGAATTTCGCGAAAAATCAAACCAAAATTGCCGGACAAAATGGACCCACTTGTACGCGATTAGTGTTAAAATATGGTATAACAAGGTTGTGGACCCTGTGTAGGTAACAATTTTAATCTGATTTTGAAAATTGATGCATGTTTATAACCTAAAGAGCTTGGTTCCTTTCGATATTTGCGCATATCAGATCCTAACTTCATGGATTATGGCCCCTGATTGTATGAAAAATCACGTTTTTCGCTTTTGAACACTGTTACGTAGAGGTCACAATTTTGATAAAACTTGAAATGCATGTTCCTAACCCAAAGATCATGGTTCCTTTTGATATTTGCGCATATTGGATTGTAACTTCCTGAATTATAGCCCCTGATTGTACGCAAAATCGACTTTTTAAGCTTGTGGTCCCTCTAGAGGTCTCAATTATTATCCAATTTTAAAAAACGTTTGATTATGTAGAGGTCACAATTTTGATAAAACTTGAAATGCATGTTTATAACCCAAAGATCATGGTTCATTTTGATATTTGCGCATATTGGATTGTAACTTCCTGAATTATAGCCCCTGATTGTACGCAAAATCGACTTTTTAAGCTTGTGGTCCCTCTTGAGGTCTCAATTATTATCCAATTTTAAAAAACATTTGATTATGTCACCATTACACTGTAATGACGGTTGAGGTCGAATTTCGGACCAAATATGTCGGACAACATGACTGCCGCTAATACCCTGTAGAGGTCACAATTTTAATCCATTTGATGAAATTTGAAATGTAAGTTTATAATCCAAAGTTTGTGGTTCCTTTCGATATTCGGGCACATTGGACCAAAACTTCCTGAATTATGGCCCCTGATTGTACGAAAAATCATGTTTTATACCTTGTGGACCCTATGGAGGTCACAATTTTATTCTGAATTAAAAAAATGTTTGACTGTATCCCGTTACACATTAATGATGGATGATTTTGAATTTCTTGAAAATCGATAATTGAACAGCTAAAACCATAATATACTATTCAAAAAAAGTAGGGGATATTTGATTTTTAAGTGTTATTAAAGTCACCTAATGAAACTGACGAAGAAACAAATGACAAAATGAAATGAAGTTCACATTATCGATTTATTCCAAATGATTGTTAGACTAAGTAAGGCACAGACTGACCATTATAAGGGTAAAATGATACCCGGGGTCAAACAGCAAAGTTACCACAGCATCACAACAAAGTCAGTAACGGGTAAATCCTCCTCTGTTTGACAAACAAGCATTGATCCGACGTGGTATACTCCTAATGAGACGTCTAAGGTCATTTTGGTCCAGATTGTCCCATTCCTGTTGCAACGCAGGAGCAAGTTCTTGGACATTGGCAGGACGTTGATGACGTTGACGTAACCTCTGTCCAAGCATGTCGCAGACATGCTCGATGGCGGAGAGGTCGGGACTCAGTGCTGGCCAATGTAATGTGGTGATGTTCTGTTGTTGGAGGTAACCTGTAACGATCCTGGCCCTGTGACATCTTGCGTTGTCATCCTGGAAGATGAAACGGCGGCCATGACGTCGTGCAAACGACACAACATGGACTGCCAAGATGTTGTCCCGGTAGTACTGGCCTGTAACACGCCCTGCAACAACATGTAAAGCCGTTCTTCCAGCAACAGTGATGCCTCCCCACACCATAACAGAACCACCCCCAAATCGATCATGTCTGATGACGTTAACGTCTTGGAAGCGCTCGTTTCGACGACGCCACACCCTCTTACGTCTGTCCAAAAAATCAACAGTGAACCTTGACTCATCTGAAAACATCACATTGCTCCAGCGTCGATTATCCCAGTGTTGACGATCCCTACACCAACGACGTCTTGCCTGAATGTGATGATCTCTCAAACAAGGGATCACACGAGGACGTCGGGTGCGAAGGTGACCCCTATGCAGTCGATTCCGAATCGTCTGGCCACTCACTCTCACACCAGTGTCTGTTTGAAGACAAGCACTGATCTGATTTGCTGTGATGACACGATTTCTCAACTCCAAGGTAGAGCTGGGCGATATCCCTAGAAACAGATATCGCGATATTTTCAGAAAATATCCCGATATAATCACTATATCGCGATATTTTATAAAAGGTCAATACTTTCAGTTTATCACTTTTTAAATGCAAATAAACATGTGTAAAAGTTGGAAATACCCCTCAATATTATTATTTCTAGCCAATGTTACTTTTAGCATACAGTACCAAATTTACAAAACATTAATTCGAGTTGGTTCAAACCAAGATCTATATAGCCATGAAAACTTGCTAAAGTTGTTGTTTATTACAATTTTAATATTCAAAATATAATATTGTATTTAAATCAAAATATTTCGAATGTTGTTTATTACAATTTTAATATTCAAAGTATTAATTATAATATTTTATTTAAATCAAAAATATTTCGAATGAAGGAGGCCCTATAAACAAAAAAAAGTTTGTATTCTTTCGGCCGTGCATATTGACTTGTATAGCACGCTACGAGTAAATGCGGTTGATGTAAACTCGTTTTTTCTCATTCACAAGTATACCTTTTTGAAAATGCACCATGCAATACAAGAATACTAAATTAGACTATAATGTTCTATGTCAAAATGTGTCCATTGATTTAGTCAAATATTTTTCCCGGATCACGACTGCCATGACACGTCCGACGCTGAATGATTATCAGTATCAGTCTACCGGAACTCTCAATGTAATAAGCATTATTTATATTTCCACTTTATTAAAATTTAATCCAATCCTAAAAGCAATGATTACTGTCGAAAATCAAAGTATCGGTCTTCACAATTCCTCAAGATGTATAGAAATTGAACAGAAACAGGGATAATTCTAACGGGTGGAAAGGTGAGCGAGAAGTCACGTGATCGACGTAAACAAAGCTCCTTGTCGGCATTTGCAATTTTTCTGGAATGAATACTCGGGAGTTTATAGAAGTATTTTTCATCATTAAGCAATAAAATATCGTAAATAACCTAAAAAAGAAAACATTTTGTTCAATATTTATGTTGAACATCATCCAGAAAATTAAAACCGCGATATATCGCGGTATGTTCGGTTTTTCGATATTTTTCTGAAGACGGTATTTTTTACGGTTTTTATTTCTGTGACGGTTTTATATCGAAATATCGCTCAGCTCTACTCCAAGGTACGGATAAATCGATCCTGGGCTTGAGTTGTCGCCCTTGGTCGACCTGAGCGTGGTCTGTCCTGTACAGATTGTGTATCACGGTATCTGGACCATAGCCTGCTTATGACAGACTGAGAAACATTCATCGTCCGCGCCACAACCGCCTGTGTTGTGCCGATCTGTAGCATGCCAAGGGCACGTAACCTTTCATTTTGGGTAAGCCGACGCATATCAAAATTTGTTTTCTGGTCACTAAAACAATTAAACTGATGTTTCCACCCAGGAATTCAATGCCACAATGACTGTAACATTCAAAGTCAGAGTCGTGCAAATCTGGGGTTGGACCCCCATGATGATCCCAAGCATCACCTGCATTCCATGCGGTAGCTATTGGTGCGTTTGGGCGTCACATGTAACTGGAAATGTTTCTTCTGTTAGATTCTAAAGTGACTTTTTTCGTAGTCATTTGCATATTTTAGTATTATGCCCCCAAAATCAAATATCCCCTACTTTTTTTGAATAGTATATTAAATGTTTTGTATACTAAACGTTAGCATGGGGCAGAACTTTTGTAAAAACCTAACAAATTCTAATGATTTTCTGATAATTACTTAATATGCGACAACTCTTGTTGACTGCCCGGACGATTTAGCTGCAGTGGGAGTATATTTCGTTGACTGGCAACCTATTTTTAACCAATTTTGATCAATCTTGAATTGTATACATGTGTATAACCCAAAGATCATAGTTCCTTTTGACATTCGCTCATATCAGACCGTAACTTCCTGTATTACGGTATGGCAACCTGACTGAACAAAATTTGCGTTTTCAGCTTGTGGTGTGCCTTTGGAGGTTATGATTTTTATCAAAAAAATTTGAATATATCATGGTTACACACAAAAAAGATGGCGTAGTTTAAATTTTGTGAAAATCAGACAGAAGGTACATGACAAATGGCTGCTCTTTGTACACAAATAGTGTAATAGTTTGTACATGTAGCCTAATACCCATGTTCCTTAAGCAACGTCCGCGAGTTTTACAACATCTAACCATTACTTCAATACTCAGCAATTCATGAACTTTTGCGCAGCTACTAATTAGCATTGTCCAATCTGAGGTCGTGGCACATACATTGTAAAACACTGCAAACAAACAAATATACAGGCTGCTCCTTGTACACAAATAGTGTAATAGTTTGTACATGTAGCCGAATACCCATGTTCCTTAAGCAACGTCCGCGAGTTTTACAACAAATTTGTTTTTTTAAATTGAGAAATTCACGAAAAACAAGTAACCTTGCCATTGATCGATCTTTGAACTTTGCAACTCGATTGTCACATGTAAACATTTTAGCTAAGAGCGCGAGACTTGGTATTCACGATGACCGATGAATCTGATAGGCTCCCAAGCTGGGCTTGTTACCCAATCAAACTTAGTGGCGAAATATCCAGGGTATTACGTGAAGGGCTTGATAAGATGTACGTAGTTAAGGCGAGATCAAGCCTTCTATTGAAGATGCCTAATACCAAGGTTATTGTGCACCCTCTAAAAGTTGTAAATTTTATCAGGTTTTGATGAAACTTATTGGAATTTTATGTTTTTATCCAAATGATCTTGGTTCCTTTTGATATTGGTGCATATCGAAACGTCACTTGCTGGTTAATGGTCCCAGATTGCTTATCTCTGCTTACACCTACACCAAGTTTGAGATAGATAGAACTGGGGTTTACTAAGGTCCACTCGACACAAACTAGGTCATTTCGGATTGAACATATGGTTTAATTTTATTTCAATAATTCGTTTGCGTGTATTTGTCTTTAGCAGTGGGAGGAAACCGAAGTACCCAGGAAAAACCCATGAGGTTGGACAGGCGACCCTTCTCCTTGCCATGTACAACCAGGGATTCGAAACCACACCAGTTGACTTAATGGCAGGCCATTTGATACATCAAGCGCACGCTAACCATTCGGCCACCCAACCCCCCGCCAAGTTTGAACATTTTCGGTCAATTTGTTGAATATGTCCATGACAAGTTCTAAATACAACAATTCGGACATAAATGTAAATATTTCCTTCGGTGCACTACTCTGCCTTCGATCATCAATATGAAATTCAGCCATGTTCCAATCACGATAGATGGTAGACCTGGATAATCGTGTCTCACAGCAAATTCCTTCTGATTTTTCTCTGCTTGTAGCCTACCTCAATACAAACCGTCGGACTGTTATGTTTTGCATGGTCTCAAAAACTTATAGTTTTTTATATTTTAACGTTATTTTATCTGGATTATCGCCCTTTTATCGGGAAATTGCACCTTCTAACCCACGACGTCATAACAACTATTACGGCAGATTCACGTCACGCCACTCAGTCAGCAGACGGCTGTTTCCCTAGATGGTCTACATTCCTTTGCTTCTCTGTATTCAGTTTTGTTTGTTTCTGTGACGGTTGTAATGTGCGTCCTAAATGCATTCAACATACTTCAATCCTCTTCTTTATTGATTTAGTTTTTTGAACTAGGCCTACTTCTTTGATACATTTAAGGTGTGGTTACTTGTATAGCGGAATTTATACAACAATATGCTTGCATTCGTAATTCTTGCAACATATAATACATGTACTAGATCATGACTCATGCTGATATTATATAAACATTGTCTGCTTACGGTAAGCTGGAATAAGCAATCTGATTGGCTGGTGCTTTGGCTTTGGGGCACATTAACGTTGGTTATAATTAAGTGAGAGTAACGAAACTCTGAATATAGATTCATCATATCATTACCTTGACTAACTTCGATGATGAAAATTTTCTGATTGTATGAAATATCATGTTTTTAATTTGTTAACCCTCCCGAGGTCACAATTTTTATTTGATTTTAAAAAACTTTCAAATATATCACTGTTAAACCCTAATGACATTTGTGTTTGGATTTTGTGAAAATGGTACTGAAACTGCCAGGCAAAATGGCTGCTTCTTGTACATCAATACTGTCAAATTAGGTAAACTGATAAAACTCCAAATGTATGTTTACATGTATATCCTGAAACTTGTGGTTCCTTTTTGGTATTGTCCCATGTCAGACCATAACATCCTGGATAATGGCTCCTGATTGTTTGAAAAATCACTTTTTGTCCCCCGTCTTTCGAAGAAAGCAGAGGACTATTAGAATGGGTTCATCTTTCACACTTTTGGTGTAGGTAGTTGTGTATTAGGTCAATGCCTTGATGGAGTGTGAAGATGAACATCTGCTGCTTAGGGTAAGCAGAGATAAGCAATTTGATTGGTTGATGCTTTCGGACACCATAGCTTTAGTACTAATTAAATGAGAGTGATGAAACTTGGTGTATAGTTTCTGTAGATCAATACCTTGACTAAGTTTGATAATAAAATCTTCTGCTTGGGGTAAGCAGGGCGATAAGCAATTTGATTGGTCGAGACTTTGGAACACAATAGCTCTCCTTCTAATTGAGGTAGAATGTTCAAACTTGATGTAGGTGTTCATTAGGTCAGTGCCTTGATGGAGTTCGAAGATGAACATTTTCCGCTTAGGGTTAACAGAGATAAGCAATGTGATTGGTTGATTCTTTGGGGCACGATAACTTTAGTTATAATGAAGTGAGAGCAATTAAGCTCTTAATATAGATTCATTATATTATTACCTTGACTTAATATAGATTCATTATATTATTACCTTGACTTAATATAGATTCATTATATTATTACCTTGACTTAATTCGATGATGAGAATTTTCTGCTAAGGCTAAGGAGCAACAAGCAATTTGATTGGTCAAGACATTGGAACATAACAAATGCACTTTTATTTGAGGTAGAATTTTTAAACTTGATCTAGATGTTCAATAGGAGCTAAACAATTTCATTGGTTGATGCTTTGGGACAAGATAACTGATTAAGAAGCAACAAGCAATTTGATTGGTCAAGACGTTGGAACATAACAAATGCACTTTTAATTGAGGTAGAATGTTTAAACTTGATCTGGATGTTCATTAGGAGCTAAGCAATTTCATTGGTTGATGCTTTGGGACAAGATAACTTTATATCAGATAGAGATTGATAAAACTTAATGTATAGTTTGATTACTCGGTTCCGTTGATTTGAAAGAAATAAATGTCAATTGTCATCTATTTATTTTGGGATTTCACCTGTGGGGAATCAGCCTCGGTGTTGGCTTGGTTTAGCTTCTTCTCTGTCCATTTCGGTGTTGTCATTGCAACCGATTGTTCTTTTTAATAATGATAATGAATATTTATATTGCGCGCATTCCATCCAAACAGTATGCTCATGGCTTACAATTTTGTATTCCAGAGCATACATGATAAGCTTAAGCTTGTACAAACATCAACCTAATTATTATACATTACATGTAGTAGTAGTGCATTTTGCTCATCAGAAGTTTTTCTGTTGAATGACTTTTGTATTTCTACCACAACACCTAGAATAAGAAGGCCTATTGAATTCAACAAAATCATAATCTGAAAAAATTTATATTTATTTTATGCTCACGAGATGAAGAATTCTATTGAGTTTCAATGATTTCCAATAATTACTGCCCAGGTTATTGCCCTTGATAACTTTAAAAAATTTGGTGGAGGCTAAAGTTTTAACTTGAGACAATTGCTATCGAAACATATAGCTTTAGTAGAAGTTAAGCAAAACATGTATTGTCTTGTTTTGTAAATAATGAAAAATTTAACCTGTTGAGAGAGAGAGAAATGGGGTTTAACGTCCAATCGACACAAACTAGGTCATTTTGTCTAATTTTATTTCAATAATTTGCTTGTGCGCAGGGGTCTTAAGCAGTGGGACTGGGAGGAAACCAGAGTACCCGGAGAAAACCCACGATGTTGGACAGGCGATCCTACTCCGTGCCACGTACAACCAGGGATTCAAAACCACGCCAGTTGACTCAATGGCAGGCCGCATGATACAGAGTGCGCACACTAACCATTCGGACACCCAACCCCCCTTTAACCTGTTGAAGTAGAAAAGCTGTTATTTGAAACAGCACATGTTTAACTAATCTTAAATTTGATTTCAGAAGCCTGTAGAAAATTGCATATAAACAGGGCTGTTAAAGAGATAATGATTTCATGGAAGATACCCTCAAATAAGCTCAGGTAATCCATTTGATCATATTTTCAATTTGAGAGAATAGTGTTGCCATAAAAGTCAGTTCATCAGTCTGTAAAATTCCAGTTATTGTGAAACTTCATTTGGCCAGAGAAAATCATAAGTCCTAAACTTAAGTGACTGTAGTCCAAAGATGTGTCTTATCTACAATGCGGAGATCTAAAGAGAAACAGACTTGCGAAAATCTTAGCTCAGAAGTATTTAAAACTTTTACTTCATACATTTATCAGGAATCATAACACATATTCAAATGTTATTGCGGCCATGCTTCTTAAGAACATGATTTGCAAAACTGCGAATCAAATGAGGTAAATTTAGGAAATTAATTATCAATTTCCGGTTTTGATTAGCAATATTTGGGGAAAATTGTGATTAAATAATGTCTGTGTTGAATTTACAATACAATGCAAAGCTTTATTGAAGTATAAATATTTCAAAACTTATAATTAATAATATAGATTTCAAAATTTGCCCACTGTTTTCTATACTTGCATGTGTTACAAATACTTTCTTCAAAGCAGTGGCAGTTGAGACACTGGTTGTAAGCTTATCTGAATAGTTTAGATATGATATTTCTGCAGGCCTGGAAATAACTGTGTATATGTATCTGATATTTTCAACTTAGTGTCGGGCATGTATTAATAATATCATTAAAAAGACAAATCAGTGCCTGGCAAAATGACAGGCGCCAGAGGGTTAGTGCCTGACAAAGCCTGAATCTGTGTCTGACATTGTCAGTGACAGGTGCCTAATTTCCAGGCTTGTATTTCTGGGTTGATTGGTAGTTTGGAAATGACATGAAATGAAATTGGGTTTAATGTCACAATAAGCACAACGATATTATGCACTGTCATCCACTCATTAGTTTACTGGATATTTGTATAGATATTTCATGCCAAAGCTAACTTGTCTCATTTTGTTTTATTATTGCAGAAGAGTTACCTTACAAGATACAAAGGGTAGTGATGAGTCATACATGTAATTATATATTGATTCTTTGATACTGCATGATTATATGTTAATTCTTTGATACTGTATGACAATATATAAACTGATTCTGTGATACTGTATGTAGTATTACAATATTTATACTGATTCTGTACTGTATGATAATATACTGGTTTTGTGTTTCTGATTCTGTGATATATGATTGTATACAGATTTCGTGATTCTGCATGATTATATACTGATTCTGTGATAATATATGATTATATACTGATTCTGTGGTTGTGATACTGTATGATTATATATACTGACTCTGTGATTCCCATTTCTGTGAAACTGTATGAGTATAATAAAAATCTGTGATAAAATATGATAATATACTTATACTGTGGTACTGTATGATAAGATAGTGATTAGAGAGATACTAGGATAATATACTGATTCTGTAATAGTAGTAATACTATCTGATAATATACTGATTCTGTGATACTTTGGGATTATATACTGATACTGTATGATAATATACTGATACTTTATGATTAGATACTGTATGATAATATACTGATGCTGTGATACTGTATGATTATATACATACTGATTCTGTGATACTTTATGATTATATACAGATACTGTATGATAAAACATGTATACTGATATTGTATGATAATATACTGATATTGTATGATAATATACTGATTCTGTGATACTTTATGA
Organism: Patella ulyssiponensis; assembly: GCA_963678685.1. Classification (NCBI taxonomy): domain Eukaryota; kingdom Metazoa; phylum Mollusca; class Gastropoda; family Patellidae; genus Patella; species Patella ulyssiponensis. Next base: position 7,328,862 of record OY783227.1, on the reverse strand, counting down.
TTATATACTGATACTGCCCGATAATATATTGATTTTGTGATACTTTATGATTGTATACTGTTACTGCATAATAATATATTGATTTTGATTATAATACTCATACTATATCATTATAATACGGATACTGCATCTTTATATATGTATACTGATTCTGTGATTCTGATTACTGTAGGATTATTTACCCTTTCTGTGATATCGATGTATGATTTCTGTGGTACTGATTTATACTTTTTAATGTTGTTATCATTACTTATTAAATTTATTTTTAAAAAATATTCTTGTTAATGTTCATATTTTTTATGATAGAATTAAGCTGACCTTTGAAGAAATGATATTACAGGTTATACTTGAATTACACGTTATCGGTAACGTGTAGGGGAAGAATGTAGTACATGCTATAGACGTTATAGAGAACGTTCCAGGGGGAGAATTAAAAACCTGCTATAGACGTTATCGGTAACGTATTAGTGTGGGAATTTAGCATATAATATAGACGTTACAGAGAACGTTTCAGGGGGAGAATTAAAAACCTGCTATAGACGTTATCGGTAACGTATTAGGGTGGGGATTTAGCATATGCTGTAGACGTTATATAGAACGTTTCAGGGGGAGAGTTGAACACCTGCTATAGACGTTATGGAGAACGTTAACGGAAGGGGGTGTCATGCATGCTGTAGACGTTGTGGGGAACGTTTACCCAGAGGATTGTTAAACCTGCACTAGACGTTATCTGTAACGTTAAAGGATGGAAATAAAACACGTGCTATCGACGTTATCAGAAACCTTACAGGGGAGGAATTTAAAACATGATATAGACGTTATCAGGAACGTTTAAGGAGGGGGATTTACCACATCCTATTGACGTTGTCCCGAACGTTAAGGGGTGAATTTTAACACATGCTATAGACGTTAATGGTAACTTTCATGGCTTACGTCCGATGAACATTCAAAACTAAGGTAAAGTAACAGAATAACTAATGTTTTCAAAACGTTAAAATTAATGTTCAGTTAACTTATCCTGTAACGTTTGTAAATAACGTTTGCCTTACGACACCAAAACTTTCCTGGCTTACGTCAGATGAACATTCAAAACTAACGTTAAATAACAGAATAATTGATGTTTTCAAAACGTTAACATTAATGTTTTCCAAACGTTAACGTTAATCTCCAGTAAACGTATCCTATAACGTTTTTAAAAACGTTAACGTTACGACAACAAAACTTTCCTGGCTTACGTCAGATGAACATTCAAAACTAACGTTAAATAACAGAATAATTGATGTTTTCAAAACGTTAACATTAATGTTTTCCTAACGTTAACGTTAATGTCCAGTAAACGTATCCTATAACGTTTTTAAAAACGTTAACGTTACGACAACAAAACTTTCCTGGCTTACGTCAGATGAACATTCAAAACTAACGTTAAATAACAGAATAATTGATGTTTTAAAAACGTTAACAGTAATGTTTTCAAAACGCTAACGTTAATGTCCAGTAAACGTATCCTATAACGTTTTGAAAAACGTTAACGTTACGACAACAAAACTTTCCTGGCTTACGTTAGATGAACATTCAAAACTAACGTAGAATAACTAATGTTTTCAAAACGTTAACATTAATGTTTTCAAAACGTTAACGTCAATGTTCTCAAAACGTTAACATTAATGTTTTCATAACGTTAACATTAATGTTTTCAATACGTTAACATTAATGTTTTCAATACGTTAACATTAATGTTTTCAAAACGTATCCTGTAACGTTTGTAAAAACGTCAACGCGACAACAACAAAACTTTCCTGGGTCACGTGACACAAACATTCACAGGGAACGTTAAATAACGAAAAAATAATGTTTTGAAAACGTTCGGAAAACTAAATTTTGTTAGCTGGGCTATAATTGAAAAATGGCCTGAAAATGACGATTTGGGGTGTGGGGGAGTCGGTCTTAAAATTTTAGATTTTTTTCTACACTCTAAAATTTGTTCGATTGATCTAAAATTGTGGCAGTGGTGTTTGGAGTGGTTACCCTTCATACATAAAAAATGGCATATATCGGTCACCCACCATGTGCCGGTCCCTGCATGGTTCTCTCGCAAACGCATTCTTAACCTCTTTGACTATAATAATAATAGTTGCGCGTTGTAGGGCACTGTCAAGAAGATAACGTAAATCGGTACATGACTTTTTTCAAGCATGTATCAAGCTGTTAACACAGAAGGAATCTTTTGAACTTGAACAGGGGACCGCCGTTATACATTTTTTTGCTCTTTTTTTTCAGGAGTCACAGTGGCACAATGAGTAAGACACTGGCTTGCTAGCTTGTAGGTTGCAGGTTCGTCGCTCCCTGCGTTGGCTTAGAAAGTTCATCATTTCCGGCGTGAGTGAGAGAGGGCCTGTCAAGGTTCTGTGTACACATTGGCGAACACGTGAAAGATCCCTTGGCAGTTGGAATTCGATTTAATAGTAGCCGTAGCGCTGCTGTTCAGGCAATATTTTTTCTCATAGCAAACTGCATGGCGTATGCCTGTTTTCATAAGCGCAGTCGGTGTAGAACGGTAGGATGTAAAACCCCATTTCATTTCATTCTTTTATGTTTTTAAAAGTGGGAAGCGTGACCATGAGAATTTGACTAATTTAACGACAGGTTCACTTAACTATGCCCTGCTAGGTGGGTTAAATATGGACCATTTTAACGACGACATAACCATGCGTTAAATTTAAAGGCACGACAACAAGACTTCCCCAGTCGATACCCTTTTAATGATTTAACCACGCCGTTAAATTTAACCACAATTTGAACAACCGTGACCAGATTCTAATTATTCACCATATTAGATTTTTGACTAGCTATCTGTCTGATGTTAATTATTCACCGTGTCTTCCCATATCGCCGATGGGTTAAAAACGGATTAAAAGCGTTAATTAGGTAGGGACCAGTCATTATTAATAACTAACTATAGTTCACTTAAATTACATGAAGTGGAATTTGTTCGGATTCCAACTTACTCATTAATTAATAAAACAATAGGCGCGAGTTCAACAAGAAGCTGGCAGGTGATGGAAATTCAGTTCATTGTGATTATTTCTCATAATACAATAAATATAAATGCGTAAATAATACCAAGACATTTCAAATACTTTTCTTTCTAAGATGGCTAATGCAAAGTTACAGTCTATGTTTATTCCTACAGCAAAAGATGGCCGATACCTATGTGTTGGTGGTTTTAAGTATAGACTGAATGAGAGGAAGTGTAACGACTCAAATAATGGCCGGGGTACCAGATAATGAGAAATTGCGACAACTGGCCGACTACAACAAAACAAAATACAGAGAGGGAGAGAAATGGGGTTTAACGTCCACTCGACACAAACTAGGTCATTTCGGGACTAAAATATGGTTTAATTTTATTTCAATCATACGCTTGTGCCTAGGGGTCTTTAGCAGTGGGGGAAACCGGAGTAACCGGAGAAAACCCACGAGGTTGGACAGGCGACCCTTCTCCTTCCCAAGTACAACCGGGGACAAAGTAAAGAACCGTGTGGGTTGTACTCTTTGGCGTAATAGACCAATAGGATTATTATGTTATTATGTTAACTTTACACAGTGAATAATCGGTTTCGGGGTATTTGGATATTAGTCTCACCTCAACTGCATATTATTTATGCACCATTCCCGACAAAATATTCAACACCACCGATTAATATTATATCCCCTGCACATAACAAGTAATGTGATTAAAGTAAGGTTTTAGTATTTAGATCTCACGTTCAACTCAATGTCATATTAGAGACTTTTGGCAAGCGTAAATTCCTAGTACGTATCGTGTATCCGTAAAGATTTTGCGTGCGACGTCATCAATGTGTGTGTATTTCTCATACGTGATATGGCACACGGATACGGCAGCCCGTATCAAACGGCTTTCATACGGAAAAGGTCCGTATAACACCGTCTTCATTTTAGACACTGAAATGTCGTATCATAACGTTTTTATGAATCTATGTGTATCCTAGAACAACAAGGTGTATATTTGATGTGATTTTAACCATACTAAAGACTGGAATTTAATCAATATTTTTGATGGGTTTTTCTCGGAATTTTCATACTTTTACTGCATGCTGGTTGATCTACGTGCTAAATTTAGGTAGATGTGGGACCATGCAAATGAGTCGAAGTCAAAGATTTTTTTTTTTAATAAGATGCGACATTAATTTTCTTTTAGTAGCCCAGCGACTATCGAGCGACTTAATTCACTCACTCCGGGAAATTAGAGGCAAGGCACGTGACTAGTACTGATGGTGATCTTGGTAGATAACTGCCATCATACTGTAACATAACTAAGCTCAGCTCAGTGACGCATACGTTGGCCTACACGACGCAAGAATCTGCCAAAACTCTAAAAATACGCTGACGCAACGTATCACGTATACGATACGCATACGTGATACGGATAGGAAATATGACACTTGCCAAAAGTCTCTAATATCTGTCCCCCACGCAAATATAATGTATCCTCGCAGGGGTAGGGGACAGTTGATAAACATATTTAATGCATTTAACGTACACATACACTATTCGTTTAGTCTGGGCACAGAACCAAATCCATTCAGATAGATGGTGTAATTACAGAGCATATGAAATACATGCATATTAGTAGTTCTTGTTTATGTATACGGTCATTATTAAAATAATGAAAAACACACATTTTGGTATACAAACAAAAGCATGCTTTAATTAATGTTACAGAATAATTAGTTTAAAAACATAGATATAGTTCAATTTAAAACAAAAATAAAATTAATTTAAATTTTTAAAAAATCAATTTAGATTAAAAGAAAACAGTTATATGTGTACAGTAGATCAACTGCGAATAACAAAAAATGAGGCTAACTCATGGATCTCTATTACACAAAACATATGACTAGCAAATTAACAATATATGAATAACGTACATCAAAGAATAATTTTTTTCAATAAAACACGCCAACAGTGAGGTTGATGTCCCCCAAAAAAGTGAAAAATGACACACGTTTTTTGATTGTATGTTTATCGTTTTATATTGCTATACTATATACTGGAAAACACCATGTTATACTGAATACCGAAAAAAAACCGGAAAATACTAGAAAACACACTAAATACCGGAAAAAAACACTAAATATTGGAAAACACCCTAAACAGGTAACGCAGGGCCTGGTCCTCTGGAAAACACAGGAAAAACCTAATACTAACCTTAACCCAACGGAGACAGATGACCTGTGGAAAACACAGGAAAAACCAAACCCTAACCCTACCCCCTCCCCGCACACAGATGACCAGGCTCCGCGTTACTTATTTAAGGTGTTCCCTTTACTTAGTGTGTTTCCGGTATTTATTGTTTTTCCGATACTCAGTACAACATGGTCTTTACCGGTAGTAATACCGGCTTTATAAAGCACCAGTGTCGCTTATCAGTGCTTAATTTAAGTACATGTAATGTCACCCAATTAGAATCAAATTTGTCAAGCTTCAAAATCTTGGCCAATTAAACAGCACATCATCGAACTTAGTCGAGGTATTGAAGTACTAAAACTATACCCCGAGTTTGGCGTAATGAAAGTATACCCCACTTTTATCACCGTCACTCAATTGGAATCAAAGTCATGTCCAAAAACATTGCCGCAGAAAATGTGCATTATTGAACTTAGTCAAGATACTGATGTAATGGAAATCTTAATGGTAATCCAAAGTCTCGGCCAATCAATTTGCTTCCCACTCTGCTTAACCCAAGTCGACAATGCCCATTATCGAACTTAGTCAGGGTAGTGATGTAATGAAACTATGTACCAAGTTTGATAAATCGAACTGAATTAGAAGCAAAGTTATTGTGTCCCAAGCATACACCAATTAAATTACCCATCAACAAACTCAGTCAAGGCTTAATTTTAGCTTAATTAGAAATAGAGTTATTGTGTCCCAAACACTTTGACAGCCAGACATACCAACGGACACACAGACATACCAGATCGCACGAATTAAAAATAATCCCCAGCTTACTTCTAAAGAGGACAAACTTAAAAACCGAACATAATATTATTTAAAACGTTTAAAAAATAAGAAAATAATTATATTCACTATATATACAAATAATAAACCTGATGCAAAGCAAACAAATATTATACATCGAAACAAATAATACACTGTCTTAAATTATATTCACTTTTTAATGCAATAAACTTCTTATCTTATCTTATTATTATTAAAGATACACTTGTCAGAGTTTAATGAGTTGGCCATTCTTAATATAATAATTCAAAAATAGATGATAAAAAAAGAAAATTTCAGTAAAATTACTTTGTTCTGAAGCGAATTGTCACTGTTAGAGGGTTGGACTAGAAATATGCATCAATTGTATCTTCACCGTCTATAGGAATCGGCACCCATCAGCTGTGGTTTTTAACCGGCATGGACAAGGACACTGGTCCGAGACAGAGAGCTCGTAGAACAAGACACAGATTATACACAGGCATTGCAAGAAATATACATCACAAGTATATCAAAGCCACAGCTCTGTATGGTAGAAGTTCAATAAAAAAACCCACTAAAACTAAATAAACGAATTTATATTCAAAGATGGTCTAAATAAATGCATGCTATTTGATTTAATTTGAGAATCAAAACTAGATCGTCGAGGATCTTTTTTTCACAATCTTTATGTCATCTACTGGACTAGAAATGTGCAAATGGTCATTCTTTCGATACTCTGATCTCGTACATGGTGGTAGTGATAGATAACTGTGTATATCACTGTTCATTGTATATTTGTTCAGAGCATCGTAAGGTTTAGAGTCATGTGTCGATGTCTCATCATCATCATCATCATCGGCTGTCTGGACATCATCTATAGTGGTAACCGAATTGCCATCAACATCTGTCTCTTGGACATCATCGCCTTGGTTAATGTTACTTGTTCCAGGATTCTGTAGTGACATATAAAGGTTTTTACTGGTATCAATACCATCTCTGTTGATTGGATCGTAAGGATTGGCATATGCCTCTGTGTCGTCATCTATGTCGTTAGATGCAGTAGACTCGGCACTGGTTGTAGTAGATTCATGGTTGGCATGAAATATAACAACACTGTTTAGTGAAATGTAGGAATGTCTCATATCATTTGTGGTATCACTGGCACGTCTCGGTCTCTCGTGTTTATGTGATCTACATTTATATCCTGTGGAAAAAATAGATGGTAATGAAAATCGGAATGGGGTTATTTTATCGTCATTTCAATTTTACAACTATAACATAAACCATTAAACAAATCTTGATATACATAATTGAGAACGCTCGCTCGCGTACAAATGCTGGATCAGATTATATATAACTAAGTACATGATGGATTTAAATATGATTTTAGTAGCCAAGTATCTAGCTCAATATCATCCAAAATCTTCAACTTTGAAAACACGAATTATTTGAATCAATATGCATGCTGTGATCTTGCCGGAAAAAGATGGACTTCTTTTGATATCCAATATTTAAGACAAAATAAACATTTTACCATTGGTACACACACGAATCGTGTACCATAATGCGTTTCAGCCCCAGTTTTAACAAGAGATTCGAGGAACGAGGCTAGATACATTGCACCAAATCAAACGGTGTATGTAGACTGGAATAGTCAGACGCTAGAAATTGAGACTGCTCGCTTATATTGTCGAACATAATTGATTTAAAATTAAAGTAAAAATGGAAACCTTTAAATGTAAATCAGTTTATATACATTCATATTACAGTATTATATGCTTTGCGACCCACTTCTATCAATTTATATGTCCCAAATATTACACTCCTTTAAATATTACACTCTGCAGTCAATTGTTAAAACCACGACTTTTATAATTTTAACAAGCCACCAGTGAGGCTGAAGTCCCCCGCCGAAATCCCAAAATAAATAGACGACACATATTAATTAATGGCACATTTATTTTTTTCAAACGTATCGAGCAATCAAACTGTACACGAAGTGTCATTCAAAAGTGTTTTATAAAGAAAAATGCTAAAACCGATGAGAAAAATGAAAATGTACCCTAGTTAGGGGGACCCTAAAGGCAGACAAAAGGGCCCCTCTGGCCAAGGGAAATTGTCCTCGTGTCCGAGTCAATCGTTTCTATACACTGTTACTGTCGAATCCATTACTGAATGAGAATGCAGTCATTGTATTGGCATAAAAATCATCAATTAAGATGAACCTAAGTTATCTTGTCCCAAAGCATCAACCAATCAAATTGCTTATCTCTGCCTACCCTAAGCAGAAAATGCTCATCTTCGAACTTCATCAAGGCATTAACCTAATAAGCATACACACCAATTTTGAACATTTTAACTCAATTAGAAGGAGAGTTATTGTGTTCCAAAGTCTCGGCAAATCAAATTGCTTGTCGCTCTGCTTACCCTGAGCAGAAAATGCGCATTATCGAACTTAGTCAAGGCATTACTGTAATGAAACTATACACCAAGTTTCATCACTCTCACTTAATTAGAACTAAAGTTATCGTGTCCCAAAGCTTCAATCAATCAAATTGCTTATCTCTGCTTACCCTGAGCGGAAAATGCTCATCTTCGAACTTCATCAAGGCATTGACCTAATAAGCATATACACCAAGTTTGAACATTTTAACTCAATTAGAAGGAGAGTTATTGTGTTCCAAAGTCTCGACCAATCAAGTTGCGTATCGCTCTGCTTACCCTAAGCAGAAAATGCTCATTATCGAACTTAGTCAAGGTATTACTGTAATGAAACTACACACCAAGTTTCATCTATCTCACTTAATTAGAACTAAAGTTACCGTGTCCCAAAGCATTAACCAATCAAATTGCTTATCTCTGCTTACCCTAAGCGGAAAATGCTCATCTTCGAACTCCATCAAGGCATTGACCTAATAAACACATACACCAAGTTTGAACATTCTAGCTCATTTAGGAAGAGAGTTATTGTGTCCCAAAAAGTGTGACGGACATACAGACGGACAAACAGACGGACGAACCCATTTTAATAGTCCCCCATCTTTCTTACTACTTACTACAAACAACAATTCCTATTATGAAACATGTTAATACCATTACTGTCACCGATGCTATCATCAGATGTATTTCAAAAGTCGACTTGTCTTTTTCAGGCATGGCTAGACGAAATAAATTAATAATGTAGGTGATATCACAACTGAACACCTAACCCTACCCACCAGTGCAGTTATAACGATAAACCATTTAGACTAGTTTCGGTTATATAAATATTAGCCACGTGTAGCTATTTGATTGGGGTGTAAAACGTAATGTGGCCATAAGGACTGACCATGCTTGACTGGGTAATGTAACCATGAGAATAGCTACAGTGTGGTGGGTGTTACGGATACAAAAGATAACGTAACCGTGAGCACTAACCATGGACTGGATATACGCAGAGAGAAAAATGGGGTTTAACGTCCACTCGACACAAACTAGGTCGTTTCGGGATTAACATATAGTTTTAATTTTACTTCAATAAGTCGCTTGCGCGTAGGGGTCTTTAGCAGTGGGGGGAAACCGAAGTGCCCGGAGGAAACCCACGAGGTTGAGAAGGCGCCCCTATCCCCATGCCACATACGCTTACACCAGGGATCAAAACCACAGCCGCAAGCCATAGGTGACTGGCTAGCTAGAGCTCGAAGCGCGGCACTCCAGACCACTAGGCCATCCCAACCCCTCATGCAAGAGATAACCGATTGGATAGTTCAATTATGCATATAAAGGAGCCCTAAATTAATTGTATCTTTAATGCTCCTGTCATCAAAACTGCCCAGGTTTGATATTCCATTGGGTACGTGTTCACTAGTGTTCAGCGTTAATGAGCTCTTAATCTCCCTTAACGAAATTTATTAACAAACTAAATAATGACACTTTGAACACAGTTCATGCCTTCAAACATGAATTTAATTCACTGTATTAATATAAATTGATGGTCGAAATGTGTTAATTCTTTAATAAACAACAACGTGTCGAAATTTCAAAATGGCAAACGTTCAGGTTACTCTTCCCTTTATCTCCAATAATCGGGGTGGCCGAAATTTAATACACAATGGTTACAAGTACCGAATAAAGTCAAGCAGACTAAATGCTGTCCATTGGAAATGTTCAACAAAAATATATCCAGCTATACAGTAAAATGATGGTTATGTTGTAAGGCATTTATTTATAAATTATAAAATGCTATTTAATAAATTTAAATGTGTAAATTGCAATGCATTTTTATATGTGTAAATTATTTAATGTTATAAAATAAATGTTAAATTTGTGCAAATCAATATATTTTTATGTGTGTAAATTATTTAATGTTATATAATAAAAGTTAAATTTGTTAAAATCAACACAGTTTTATTCTTTCAAAAGATATGGACTATAGTTTATAACACCATTGTTCTAGGATTAACTCTGGATTAGCGGCAAAATTTGACTTAAAAGCCTGCCGGCAAAGTGGGAACGCCCCGAATGAACTCCTCGGCCAATGCAGGGATCGAACACCCGAAGGGGCTATCGTTACGAAGCACAACGTATTTCGTTATAATGTTATAGTGGTTGGAGGATATTTTGAGCGTAGTATTCCAGGTAAATATTAGTTTAAAAAGAGAATACATTCTTGAATTTTTGACTGTAACTGGATAAAATGTCGACAACAGTCGTTATAAAAAAATATAAAATTGACCCAGAGCTTTTAAGGGATTAATGTCCAAAATAAGGTGATTAAATACAAGACTAGTGTTACAAATCAGGATTTCACGCTATTACTTTCTAATAATATAATATTGCCAAACAAGAATTGTTCCACTGTTTTATAATTACGATAGTTAGGCCATAGTTTTACTAACCTGTCTCGGGTATTAATATTAATTCAATCGCTGTCAAGTTCCTACTTATATCTTCAAAGATGACTCCACATGTATAAATAGAATTATAATCATTCTCATCTGTATTTAATATAACCAGGGTTATTTTCTCATTGCCGTCTACTGTACTCTGATGAAACACTGCACTATTATTACCTATTGATTGGTAACCCCAATCCTTAGTCCAGAGTCCTGTGAGGAACTGCAAAATGTAATGTGAAGAATAGTTTAGACCTTGTTTGGGGTGTTTATTTTTGTAATCAGAGTATTAATGTCTCAATCACTATGCATAAACGCTCTTTAAAGGCAACCATTGCACCAATCACTTTTTGATAAAATCACAAATACTACATGTTCACAACCCTTTGAATGTAGGTCTTGAACATTCGCTCACAATATGAATTTCAACAACAATACTGGCGATAAAGTTAGTACTGTTGGGAGTGCGATGTAATTGGCAGAGAGACGCCCCAGTTCTTGTTACAAACACGATTTAATCAAAAAATTCATCCGACTGGGTACTTACCGATTTCCCACAACTATTTATGTGGAAGAATCTAATATCAGTGGCTTTAGAACGATAGGTATATATCCAATATAAACTAATGTCATCCCCTAATTTCCCATGTCGCTGAGTAGGCACTTTCTCCATTCGTGGGCCTGCAAGTGTAATAGAGCAATGTGCATAATATGTCGCAATATATCGGCCCAATGTCCTTAAGTCAAACCAAGTTGTTATTGCTTGTTTACCAACTCACTTTAAAAAAAAACATCAATAACAAGTTCGAATAAGTAAAATAAACCCCATGCTTTGTCAAATGTATGATTCCCTTGTGGAAAGTCCACAAGAGATAAATAGAACGAAAATGCGGCAAACATACCGATAAAGAACATGCACTCTCCCAAGGTAAATTTTACAAACCTGGATTATATAATAGCTTAGTCTCATTATAACCAATCACACCATCCCTAAAGGTAATATTACATCCGTATATGGTGTTAAAATCATCAACAGTTGTATTTTTTAACGTTACAGTTATCTCCTGTCCAAATGATACCGATGTGTTGCTAAAATGTAGCCTATCTTCCCTTGTATAGGAATAAAATCCGGTTCCATTCCAATATCCAACTCGTTCGTTCTACAATATACGAAATTACATTGACATGCGATTATCGTTTTGCAAATTATCAATCAAGTCATCAGGGATTTAAAAATCAAATTGTTGATCACCCTACTTAGCCTTAGTAGAAAATATTAATTTCTAAACATATCTTAGTCAATCAACCTGTATTGAAGGTAGGGGGTATTGTGTTGCAACCAGCACACATACGGACAGTTGATTTGTCTACGCGATTAAACAATCTATATCAATTAAAAGCAGATTTTTTCCGTCAAACAAGTTTGAGAAACACTTGTTTAGTTTAACATCCTACTGTTCTGCTCCTAAACTGGGCAAATGAAGACCGTATACGTCATATAGTGTTCTATGAGGGAAATTTTGTCCAGACAGCGGCACTACGGCATACTCTAATATCGAATTCCAACTGCTAAGGGATCTTTTATGTATCCCATCCGAACAACGTCGGAAAATCTAAATGAACTTTCTCGGCTAATGCAGGGATCGAACACCCGACCCCAGGATAGCGAGCCAGCGTCTTACCCACTTAGCCACGTGAACCCCCAGAAAACGGGTTTTATACTTAAAAGACAACAGTGCGTGTAAGAAAGGCTTATGATAGTGTCAAAACTATTAAACACATTGGTCGGAGGCCACCCAAATATTGAGGCCATAGGCTTCAGCCTGCCAAGTCTGCAGGTAAATCCGACATTGACTAGATTATGATTCAAGTCGAAAATAACATTTGACTCGACAACATAAAAGGTGTAACTAGTTATGACACTCCCCTGTACCTGACCGGTATTATATCTGTTAAATATAACGTTAGTTGATGGAGAACTGTAATGATAGTTCCACACAAATGTGATATCTTCTGTTGGTCGTCCTATCATTTCTGGTATTTGGCTGTAAACACGTGGTACTAGAATGACACAAAATAAACAATATCAATACTTCATACAAATCTGTTTCAAGGCGTGGGAACTTTTGCCTGCATCGAGCGAATTGTCACGAATGAATGAGTTTTGTATTATATTGTTCTCATCAACGAAATATAATATTGACTAATTTGAGTATTGTAAACTATTAGATGAATCTAAATTGTATCAAAAGTTGGACTAAATATGGTTACGCATCAACAACTTAGTTATCTTTCTTACCTTCAGTTAGTGCAACGTTTTCAGCATATCTGACACAGTTGCTGGGGAATTGTAATTTGATGTTATAAATATAGTTAAAGTCATCAATAGTTGTATTATGTATGGTTAGCGTCACTACTTCTGTACGACCATCATCACCCTTCGTTATATTAACCTTCATTCTTGGGTCGTCTCCTTTATCAATTAGCTTCTCATTTTCCGCAATAATCTCTGGCTGTATGTATAACAAAATCTATTAAAGGCACAGTCCATATAACAAATTAACTAAATCAAAGGAATAATATATTCTTCACAATTTTAAACTCTGTACATAACTCATAACAGTATGTTGCCTTCACAACTGAATACATACTAAATTGCTAAACCATTTGAATTACGTATATTATCGTTCCTTATGCCTAGGTCCCACTTGGGAGATATCATTGGCGATGTAAAAATAAACAAATTTGTACTTGATGTTTTTGTCCAAAAACGAAGTAGTCCATTAAAATGGCACTTATTGTGAAACAGGGATGATCCGGTGATCGCTCATTGATGCTTGTGCTATGGTCACAAAGCTTCTGAGAATGTCCCGCCATGATGTCTCGCCGACGTTATTTGAATCCTGCTCGAATGTTCGGCGATCATTTGGTGACACATTCCCGATCTTGGTGTTGCATCCCCCAATATTCGACGAAATTTCGGCGACCGTTGAAAATTGGATTCTTCCCATGACGCTGATTGGCTGGATTTTGCATGAAGTATGTTTTTCTCCCAATACCTCGGGGGGGGGGGGGACCTCGGGAACCCAGCAGTAAAAAAATTAAAAGCAATAAATCCCCAGAGGGACCTCGGCATTGAGGACAGACAAATACATGTAATATGTAGGACAAATGAAATATGTATAATTCATCGTGCGATAATATATTCGTCTGTTCATTAGAATTGTTCATCGACTAGTTTAATTTTAAGAAATATTCCACAGTAATCTAACACGATAAAATAAAATAAATAAGCTATTTTACGAAATTGTGTCATTGGACACGATCGAAACTACAGCGTCACAGCCATAGTTCTAATACCTTAAGTATCTAAACTTACCGATGGTGTAGTTTCATTTTTGTTTCTAAAAACTGTAATGTCTTTATCAATACCAATGATACTATTTTCCCAAAATATAGTTACATCATTTCCAACACCAGCCTTTACATCTATTGAACTGTTCTTCCATAGAATATCTGTAAATATAACTTAAGTTCTTAATCGTATTTACATATACGAAATATTTGACATAATTTTGGAGTAAAACACATGATTTACTATGAATATTATAAAGTGATTTACATTAAACATATTTTTACGGTAATATCCGTGGGCATTCTGAATTACACGGCAATCCATTCTACCCGGTCGTTGAAAATATATTGTCACATGTGGATCTGCTATTTTAATTATGATTGGTCAATAGTCCCATTAACAACCAGTAGCTGACTCTTCACACGATTTCATTATGCCCAATTACCCCGTGCCTAGCAGAATAATGCAGTAATCCTAATTGTGTGACAAACGAGGCTATCAAATCATACCAAAGTTTTAGAGAAGACTCAGATTAAATGAAGGACCGTCATGTTGCTATGCTCAAGTGGTAGCTTTGATTGAACAGGAAGTATAGACACACTCCCGCAAAAGTTCAGATATCAGAAGCCAATCCAGCAATTGCCAGAGAGGGTGTTTCTCAGGTCATTGCTTCAGGAATATGCCATTTTAATTACTTCCGACTTAACTTGTTGGATGTGATTCTTATTTGTTTATTACCTATAACCCTCAAAAGTACTGCCTGTTCCAGGTGATACTCCAACTCGAAAAATGCTTGCCATGCCTTCAATTTTTAATAAAAAAAGGCTGAAATTTTGTGACTTGCCTAGAATTGTCATCCGGTTGATTTTTCCCCTTAGAATAAAGGACTAGAAGTCCGATAGTCCGATAAAATCCAATATTCTCTTGTAAATTTCATATATTTTAGACATTGTCGCTTGCATATCGCACTACGGTAGACAGATACTTTATAAATTTGGTGCATCCGGTTAGAAATGTCTAGTGAAGGAGAATTCGATCGTTTGTCTCGCGACAATAATACTTTTTAGGGTTTCACACTTTGAAGTTTGTGTGAAAAAAAAATTGTTTTTGTTCTGATTGATAGTTTTTTTTCTGTTTCCACCTTGATTATTTCGCACAAAAATTCTTACTGGATAATATGGAGTGAGTTAAAGATTATAGCTATTTTGAAAAGTCGGCATATGTCAGAACCATGCAAACTCTCCGAAATAAGTACATTGGTGTAAAAGGGTAGCCCTTATTTAAATTTGAATAAATATGTCGGGTGAAATGATTCCGAATATTGTTTTCTGAGACAAACAACCGTGGTCTGGGATTCAGTAAATAACTCTTTCAAAAGAGTTATATATTTTACTGGGTCGTAACAACCACTTACACATCCAAGTGGGTTGAAACGACATTTAAAAAAAGCAAACCCAGCACCCCTTGTCCACTTAGGCTCGTCCAGATAACTAGGCCAAACATGGCTGATTCAAGTAGTAAGATATAATCAAACTTCGATTTTTCAAGGGAGACAGAATATAAAACTTGATCTGAACTTAGTTCTCACAAGACAGAAAGCAATGGGGTGACCATTCCAGGTATGTCACGCGACGTTTTAGCCATTTTAATTAAAATTTGAAGAAATGACAAGCAATTTTCGAATTGTAGTATTACCTGGAACAGACAGTAATCGCGTATTCGATGGTTTATGGTCGCTCACGATGTATTTTATCACCCCCAAGAAGTCCCAGCCCGAAAACACTGTTCACATTGGCCAAAATCCAAAATGGGGTGACCATTACAGGTATGTCACGCGACGTTTTAGCCATTTTAATTAAAATTTGAAGAAATGACAAGCAATTTTCGAATTGTAGTATTACCGGGAACAGACAGTAATCGCGATATCGATGGTTTATGGTCGCTCTCGATGTATTTTATCACCTCAAAAAAGTCCCAGCCCGAAAACACTGTTCACAATTGGTCAAAATCCAAAATGGGCCCAAGTTTTGGAAGGAACATGCCAATTATTACCCAATTATAATAAATTTGGTATCAAAATATACAACTGAATCCATTTCCATACACACCCTTGTCATTAGTTACAACTCTGTGTCAATATTAGGGAATAATTCAACATGATGATCAGTTTTGGTGGAAAAATTCAAATGTTAGGAAATGATCAAATTTGGTTTCAAAATACACGTTTCTGGGTTAGCTGATTTTATTTCATGTCATTTTTTAGATTAATTGGTTCCCTTGTGTCAATATAGGATGATATCCCATTAGAGATTTGGGCATTAAGGATTCCTGTGTCAGTCTCACCCCTAATTCGATGGCATTTATCAAGCATCAACTACATTTCATTTGGACTATCTGACTTACCACTCAACTTCACTCACGGTTCACCACTGAAGCAGCATAGCATGCACGTCGAAAAGGGCCACTCTTAGGTCACTGCGGACGCGGGGTAGTGGGTTCGTCTAAGTTTGGTGGCCGACCCGTAAATTGAGCCAACATGGTCAAACCCATTAAAGCATTCGGTTAATACTTCAATGATTAGATACAGATGAATCCCGAAATGCGGCGAATTGTTAGTTAGTGAACTGCTCGGTGTAATCCCGGATATAACAGGAACATAACGGATATAGGACTCCAAAAGAAGGTAGCCAAGTTGACAAATGATCGTGTTTTCTCCCTACCAAACGGGCCACGATCTTGAATGACCTCCCAGTATTAACATTGAATCAGTTGTATGACTAATCGCAAAAATGGATATGAATTCGGCTACCCAAATGCGTATATTCTGATTACGATAACTGGGTAATAATGTTAATGTTCAAGTCAAAACTTGCGGATTTGGGTCAATTCGACCATTTGTACTCGGAGGTGTGACTGGGGTTGTTTTTGGTGGTAATATACCTCTAGACGGACCATAACCTGTGGTCGACATTTCTATAATGTCTATAGTGTGTCTTTTATATTGGATATTTTCACGGTAAGAAATAAAATAAAACCAACTACGAACAATCCAAATCATTAGACAGAATTCGAAGTCCTAAAAAAACGTTATAGGCAAAATAGTGTAATCAGCAAATGGACTGCTCCCCGTGTACAAAATACGCGACAAACAGTGGTAACAGCTGTCCGGAAGAGTAAGCTTACCCTGCCTGGCGCGCCACACCCGCCATAGCTGCATCCAAACTATTAGGCAAAATGTCGATAAAATAGCGTGATTGGCCCATATAATGATATCAATATTAATTAGCATCGATGTTAAGCTACCTGTGACCTTTAGATACAAGTCTGCCCATTTCTCTGTAACAACATTATCCTGACATCTATATACACCAGCATCATCCATGGTAATGTTTGTAATAGTTATTCTGATTTTAGGAACTTGACTTTTGTCTATATTGTACTTGTCACTATTGGTCAAGTTTTTATCAAAACCTGAAATCTTAAATTTAATTACAAACATTCATGTTATTATTATATTGATTAATTTATTTAAAAGAAACCTGATAAAATGTTCAACGAAATTCTTTAGTCTTGTACTTTTAATGTTCACATTTGTGTTGACACCAGCTACAAACAAAGTCATCCCTGAGCCATAGACGCTCTCCGTGAATATTTTCATTTTTGGCATATAATATGTATATTATTTGAACAAAGCTAAATAAACCAAGCGTGATATGTTGACTCGCATTGTTCCGGATACACACAACAAAACCATAGTGTCTTCGGCTGTTCATCAGAGGTTGAGACAGCATTTAGAAAAAAGGCGGGAAAAGGGGTTCATTATGGTTCCATGAAAAAATGAGGGATAATAAAAGCACGACAAAGACAAATCAACTTATAGTATATTAAACAGTATTAAATCCAAGAGGTGTTCGTATAGGTTTACAAAATCAAACAACAAAAACTGATATCTGTGTATCTGTGCTTATGCAGTGTACGTCGCTATTCCTTTAAAATTCCCCTAACATTACGAAAACATGGTAGGGTCCTTTTCCTATGTCAAATGTCCTAATGTTTCAACTCCCTTTAGAAACAAAAGATTCAGTAATGGTGATTTTACCTTGTAAATGGAAACAGGGTGGTCTTTTGCAAATAACTCCCAGACTAACTGGGCTCGACACCCAACAACAGCGCCGACATTGTGAATACCTTCTATCCATTTATTAGAAAGTATTACTTCTGTGAGAAAAACAAAACCACAACTTGAAATTTATGACTTTCATCTCTAGAGCAATATGATTTAAATGGAATAATTCCATTAATGTTTTGTTTTTTTGAATTTGTGTAACAAACCAATTACTATTTTGTTATAATAACCAATATTTCGTTTAAACCAATTACTATTTCGTTAAAACCAATTACTATTTCGTTAAAACCAATTACTATTTCGTTAAAACCAAATAAATATTTCGTTTAAACCAAATAAATATTTCGTTTAAACCAAATAAATATTTCGTTTAAACCAAATAAATATTTCGTTTAAACCAAATAAATATTTCGTTTAAACCAAATAAATATTTCGTTTAAACCAAATAAATATTTCGTTTAAACCAAATAAATATTTCGTTTAATATGTCAATTAATATGTTTCTATTACGTATGGGGCATCTTTTGTCGTCACTGGCTATTGATCACACAAATAAAACAAAAGGCAAGAATGTGTGCTATAAAAATCCGGTTGAACTCAGTAATGCACTGAAGTACAAAATACTCACCCGGAAACATAAAAATAACTACGGAGCCCCTTAAGTGGACGAATATTTATTAGTTTTTCGTGCACGATTTCACTCTTATATAATTATTTCGTTTAAACTAATAATAATTTTGTTGTCATAAAGATGTGAATCACTGGGGTCATAAGAGGCCAGACACTATCTATTCCATACTCTTCCAATCCAGATTCCCTCTTATGATCACGAAGAAAGAGGATACACTTTAAATCAGATTTGTTTTATACATTGGTTCAAAGCAATGGGGCATTAAAGAAAGGATCCTATCGTTACCACAACCTTTCGATCCAGTGTCCCATCCTACAGCATTAGGAAAACCCTGTGAACTTGATACAAGCAATGATTTGTAATGATGTCATTTTCAAATTGGGTCAGTTTTATAACCACTAGGTGTTCCGCTAAATGACCTAGTGTGTAAGTTAAACCGCTGGATTGTCTTTTTTCAACATATTTGGTGTGTGACGAATTGGGTTCATTAGTAAATCGTGAATTGATTGATCGAAATAATTAATTCGTTTAAACGAATTAATATTTCGTTATAATAACCAATATTTCGTTTAAACCAATTACTATTTCGTTTAAACCAATTACTATTTCGTTTAAACCAATTCTATTTCGTTTAAACCAATTATTATTTCGTTTAAACGAAATAATGATATAAGAACGAACTGGTTCACTGTCACAGTATTGATTCTTCAGGTTGTTGACCACAACACTTGTTTACTTCATACGATACTTTTATTATTCACCCACGCATGCCGTGTTCAAGACTCCTTAGTTAATGGGGGGTGGGTTGGATGTCCGAATGGTATAAGGTCTGTCATTCCCCCACTGTTAAAGACACCTACGAGCAAACCAATTATTGAAATAAAATTGTACCACATTTTAGTCCCAAAATGTCCTGGTTTGTGTCGAGTGGGCGTAAAACCCCATTTCTCTCTCTCTCGCTCTCTCTCTTTCTCTCTCTCCGTAGTTAAGTGACAGCTGACATGATAGGATATGTAATTGTGACAAAGGTGGCATGATATCTTTCGTTCTCCTATTGCCTAACAACACTTCAGGGGTTCAAATAACAGTGTTGGCCTACATACAAATTTGAGATTTTCACCATTTAATAATATTACAAAGTTTAAATATTTATTGTGTAACAACACTTAAGGGGTTCAAATAACAGTGTTGGCCTACATACAAATTTGAGATTTTCACCATTTAATAATATTTCAAAGTTTAAATATATAAACCCGACACATACTTTTACGCGAGCCCCATGGTGAAAGAAACCGATCCGTCATGACGTGGGACTTTAGACAAAGACACATTTTCTTGACTGTGTTGCAGTAGCGAAAACAATTGATGAAGTGAGTCCGAAACATCAAAGTGATATTTCATCAAACAATAATCCATTCAGAAAGATAAGTCTGTTGACTTCAAAAAAAAAATATAATGAAATAACTCACCGTCAATCATGTATATATATATTGCAAAGTGAAACAATGATTTGATCTTCATTACTTCACCAATTGTATATCTTAAATGAAACAAAAGTTAAATACTGTTTCAAATAACAATAATAACATGAGACAATATAACAATGTCAAACAGCAGTTTATTCGTTAGTCCAGAAAACGATTACATGTATATATACTTTAATGTATTTTCATGTCTGCAAAAAGCTGTTTTTGTTTTATGAAAACGTAAAGATATATAGTTATTTGTATTTGCTTTGACTAATTGTATATGATTGTGTACATGAGGTACGAGCGACAAGAAATATTTTTTTTCAAAACCCCTTTGAAACGGCGATTAACAGTTACGAATGTTAGTATTTAACCACGTGACAAAGTGGTCGCTTGTGTCTTTTCGAAAACTCTATATCACTATGTTTAACCTTGCTCACCTACCTTGATCTGACGCTCTTCTTGCCCGTCGCTCTATGAGTATTCATATAATAAAATATAAACATGGCTATACCCATTAATGATTCATACATGTGACTAAAATATTCGCGTTTATCTCAAAGGGATTGTATGTGTCATAAGCAAAAATGAGTTGCTGAAAAGATATTCTTGTACGTTTTGGGCTCTTTGTAGTTTGTCAAAAAAATACTTCAGATCACTGTGTTATCTAAACTCTAGATTTACAGATTCATTTATTCCCGTGATCGTCTGTGTAAATTATTATTGTTAATATATAACCGTTATATATAACATATATAATAGAATTTGAATTATATATAAGTGAAAAGTGCACGGTACTTTAACAATGTTAAAATGTTACTAAACCAGTGTTAAAATAAGTTTGTGTCGGCATACGTTTTATCTTATATGCTACATCTTTGTTATTTACTTGTGTAATCTTAAAGTTTAGTAAAACAAATTACAAGGCTATAAATTCTGAACTTTCCAAAGACTCCATTTGGCTCACTGAGCACAGATTAGGAGGGTGACCCACAACCTTATGTAAAGGAGTATGTTCCAAATTATATAAATCCTTTGAGAAGACGTTGACAAGAAAGCGTCGCTTTTTTTTATCTGGCATGGACCTGTCTATAAGTAATGCTATTTCTATGGTATATACGCAAATTTAAATTTGTCAAACAAAGAATTAGAGCCATGGAAAAACAATTGAATCAAATTTGCAAGACGTGCTTCTTTCATTTGAGGTCCATACGTCGAATTCGCAATTTGATTACAAATGATGCGGCACATGCACTGGTTCGATCTTTAATTTTATCCAGGCTCGACTACTGCAATAGCCTTCTGTATGGCATAAACAATAGTCTTATACACAAATTACAACTTGTACAAAATACCACGGCTAGAATTGTTTGCCTATCTAGTAGAAATTGTCATATCACACCACTGTTAAAGGATTTACATTGGCTTCCAGTGGAAAGCAGAATTAAGTTCAAAATTCTGTGCATAGCTTGTAAATGCCAGAGAGGAGAAGCACCAGAATACTTGACCCAGGCGCGGATCCAGAGGGGGGGGTCCCCCCCCCCCCTGCTCAGACTTGAAAATTTTTTTTTGCGATTTTATTGGCGATTTACACCTGTAATTTTGGAATTTACCTTCCGGAAATACGTCAGAATGAACCAAATTTAATCAAATTACCAAATTAGTAAAACAATTATCAAACCTAGACCCCCCCCCCCCTGCAAAAAATCCTGGATCCGCGCCTGTGACCCCAATGCTAACTGATTATGTCCCACAAAGAAATCTTCAGTCCCAACATGAGCTACGTCTGGTGGTACCATAGACTTAAGACATTTGGTCGTAAATGCTTCTCATACACTGTACCAAACCTATGGTATTCATTACCCTTGACCTTTAAGAATTCACAATCCCTTAGCTGTTTTAAGAAGCAATTAAAGACTCGTCTTTTTTCGACTTCTTATTAGTTATGAACATCCTGTGGTAAGTGGAGAGCTAAATGCACCTTGGGCATTAACTTTAATGGATCTGTGCGCTATATAAGAACTCACTATTATTATTATTATTACATCAGTATGCAATACTTTCGATCTGGAATCGAAAATTTTAAAGTATATTCTGATCTACATTGTCTTTCTCCAACAAGAGACGCACAACAACTTGTTTGAAGAATAAGGACACATTCTACTTTTTATACTAATATTTATTATTTTAGTCATAAACGAAAGAATTATATCTTTTGGGCTTGGAGGAAAGAATTATTTCGGAGATCCCCATTTCTGTAAAGGTTGATCATTCAAGAAGAAGCTTATTCTAGAAAATGGAGACTGCAATACAAATAATTTGTAATTTTAATCAAATAATTGCGATCTCGTGATCGGGAAATTTGCTAAATGAATCAGCAATGGCTTTAGATTGTTTTGCATGCTTTTTATCCCATTAGTCAATTTATTTTGTTAATCGTGTGAGTTATTATGCAGCGCCTCACCATTTAAGCGAGGCGGCCATAAAACCAAGTGACATTCAGCTTTCATTATGTGGCGCCCATACAGACATGGACACGTTGGTCGTTGGCTTCGTATTGCGTCCTATGGAAAGAGCGCCTTCATTGGGGGTGCCGATCCCCCCCCCCCATGCACAAAAGGCGCCATCGGCGCCCATCGAATTTTTCTAGGGGATGGCGGGGGAGCTGTCCCAAGATAGCTACGGGCCTGGAAAACTTATGTGCTGCCTAATGCGTAACACTAGTTAATGTTGCATGTTCAATCCGTTTGAGAACATACCATTGTAACACATAATATGTCAATAATAACGGTTACTGTTTATATTTATAATACGCTAAATGCAACGTCACAATTGAACCTCATTGCCAAACTTAGTCCTGACACGTTCAAAATTGACAAAAAAAACCCTCTTCAATACAGTTTGTGATTTCTTCCTGTTGTAAAGGCCCGGAGAATACAAGTTTTGGTTAACCTCAAAAGGCAAAGACAGCACCGAGCCGTTAATGCAGAAAAACAGAACGTCAAATATCATTTCGTATATAAATCAGTTCAAAGGCTGTTTTGTTTGTACCCGATTGATATAACATTGTGCTTTTATAAATATGTCCACATTATATATATATATATATATATATAATACTCACTTGTTTCATACAGGAAATTGAAACCGTGTGTGCTCTCAATGTTGTAACAAAGGTTATTTTTCATCAAAATATTTCAAAGTGTTTATTATGAGTGATGCAACCTCCGTTCGTCTCAATGTAGCTTTACATACTCCAAACAACCTAAAAAGGAAAGTTTCCAGTGATTTTCCAGCGTGGCTTCCCTTTGTCAGTTGTTGTTGATTCTTTTGTTTTAAGAGTTTCCCGGTTAAACTTTCCGCTATTCTATAAAGGCAATTGCAGGTCTGTTAATTGTAGGATGACTTCACCGTGGTGTCCTTCAACTCAGAACCCGTTAAACTAAGTATATATATAGTAAAATAATCACAAACGTTGATTAAAGGAATGCAAAGTGACAAGTTAAGCACAGAATGGAAACATCCACATGCAGGATTAAACAACCAAACGCCCTCTTACAATATTTTCTTTTCATAATCACATCATCGACAAGGATATCGCTCTAGAAAAATAATAATGAACATTGCATTAATCTACAAAAAAATATCGTTAGATGAAAGGGTTGAAGACGATATCATTTTGTCGCCCTTTGATGATCAGGATTCGTTTTTGGTAATAAAAACTAATTGTTATTAGATTCTGTAAGGTATTTTCTTACGTTCGATCAATTTATGCAGGATATGGACAGAACATTGGATTTAACCAATTCAAATCAGAAGTATGGGGACAAGGTCACTGTCTTTTAAGGGATTGATTTCAAAGATTCATTAAAGCTGAATATTCCACAATTGATCACTAATTTTGACTTCCTATCAAATGACAGCTTAAAAAGCATAATACTATGTAGATCGTGTCTTATTAAATGACAGGTATGAATAACACGATGATGTGTAGTAGATTTTGGTATTTCTAATATGCCATCTCCAAGAGAGAGAGAGAGAGAGGGAGAGAGAGAGAGAGAGAGAGAGAGAGAGAGAGAGAGAGAGAAAATGAGGTTTAACGTCCACATCGACACAAACTAGGTCGTTTCGGGACTAACATATGGTTTAATTTTATTTCAATAATTCGCTTGCGCGTAGGAGTCTTTGAAAGGAGGGAACCGTAGGACCCAGAGAAAACCCATGAGGTTGGACAGGCGACCCTACTCCTTGTCACGTACAACGGGAGATTCGAAACCACGCCAGTTGGCTCAACGACAGGCTTTATGATACAGCACGCACGTGCTAACCATTCGGCCACCCCCTCCCTCCTCGCCAATAGAAACATGCAGGGAGAAGACGAAATCTAAAAAAGAGAGAATTTGTCCACTGTTTAATGCAGCTATAGGGAACGATTATAATTACCTTTGCTTAAGCACGTAGGATGAAATAATAACTGCCCATATCAAAATGATACCTTCTTAATATTATAATAAGCCACCATTTTTGAGTGTCGTAGATGTACTATGTACACGGTTCGAATTAAATATCAATTCTTGTACGCCCCAAATTTTATTGAGAAGTTTGAGCAAGTTATAAGTTTAATTAATTAGTAAGTAGTTTGCATGAATTAGCCCTCATTATAATATATAATTGGTTCCATATTGTACAACCGTTCACTTTGATTTTGAATATTGTTAAGAGAGAGAGAGAGAAATGGGGTTTAACGTCCATTCAACACAACCAGGTCATTTCGGGTCATATGGTTTCAATTTTATTTCAATAATTCGCTTGCGCGTAGGGGTCTTTAGACGTGGGAGGAAACCGGAGAGCCCGGAGGAAACCCACGAGGTTGAGAAGGCGCCCCTATCTCCATGCCACATACGCTCACATCAGGGCTCGAAACCACAGCCGCAAGCCAGATGTGACCGGCCAGCTAGAGGTCGAAGCGCGGCACTCAAACCACTAGGCCATCCCAACCCCCGAATATTGTTAAGATAAACCTGTCTAACACAAGTCTTGTGTGTGTGAAGTTAACTCTTGCCTTATAAAAGAAATTTACTAGTTGAACAGGACTTCATTATATAACTTTCAATAGATGTTGGTTATTTAAAGTTATAGCCTAATGGTTAGGAATGCATTTTACAATAGTAAGAGTCGATCACGTGACACCAACGAAGGATTCGTGTAAAGACGAAAGTGCGAGAAGCTCTATCCTTGTAAGTTGTTCTTTATCTGTATTAATTCGCTCTATTTTATCTAAAAACATATGTTGTTTGTTTCACATATTGGTTAATCTTAATAATGTTGAAAATGTAAGAACCGCCTGTCATTGTGATTGTTATTGTGATAGTCAAACCTAAGCTACCACGGATACATCAAATAACGAAATATTGACAAGGTTTTCGCTGGGGTTTTTTTCTAATCCGTTCAACATATACAAGATACAAAATATTTATACGAAAAGTATCTTCGAATTCATTTTACAGTAAAAAAATCAACTGATATGGTTGAGTCGAATGGCATGGTAATAAAATACTTCCCAGGGGGACTCAGTCGTACCTTAAATGACCTATCTTCGAGGAAATTTTTAATGAAGATAGGTAAGCGACCTCGTAGGCCGAGGTTATGGAGGAGATAACGAAGAAATAATATACTAAAACAATTTAATCCAAAGTACATTTTTTGAGGGAAGTTATGGCTGTTTGAAGACATAGCGTAGAACGTTCATTGTCATAGCAACGGTAGTGAACATCAGAGACTTAGCGTGTATTGCCATTTTATCGTAATTTTTAAATCTCGCGGATGTTTAAATCCATTTAAATACCAACCATTCATGTTCTAGAGAGTTGGTTAGAGATTTGCCATGTTAATAAATAACATAATAATAATTTACATAACATTTAGAGCCAAAAGGAATGAATGACTTTGGAGTTTAACGTCTTACTGTGCTGCTCCAGCTGGGCTAATGAAGGCGGATTGGTTTTCTTGCAGCACAATAAAGCATTTTCAAATAGCAATAATACAATATTATGTCATATGACGTTGATAAACCAAATATTAATAGCAATTATAATATATCTATTCTCTGTATTTATAATTATCTGAAAATAAAAGGTGGAAATTGTAAATAAAAAACAACATGGCATTAACACTGTGTAATTTACAAACTGTGAACCACGACTAAACCAAACCAATAATTAGATGAAAAAGTAAATAATATATTTCTCATTAATTACTGTTTATATTTGTGTAAGAAAGCCTATCGGAATTATGTGAAGTTAATAATTTCAAGGTCGACCATTTTCTGTGACAGATACGGGACAAAGTAAACTCATTTGGGAATGGAAATATATAAACAACACGTTGTCGAACTGGGTACATGTCTAGACGATTTAATTCTGTGTATAGCCATTCTCAGTGGAATCGTAATTCCAAGACTGTACTAGGAAAATGTCGATGTTGATTAATACGAAAAAATGCTTTATTTACACAAATTAGAGATGTATGCGAGAGTATTCAGAGTTTAATAATCATAATTATTTTAATATTAGGAGTAAATTTATGTGCAGTTGGCACCACTGTTTTTCTACCGTGCAATAAAACATATGAACAACAATAATACATATCCAAAATTATGACCTTTTTTGAAATAACAATAAACAAAACAAGAAAATCAAGCAGTCTTATCTATAATACACTACTGGAAACTTTCCAAACATGGGTCAAATTAAATTGTAACGAGTTAAAAATGGTTTATAAAACTTGTTTAGGACAGTCGTCAAGTTAGCTCTACCCGTTTGTAGAAACATGAATGGTAATACTTAATAATAGTCTATACAATTTAATAACACTGAGATACTGTACATGTAATCTTACAGATAATCTATTGACAAGTACTGTCACTTACAACGGAGGACAGCTTATTATGGCGGTATATATATTACATTCAAAATTCTAAAGTGCTATCATGTAATTTCTAACTTCTATTCATGTATTTTTTAATTTTTAAATTAGGAGGGTGCTGGATTGCCCAATCGTTAGCACGTGCGCGCTGTATCACAAGGTCTGTTATTGAGTTAACTGTTCGATTATCTGGTTTTACGGGACAAAGAGTAGGGTCGCCTGTCCAACCTCGTGGGTTTTCTCTGGGTCCTCCAGTTTCCTCCCACTGCTAAAGACACCAACGCGTAACCGAATTATTGAAAAACATTGAACCATGAGTTAGTCATAGATTGTGTCGAATGAACGTTAACACCCCCTCCTCTCTTTATTCCTCTTCCATCACCATATCTCTCTCTCTCTCTCTCTCTCTCTCTCTCTCTCTCTCTCTCTCTCTCTCTCTCTCTCTCTCTCTCTCTCTCTCTCTCTCTCTCTCTCTCTCTCTCTCTCTCTCGACAATGTAAAATCCAATTTCTGTATTTGTTGTGTAAATTTTAATTCTTATTCATCGTATTGCTATAATTTAGACAAAAAACGTGAAAAGCGACATGTGTTCGTCTTAATAATAGCAATACGATGAATCAGTTGGTGAATATGCGTCTTCATTAACCCAGTCGGAGCTGAATAGTAGGACGTTAAACCCCATTTCATTTGCTCTAGATTTATTTATCACAGAAAAATGTCGACCCCGAAATTATTAACTTTAATCATTAACAGGCGACCCTACTCCGTGTCACGTTCAAGCGGAGAATCGAAACCACGTCTTTTGACTCAATGACAGACCTTATGATTTCACGCGCAAGCCTTAACCAGCTAGACCAAATGTTCAATATATAACAAAGGAACCTGTGGAATTTCTCTGGTTTTTGGCATCTACACTGAAAAAAACTTGTGTTGAAACAACACAAACTTGTGTTAAATGTCGAAACAACACAAGACTTGTGTTAAAATTGATCAAACAACACAAACTTGTGTTGAAACTTGTGTGAAAATCTACACAATACTTGTGTTAAAATTTCTGAAATTTGTGTAACTTGTGTTGAAATTTCTGAAACTTGTGTTGAAATATCTGAAACTTGTGTTGAAATTTCTGAAACTTGTGTTGTTTCATACAAACTTGTGTATAAACACCAACAGACCCCTCCTTTTATTCTTTTTTAACTGTAATATTTGATAAATGACATGACAACAATTTTATTCATAAAATTATTATTTATTCATAAAATTATTATTTATTCAAAAATTATTATTTATTCAAAAATTATTATTTATTCATAAAATTATTATTTATTCATAAAATTATAACTTATTCATAAAATTATCATATATTCATAAAATTATCATATATTCATAAAATTATTATTTATTCATAAATTATCATATATTCATAAAATTATTATTTATTCATAAAATTATTATTTATTCATAAATTATCATATATTCATAAAATTATATGAACAATTAAATTAATGCCAGATCAAAACTAAACAGACATTTCGATGGATAATAAAAACAAAGAAAATCAAAAATCCCCCCCCCCCCAACAGAAATATAAATAAATAAAAAATAAACAAATCATAAAATAAGCATAGCTATTTAAATTGAAAAAAAACTCTCAAAACAAGCACTGAGACATTTGGAATACTAATAAACAAAGTTACTTCCAATGCTAATGAAATTGTGTTATATAATAACAATTCATTCCCCACCCCCACCAAAAGTTTGGTTTTTTGGGGTTTTTTTTTTAAAGAAATGATAATTTAAACGCTATGTACAAAATATTCCTGCACCATGCCCCCTTAAAATAGGATTTACCTACATAGTATGTCTAAATTAAATAACAATCAAAACAAGCATTAAATACATAAATTATGCACAAAAACTGAAAAACTACTTACAAATGAAATATAAGAGGCATGTACAAAATATTTATATACAAGTCATAAGTAAGGGGGGGCCATGATGGTTCTTTTTGGATCCCGCTGTTGTCCTACATAACAAAGAAAAGTAGGGAGAGAGAGATAGGGTTAAGCGTCCAGTCGACACAAACTACGTCATTTTTGGACTAACATATGGTTTAATTCTACTTCAATAATTTGCTTGTGCGTAGGGGTCTTTAGCAGTGGGAGGAAACCGGAGTACCCGGAGAAAACCCACGGGGTTGGGCAAGCGACCCTACTCCTTGCTACGTACAACCGGGGATTCGAAACCACGCCAGATTGGCAGGCCAAGTGATACAGCGAACGCACGCTAACCATTCGGCCATCGACTCCCACCCCACCCCACCCCACCCACAAAGAAAAGTAGGATGTTAAACCCCTTTTCAGCTTTTAAAGAGAAAGAGAGAGAAATGGGGTTTAATGTCCACTCGACTTATTTCAGGACTAACATATAATTAGCTTGCAAGTAGGGGTCTTTAGTAGTGAGTAGCGAGAGGAAACCGGACGACCCGGAGAAAACCGACAAGGTTGGTCACGCGACCCTACTCATTATCATGAACACAAGGGGAATCGAAACTACGTTAGTTGACTCAATGACGGACCTTTTGATACAGCATACACGTCCTATCCCCCCTTCATTTAATAAGCAAGGAAGTCACCGTAATCTACCTGAGTGCTCTATATAATACTTTATGATTGACAACCAAATTCTGGGTGATTTAAAGGTCACTTTACAGTCTATATTTTACACAAATTTCTGGAGAGAATTACAATATAATTGTTTTTGCAAAGGATATTTAACATTAAAAACAAAAATAAAATATTTGAATAACAGACCAAATGCAACAGATAACCTATTAGCTTTTATAATCACTACATTATTTTTCAAAATTATAAAATAATTTGATGGCTTAATATTCAAAAGGTATATGGTCGACATCTCTTGTTGCTGGAATCA
This sequence comes from Patella ulyssiponensis, assembly GCA_963678685.1. Taxonomy (NCBI): domain Eukaryota; kingdom Metazoa; phylum Mollusca; class Gastropoda; family Patellidae; genus Patella; species Patella ulyssiponensis. Next base: position 7,298,546 of record OY783227.1, on the reverse strand, counting down.
CCCATCAAATGCTCTCCAGTCTGAAAAACTGAAAAACAAAATTTATACATTATTATAGCAGGCAATAAATATACTTTCTATGGTTCAGAATGTTTAAATAACTCATTTTGCCTCATGTGGGGTCTCTATTTTGTTTCAACTTTGCATAATACTTATTGTGCCTTTTTAAGTTACAGACCTAGGCTGATTATTATGCCTCAGTGGGTAAGAAGCCAGAACAAAACTCTTGAAAAAATGACAATATAAATGAGTTTATTGTCTTACTGTTTTGCTCCTAAACTCGGTGAATGAAGACGGACATACGCCATACAGTGTGCTATGAAGGAAATTTTGCCCTGCATGCCAATCTGGATGATTTTTTTCGGCCAATGCAGAGATCGAACACCTGATCTCCAGGCTAGAGAGTCAGTGTCTTACCCACATGATCCCCAGCTCCACTAAGACAAGTGTGAATACAGTATTGTATACAGTAATATAATATGATATTAATTATATTTCACAAATTCGTACAATTGAAGGCTTTATAATATTCATTATGAAAGGATGTAACATTGCATCAATCTTATAGTTTTGACGTAATATATCAAAATAGCATAACAACAATCTTTTATACTAGAATTGAATAGTTACCCACCAAGAACAAGCCACTCTATCATCATTTATTCAGCTATTTCTTCTTCCATTTTTTAATTTCTTTTGTTGTATGATCTTTTTCTAGGTGATTTTCATATGCATCCATTATTGAAACTGAAAAAATAAATACATGACATGTAATTAACAATTAAAGATACTCTACCATATACAAACTGTGTGGGGGATCACATGGCTAAGATGCTGGCTCGCTAGCCTGTAGGTCGGGTGTTTGATCCCTGCATTGACCGAGAAAGTTCATCCAGTGATGCAGGGCGGAAGGCCTGACAAGGACAGTTGTCTAGTCGTTCAGATGGGAAGGAAAACTGAGGTCCCGTGTACACATTGGCGTACGTAAAAGATCCCTTGGCAGTTGAAATTCGATATAAGAGTAGGCCTTAGAGTCACTTCCCGGGCAAAATGTCCTCATAGCACACTCTATGGCATATGCCCGTTTTCATTAGCCCAGGTTAGGAGCAGAACAGTAGGACGTTAAACCTGGTTTCATTTCATTTCATTCCACAAACCCTGTGATATGAAATTGAAATGAAATTGAAACTAATGTATCTATATGTATTAAAAGTTGTAATCTCGAGGGACTACCTAAGCTGTATAATAATCTTTGGTTGTCACAAGAATTAACTGTCGCAGTAATTAGAAGATGGCCATAGTGACTGAGTGAGTTAGGTGCTTGCACACTAGCCTGGAGATCACAGGTTACCTCTTGGTGTTGACCGAGAAAGCCCATCCGTATTTTGTAGCATGGTTTCCCCTGACGTCCAATCTACGCATTGTCTTACACGTAAAAGTTCCATTGGCAGTTGGAATTTAATATGAGAGTAGACCATAATGCCACTGTCCAGGCAAAATGTTTACTTAACACGCTGAATTAGACCAGTCAAAGCTGAACTGTAGGACTTTAAACACACATTTCATTTCAGGTAATCCAGTATTTTGCTAGTAAGACTAGCAAATATCTTCATAAGCCATGGGTTTTTTTCAATATGGGGTGGGGTGAATGGTCTACTAGTGGTTTAATACATGAACATGAAATCACACAGTCTTTCTGACGAGTGGCATGGTTTCGATGCCAAGGAGCCGGGTCGCCTGTCCAATTACATATCATTTCGGACTATGGCCTCAACGTTTCGGACTCCAGTAGGTGATATTTCGGACTTGGTGGGTGACATTTCAGACTCGGGAATAAGTTGAAAGGAAAGATTGAACACGACTGTCAAATCAATTTATAAGAACCCCAAAACGATTTTTTTTAAAAAAAAAGCAGGTAAAATTTACCGATCACCATCAATATACAGCACCTTGATCACGCACATACAGCAAAGTCTCCAATTTTGAATGTTTACGAAAAGAATGTTTTATTTTTATATATGTACTATGTTATGTATATAAAAAAAAAGTTGCTGATGAATTTATCAGAAATAGGGCAATTCAAAATAGTCTTCAGACGGAGTCCGAAAATTTGGCAAGTAAATCCGAAAAGTCATCATACCGAGTCCAACAGATCGTCTGTGTTTAGTCCGAAATGACGCTGGACCAAAATGTTGTGCTATCGTCTGTCCAACTTCTTGAATTTTCTGTGGGTTCTATATATGGTTACATCTTTTTGCTAAATACCCAAATTCGCAAGCAAATTATTCATATTAAATCTAACCATACCTTAGTTAGTCCCAAAATGATCTATTATAGAGTTAGAGCTAGTAAGTAGATAAGGATCCATCCTACAACAATTCTAGGTTCATGCAGAATTAATATTGCACAATAAACCAATTTTGAATACATGTAGAATGAGGCAATAAATCCCCCCCCCTCTCTCTGTTGCATATAAATACTTAACGTGGGATTGTGTCTTCACATACACTAATAATTGTAGGACATTGGTAAAGAAGAAAATATAAATTGTAAAAGTTAAATGAAATTCAAATTGTTACCTGTTTTTCTTCTATATGGTAAGTTCTCAATAATTGCTTAAAAACTGGAAGGTGGAAAGAGTCAAATAGCAGCATTGACTGAAAAATAAAATGAAAATAAAAAGAAACTTCAAAAAAATCATTCTAAATTCTATCATTTTTATTGACTGAATCAGTGAACTAATTACACAGAGGTTGGACGGAGAGTGTGTGGAAAATGTCTGCTTATTTGATAAGAGAGGGTCTTTTTTTAAAAACATAAATTAGATTAGGCCTACATTTCAACAAACACAAAAGTGTAAAAAGTTATTTTTAAGTCCGTCCCTGGGTTTATGTCTACTCTAGCCAAAATGTTTTTATATATATAACAAAAACATGGCCGTCAATCCAAATCCAATCCAACCGCCCTAGGTATTATTTTAAAACAGATTCTTACCTACTGGCTCAAGTCGAGCCGTTTCTGGTTTAATGTGATTTTGTAACATCGTGGCGCCGAACAACTAATGTTCATTAAGCAGAGTTCAGTCCCCGCCATTGTAAATGACAAATTATCTCCGCGCATGCGCGAATCTCTGTCTGATCAGTAATGTACGCGCGCGAAGTGAATTACTGCGATGATAAACCGCTTAATCTTAATCGGTATTCACCATGGAACACTGTCTTAGTATTATTAGTCATTTTAATGAATTTTGCGACAGTTAGTTTTTTGGTACAAGTACGCGCAAGGCGATACGGAAAGAAAATACTAATAGCCCACACAAAGAAACAATATCGATGCTAAAGAAATAAATACATGACATTTTTTTTTATATATATAAATATTTACAAACCTGCGGTCTTGTATTTGTATTCTCTGTGGTGACCATTATATCACTGCTCAAAAATCATTTCAGAACGCACGCTGTTAATGGTAAATGTTTGTTTGTGAAATCGCTTTATTTAACGTCCGCTTCCACCGAGGTGATATCGCAGACAAAATGTAGCCTAGAGTAGTTGTTTTTATTAACAAATTACATTAAGAAAGAGTTTTACCCATTGTCAATGCGTTTGGAGTCAATTGTTAAAATCACACCGGAATGCTCACCAGGCGTATTAGGCATTCCTTTGATCCACCAGTTTATTGGGCCAATATAAAAATCAACAACTTTATTTTAACTACAGACATCTAAACACCAATTAACATTCAAGTCTGTCTGCCGATATTGTCTGTTTAAAAAAATATACCTTTCTTATAACTTGTGGACCCCAAAATTAATACTTTGTATGGAATTCAATTTTAAAATGAAAAACACAAAATATTTATTGACGATAGTATACACATTACTTGTGTTAATTTTATGACAAAAACACGAGATTTTATAAATCAACACAAGTTTGTGTTAAAGCATTAAAAAGAACACTAGTTTGTGTTGATGCAATGCAAAACAACACAAGTTTGTGTTGATGCAATGCAAAACAACACAAGTTTGTGTAGATTAATTTTAACACAAGTACTTGTGTTGTGATCCAACACAAGTTTTTTTTCAGTGTAGAATAATATGTTTTCCAGAGATCGTCAATAGGCCTATACGGTTTTGTCAGGTTTTGTCACCCCAGGTAGCATAAAATGATTTTGCACTTGTTCCAGTGAGAGTTTGAAATATCAAGCTATAATAAGAGAAGTAGCCGAAAGAATAATATGATGTGGATGAACTCATTTTCAAACTCTTATTTTTCATTCCAAATGTTACTTATTCTCTGTTTTTACAGCGCAACGACAATCTGTAGGACCCGACCCGTGTTAATTTATTTTACGTCTATCTGCTGTGTAGTCGTGTGACAGAGCATTTGGTACCCTACAGTAGTTTGTATAATACGTTTATGTAAAAGGTTGGGTGGGGAGATATATTTTGTTGCGGCACATACAAACATAACTCTTTGGCCCTTAGTCCAATACTGGCTCTCTATAAAGTTACTCACGTCTGTCTAACGGGAATCTTTCGGAACCAATTAAAATTTTGTCATCAAACACTAATCACGTAGAATTCCCCAGGGAATTAATACTGATCTCTAAACCCATCAAGTATGATGTCGACCGTATATTAATCAACATAAAATTAGAGGAAGATTAGTTTTAAAATTTTCTATTCATAGATAACTTGGTTTTATGGTAAAGTGCCAAAGATATAACTAAATATAGTTTTATCTACCACCGAAGTGAAAATGTATAAATTAATGATTTGCTGCTTTGTTATTTTATTTAAAGGTAAGTACAATTCACCCGATGGAATAAACGAACTGAGGGTTTTGTTGTCTAAATATATTTATTTCGTTTGTCCTAGTTTCAGTTGAGTAAGGTTAGTGTTGGTATTCATTATGCCAGAATATGTATGCTATGATGGATGTACAAAAATTTAGATTACATAATATAATAGCCCTTCCATATTGCACTAACATTGTGAATATTTGTTAATACCTACAACTGTTACGAATCTGAAACCTGAAACATCACGATCTGATGACATTTTTTTAATGTATTATTAATTGGAGAGAGAGAGAAATGGGGTTTAACGTCCACTTGACACAAACTAGTTCATTTCGTGTCTTAATTGTTGTTCAATTTTATTTCAATAATTCGCTTGTGTAGGACCTGGAAAAAATCCACGAGGTTGTACAGGCGATCCTACTCCACGACTGTTGAGTCAATGACAGACCCTATGATCAGTGCGCACGCGCTAATCATTCATCGCGGATGCGCTAATCATTAGGCCATCAAATCCCCAACTATTAATTGATTTTAAGGGGATTTCCCTGAGGTTACGGACGATTGTCCTCTAGGTACTTACGTCGAAGACAATGCTCCCAGGATATGTTCATATTATTATTAGACCTTGCCGATTCAGCACGAATAAATGCGGTTCAAATGTTCTTTCGAAGACGATCAAAGGTTGTCCATGGTGTGGGACTCGTAGCAAATAGTACCTATGGTGTCCTCCGTAATGGAAAACGCTCATGTTCAACACTCACATGATACACATTTATCAATGCATTCGGACTACATTGTTGACCTTTTAATATATTTGAATGATCTGGATAGATGCGTCTTTGTGGTTAACTGAAATCCAAATAAACACTAATATTTGTATGAATATATGGCATTTATTATATTGATTGTAAATTCAATTATTTGTATGGTTTTTGTTTACATTTTAAAAATAATGAGTCATTTCTCTGAGTATGGGCATATAACAGATCAAATTACTACCATTTATCTCCATTGGCTATAAGGGTTTGGGTTACCGAATGGTTAAACGCGTGCAGGTAAATGGTGTCGATTCTCCGGATGTTCATGACAAAGATTATGTTCGCCTGTCCAGCCTCGTGAACATCGTTTGTGTTTTACGGGTCCTCTAGATTACCCCCAATAGCTAAAGAATCCAACACACATGCAAATTGTTTTAATATAATTTAACCAAATGTTAATCCCGAAATGACCTAGATTGTGTCCAGTGAACTTTAAACCCCATTACCCTCTTTCCATTGAACACATTATTTCTAGATCACATAATTATGTACTAATGATATGTAGATATATTTCGCTTATATGAGGTATAACAAATGTCACGTTAAAATTAATGAGAATGTTTTCAGAGAAATGCTTATATTTTATAGCTGCAGAATCTCAAAATTTGGGAATTGGAACAGAAAATAACAACGTATCTGGTATAGTGGGTTTTGATGTTCAGCTGAAATGGAATGTACACCAAAACATCAGGGGAAAACCTTACTCTATCTTTAAAGTAAATATGAATGCATATTAGCACCAAAAAAGTAGGCCGTTTGGTACATTTCTGGAATGGGACGTGTAGAAATACAGAAATTGTTACAATTGGTGACACATATCCTGTGTCACAGACCCAAAAAGAATGATATACGACTATGTATTCGATCCGCTGTATTCGGTGTCACATTTCCAAACCCTTAAATGTGACAGTGTCTGTTTCTAATCGGACTTTCGCATATTGTGTACTAAATAGATACTCAGAAAACCTGTGTTCTGATAAGGTTCTTGTTTATATACCAAATACAGGAAACTACAACATCTATGAAAGTACGTAATAAGTCATAATAATATCTACAGACTGGGGTTAACAAACCTAGAAATCAGACTAAATGACTGAAACACAACGTGTTGTCTCTCTCACAATCTTACACAGAAATTAACACGATGAAATGGGTAACCAGAAGGCCCAAGGTCGTATTTCTAGATAGACAAATTGCATTGGAAGTATCAGTTACAACGTTCAAAGGAGAACGTCGGTTTAGACAATCTGAACCATTTTGAAAATATGTTGCAATTAATGAGAGAGAGAGAGAGAGAGAGAGAGAGAGAGAGAGAGAGAGAGAGAGAGAGAGAGAGAGTGTTTAACGTCCACTCGACACAAACTAGGTCATTTCGGGACTAACATGTGGTTTAATTTTATTTCAATGATTCGCTTGCGCGTAGGGGTTATTAGTAGTGGGAGGAAACTCGAGTACCCTGAGAAAAAAAAACACGAGGTTGGACAGGTGACCCTACTCCTTGCCACGTTCAACCGGGGATTCGAAAACACGCCAGTTGACTCAATGCAGGCCGTATGATACAGCGCGCACGCTAACCATTCGCCCCCCCTCCCAATTAATAAGGTATGGGTAAAAACTTATAAGACGATTTAAAACAAAAATAAACGATGTTTAAAGTCGTGTTGATATACATACATAATATTGCGATGTTTATTATGTTCAGATAAATTTTCGAAACTTTGGTTATATTTTTGTATCACGAACAGGGCTGAAAAGTAGGAACCAGCTGTTGAAGACGAGTTGAACCGAGTGACGCCCCGCTTCGCACGTATAACTCTTTTGTTTTGAAATCCATAATTTGCGTGGAAGTGTACCTGAATGATTTGGTTAGTGGATGTTAAAATCAACCGATGAAATTTACTTTTACGATTATTCGTGGTCGTGTCAAGTTTATACTTTTAACGAAAAGCCATGGAAACTGTAAACTGTAATCTGTGTTTCGAACAGTTATTCATTTGAACAGTGTTATGGTTATTCGTCATTGTGCATCATGGTTCTTTACTCATTCTTTTTTAGGTTAAAAACAAGATAGCCACGCAACTAGAGAACACTATAAAATATACCCATCAACTAGATGACACTGGGATTGTTTTGACTATTAAAAATGTCACATTAGATGATGCTGGTATATACAGATGTACATTGGATAGTGCTGGTGAATATACAGACATAGACATCACAGCTGTATATTCAGATATAGAACTAACAGTGACTGGTAAATACTTTAAGTTATGTATTGGCGCAATCCCAACTGTCTTAGAATGAGTACCCTTTACCTACAATATACATATTAAAATGAATTCCTGTGACGAATACATACACAATATAATCATTCGTAAATTTAAATGGTTTTTTTTACCAATTTTCATACAAAGATTTGAGATTGAATGACTATTAAAGAAATTCATACAAAACGCACACGATTAAATTATATCCGGGTAGCAGGGAACGATGTCCATCAGATTAATATTGTCGAGTACTATTGTCTTATACTGTTATGTTTTATAGATTGGGAATTTAAATGGATTTCCACAACAAATCCAGTTGTATCGAGACTCCATAAAGACGTAGAATTGGTGTGGAAATATCAAAGTCGAAAGATGGTCAATGAAATCACCTTTATTCGCTACAACAATCTTACCAGAGCTGTAATTATAATACACAATTTTCTCGATATAGAGATAACGATAAATTGTATTAAAATAGGTGATAACTGTATTGACAAATATTGCCGTACACCTTTATTGCAGCTTTAATAACTGTATATCCCAACAACAATGCTGTATGAATATTGTCATTACCAGACTGGTTGATCATCTGAAATGCAACGTCCCAATTTAAATGAAACAGTTGGAATCTAATTTGTCCTATCGTAAGTGTCTTCTTGACATATTCAGTTATCCTGTTCCAGTCTGTGATTCAGCGTGCATGCGAACTTCACTAACATTCGAACTATCGATAGGGATAACTGTATGTTGATATTTTCAGGAATATGAATTTGGCGTTTGGACAACTAAAGATGGTTTTAAAACTGATGTCAGTAATGTTAAGATGGTCAGGACAACAAATAAAGAAGTAGTCGAATTACGTTTGGAACTTAGGACGCCAGAGGACGTTCATTTTAACATCATCTACATTTGCCAGGTATCTGATGGGGCAAACGTTAATCAGAATGGAATACAATTGAAGAGGGAAAGTAAGTGAAAATTGTATATCTGTGTAGCAATATGTCGATATTTAAAGGATCTAAATCGCTAATATTTGGGGCCTATAAATTTGCCCAAATGGGCCGCAACGCATAATATAATCTTATATGAATGTATATAAACTGATTTACATTCATCCATTTCCGTCTTTACTCTAATTTGAAATAACTTATGTTCGGCGAAATACGCCTGAAGTCTCAATAGCACGCCGATCTCTAGCGTCTGGTTATTCCAGTCTACATTATTGCGTATGCGCTCCATGCACCACCGTCTAGCCTCGTTCTCCAAGTCCCTTGTTAAAAGTGGGCCTGAAACGGATATTTTTTTTTATTTTGTCTTACATATTGGATATCGGTAAGATCACAACATCAATGTTGAATTAAATTGACAAATAATTTGTGCTTTCATTGTCGAAGATTTTGGATGATATTGAGTAAGAGACTTAGCTACTTTAAATAAATTGATAATTTACTTTATCGTATTTTAAAATGTTCAGGCTAGCATTTCTGTTGTTCGTGGTGCTGGATACGCGAAAAGAAATGCAACGAAGAATGTCTGATGAAACGAAATTCAATACAAGCATACCTCAGTTTGGCTTGAGATTATAGTTTTGAAAATAATTTAATAGCTTAATGGTTGCTTTGATAATTTGCAACGGCTGTCAATTATTAAAGATATAATGTTATGTTTTAGCACCTATAGTATACAACAACAGAGCGATAATAAAAGAAAATGAAATTGAATTTGAATGGCGTTACGAATATGATTATCCCGCCCGTGCCATTATATTTACCCGACATTTAAATGCAGAGGTAAGTTGACCAAACTTATTTATTTATAAGATGCTGGGTTAGAAAATTTGCGAGTAAAATGATTAAATTGAAAGTAGTAAGGCTGTTGCTAATCCATAATACAAATTAAGCCCAGTGATCTAACACAAGCTATTCGCGAGGTGTGTATATAAAGTCGTATAAAGCTATATAATAAACCAACATGATACCAGTACAACGGACAAAGTCAAAATATCTCGAAGGGCAAAGTTAAATGTAAAACGTCAAAAGCAATGCGTCAAATGTCGAATAGTTTATTGGAAAGGTGTTAATGACGTTTATACATTTCCGTCGTTACATTTTACGTTTATGCCATGCCGCACCTCATTTGTCGTTTACTCAGAGCAATAACTCGTCCAGTGTTAAACACCTACGCATAAAATCTCAAGTGGCCTGGTTTCGATCTTCCGTTTGGAAGTGCCAAGCAGTAGGAGCACTTGTCCAACCTTCGTGGATTATTGGTTCGAGCCCTCCGGTTTACTCCCATCCCATGCGATTTACTCAAATAAAATTGAACCGTGTGCTACTCCCGACTGACCTCGTTTGTGCCGATTGGACGTTAAATTATCTCTCCCTGGACAACGACATCATCGCACATCTGTAATCTCTATTTAAAGGATTTCCTTCTCACCAGCCACAGCTAGAAAATATATCTGGTATAGTGGGTTTTTTGTGCATAAACTTTTTAATTATTGATATGCAAAAGCAAAACAAAATGGGCGTTGAGAATGTACATAATGTTTAAAGACCTTCCACTACCTCGTATGTTTGTAGTGGAATGTATATATCTGTGTGCATATAATTTAACCGGATACTGAAGCATTTATTGTAAACACAACTGTCAACTTAATACTCTTATTGAACACCTTTCAAGGGGAAATGTATAATTAGGCTTGCCATGGAACAAAATAAAGTGTCTGGTATTTTACTAGAATTGTGTATGTAAGTTAAATAAAGGATACACATTTGATTGTAAGAAATGATAATTGTTTTCAAAGATATATCCAATGTTTAATTCCGCATTTTCTCATTTCTTTTAATGTGTGTAAAAGCCCCTTAACGTTGGGTATTGGATAGACGAGAGGTTTAAAGCAACGCTAGATGGTGGCCAAGATCGTGTGAAATTTGATAAAAAAGTTCTACAAGGAGGCGCAGACATAACCTTAAAATTATTGAATGTAACTAGGGATGATTTAAATTACATTTATACCTGTAAATGTGTTTTTGTTGATAGAAAAACCAAAGCTGCTGATGTGAAGATTAGTGAGTAAATATATATGATAATCCCACATTTAAAACGAGTCGCCGTTAATTAAAATGTACAATTAACGTTTAATGCAGTGACCACAGATGACACAAAAATGTGACTGAAAGTGTAACGTTAACTATTGGGTGCATCCGGGGAAAAGCAAGGTGTAAAAACATGGTATAGTTAAATAGATTATCATCAGACTGACTATCAGAACAGTTTTGACCCCCCCCCCCTCTCCATCGTTATCACAATCAACTTAAATTTGCGATCACTCGAACAACCATGTAAGTTTTGTTATTTATTGTCGCAGCTTTCTGACTTATATGAAAAATACGATAACCTTTCGTCTTTAAACAATCGGGTTACTGCATGTTCATTGTAATATTTGTTCAATAGGGTTTCCCTTGTTGTCTTGGTTTTACCACTATATTTAATATATTATATATATATATATATATATGTGTGTGCTCAATTACAATAGTGTGTAAATAATTAATAATATTTGCGTCTTTTTGTTTAAAGTAAAAATCACCCTATCAAATTTTCATTGAACATTTTCAGAGTCAGTTTCCGGGTATGACAAGTCTGACAAGCAGCCAAACGAAACAAATGGTGATACATTGTTTAGATGGGAGGATGGTGGGGTTCCTATCATTGCGGTGGTAACTACAGTTGTGATGACAATAATAACGGTGGTAGCGGTAGTTTTACTATACAGTGAGTGACTTCTTCAAAAAGTCAGATTTTATGTGGCCCATTAAAACCCTTTACTTATTATGCTCAGACGTTTGTTTGGGTCCTTCATGTTAATCTGATGGGTTTGTTAGACCTTCTACAAAGTCATTGTCTTGAATAATGGGGTGTTTGTGAATGTGGCATTAGAAAAGTTGGACAATAAAAACCTTTATCAAATATTTTATATTTATTATGCTGGAATATTAATCTTTTAGACCATCATCTTTTAATTATATTCTACAAAACCTGTGGAACGTTGGTAACAAACAAGGATATAAGGGAGTCTGAGAAGATATCTTGTGGAAAGGTAGTATTACAAACCACAGACCAAAGCACTTTATAAAAATTATTGTGCATTAATTTAGTCGAACGTCTGTCTTTATTTTTACAAGTCCAATATGTTGTGGAACGCTTGTGGTGAAATATTCCGCACAGTTGACTATAATCCACTAATTCATATGTACATTCCTTTAGGACGATGTAATCCACAATGGTGTAGACGGGTACAAAATACAGACAGTAAAGGTAGGACACAATTAGTTGATTCAATATTAGGAAGACATTTTCTATATAAGATTTAGATATAAAACTGATCGCTCCCGCTAATGGCAGTTAAGAAGTACATACCAAAAAAAAAAAAATAAAAAAGAATGCATTGAACATTTCATTCAAATGCATTTCAGTTGAAAGTTATATCTGTAAGATGTGGCATGGATGATCACTTATTACCGTAGCAACTATAGGTCCCAATTATCCAGGTTTGTGAAATCTCGCGGGTATTCTAATTCATCTATAGAAAGGTGATTTCAGACTTAATATGAGGCCAGGAAAAAGGTCCGCAATAGGCAGGTTCATCTCTTGCATAATGCATCTTTAATATGCGATTGGGCATTTTCTCACCCATTGATGAGAATTAAAACATTATATACAATCTAAGACAGCTACTAGTAAACTCATTGTTCATGTAAATGTGCTTCTATGGAATTTTGAATTTTTATAATCACCTTTATTTACAGAACGGGATGAGGAATACAATCTCCACGCTGCAATAAATGAAGTTTTTGAAGGTAGACTTATAGTTGTACATAAACATTTGTATAATATTGAATAACGTATACAACATGAATTATAGATTTATAAAGACGTGTATTCGTGCCATATCGTATACCGTACACAGGATGAATTATTTATTTTCTATGAAGTGAATGCAAACAATGTGAGACAACTATTATTTGAAATAATGTTACGATTATTTATTCTTATGTTATCTTTACAGAAACAGACGAAGAAGATGAACCTGTACAAAACGAAGACAGTGGAGGTATGCTTTCGTAATCTTTGGACAACAATTTTAATCATATCTATGTGTGAGCATTGTATGTGTGAATTTGGCAAGTTATTTATTTTTGGTTAAGACGATGCTTCTACCTGTGTCACAATGTGTTTGTAGCAAATACTGATCAATTATTTTACATGATATTTTATTGGTTTTAACTTAAGTTAGGGGAAAGGGCACCATTAAAGATAAGAGCTTTATGAAGACAAAGTTACTCACATTGTAGTTAATATACGTTTCTGCAAATCGGATTAAAATATCAAGATTTGTATTGTGTTGTTTTGTATCCAAACCTGTGAACAATTCTTTAGTGAATAATAACCCGATGTCAATATTCAAATTCAAAGCAATTAACAAACTTAACAATTTATTTTGTTCAATATTTTATTTACGATGTAAATTGATGTATTGATAGATACCTATCACCTACAAAACAGGACGCCTACTGAATTTTAACTCCTGGTGCAACTTGTGATATTATGGCATCAATAGACTATATGGCAAACGTTACATACAATACACATATATATAATTATATGTTAGCTTTTATCTTCTAGTTTCTTATAATACATGCTGCAGTAAAGACTTTGTAAATACCCTTCAAATGATAACAATGGACAGCTGATCAGCTCCTGAAATAATCTCGACTATATTAACCATATTATCTTTAACCCTTGGGTGAAGAAATTGCGCATCTCCTAGTATATTGTGTATGGTGGAATCCCACGCTTTAAATATATTAATAGAAATGGTATATACTATATGCCTTGTGTTTATTGCAGATGATGTTGATCCTACTTCTATAAATCCTGAACAAACTTTGATCAGAAGAAGACCAGTGAAGGTGTAACAATTATCACCGATCATCTTAGATACCTGGCCTATGAACAATTATTTCCGCCCAAAACGATTTCCATCTGTGATATTCGCATTCAACATCGTTTGTCTCCCATTCATTCTTCATGTATATATAGATAGAATGTTATGTTATATGCACTAACTGCTGTTTTTTTGTTGTTTTGTTGGCCTTCAAGCTTAAACATGTCAAAATTAACGTAATCTTTTCTGGTCAAAAAGGCTAAACGCTAAGTATACTTATAATACTTACACAAATGAAGCAATCACGCCACCCATAAGAAGCATGGATGACACTTAACCGAGACCTGTTCGAAGTGAAAAATTTGATATCCGAAGTGTTCATTTCTACCGCACTTGCCCAACAACACTTCAAATTTTCAATGAAATAAGGCAGAAATGATATTGAAGCGAGGAAGAAGCCATACCAAATATGCTAATTAGGCTTCCACGAAGTGTTCACTTCAAGCCAGTGCTTATCGCAGTGAAGTTTTTAGGAGGGGCACTCCTATTACAGTCTACAGTAGGTATTTTAGAGTTAAGGTTGGCAAATTTTCTTTCGGTGGGGGTGGGGGGTATTGTAACATTTTTTCAGGGGGCTTGTCACGGGCCTGATCTGGACTAAATTTCTATAGGACACTGATTTATCCCAGTTATGCTGAAAAGTAGCAAACATGAAACAAAATAACACTTTGATATTGATTATTTATTACTGTTTTCAAAATATTAAAATACAATTGATACAATTAACAAGTGGTTGCCATCTACATACACTTAATATCAGGGAATATCAATAGGGCCCATCCACTCACTGGTCCCAATGTTTCATATAGAATTAAAAACACATGTGTCAATAAATTGTAGTCTTTATCGATTTCACATGTTTTCCGAAAAAGTGATTTAAGTCTGAATGGCTGAAATTTACATATGATTTGTCCTCTCATGGCCCCAATGCTCACTCCAAATTAAAAACTGACGTCCCATCACATTCACAAGCTTTTTTTGAAAAAGGAGGTCATTTTTGAATTGCTGCATATCGATGAGGTTTGTGATTTCATGAATCCAAAGCTTGACATCAAATCTGAATAGGATCTGTTCAGAATTGGGACCTCTATGGAATTCAGTTTTTTGCTATGGGGCATAACAGAAGTTTTTCACAATAAGGGGCAATAACCCATGAGGTCACAGTTGAACATGTTCAAAATCAATTTACATTGTAAATTGTGACCTGTGGAGTTGTCCACAAACAAATCTCAACAGATGTATATCTGGACCGATATGTAAAAGTGGGAGCTTAAAAAGGGCAGGTATAATCCTGTACAGTTTAGACATTTGAGGCATTTTCTTGCATCTTTAAAACACCATATTCAACCCACAGATGACAAATGCAAGCGGATATTCAATGTTGCTATCAATCACCTCCACACCTTGTTCCGTCACATTCATACATGCTGGGCTGGTATTCTGGTTTGATTAACCTGAAATTAAAACCAAAAAAAATATTTAGTTAAAGATGCATTCCAAAAAAAGTAATTATTATAGGGTGATTATTTCCAATAAAAGTATGGCAGGTCGAATATGGGGTTTAACCTTCACTCGATACAAAATAGGTCATATTGGGACTAACATGGTTCTATTTTTATTTCAATAATTCGCTTGCACGTAGGGGTCTTCAGCAGAGGGAGAAAACTAGGAGACCTGAAGTAAAATAGGTTGCCAGGCAACGAAACATACACCCACACAGCAGCTAAATTGTCCGGGCAGTCAACAAGAGTTGCCGCATATTAAGTAATTATCAGAAAATCATTAGAATTCTGCCCCATAGTATACCAAACATTTAATATCATTTCTAAAATTGGATAATAATTGAGACCTCGAAAGGGACCACAAGCTAAAAAAAAGTCAATTTTGCGTACAATCAGGGTTATAATTCAGGAAGTTACAATCCGATATTATCCGTGGAATATCAAAAGGAACCAAGATCTTTGGGTTATAAAAATGCATTTCAAGTTTCATCAACATCAGATTAAAATTGTGACCTTTACAGGGTCAACAACCTTGATATACCATATTTTTATAGTATTTGTGTACAAGCAGCGGCTATTTTGTCTGTCAGTTTTGGTCCGATTTTCACGAAATTCGAACTCAACATTTATTACATTGCAACGGTGATATAATCAAACGTTTTTTTTACATCGGGTAATAATTTTGACTTCCGGAGGGACCACAATCTAATAAAGGCGATTTTTCGTATACAATCAGGGGCCATCCGATATGCGCGCAAATATCGAAATGAACCAAGATCTTTAGGTTATAAACCATATTCCTGAAGCAATGGCGCGAGAAATCCCTCTCTTACCATTGCTGGATAGAAGTCATATTCTTGATCTGATATTGCTAATATTATGAATAATTATTTTACCAATGTTACCGATGATATTAAGCCTGTATATAACCCCCTTTCCAATAAATATTGTGAAAAAATTGATAAATTTGTTAAAAAAACAATTCCTCCCGACAACGAATTTACTATAAATTATATCTCCTGTGCAGATGTACACAAATATCTAAATATGCTCGATCCAAGTAAGGCTACTGGTATTGACTCAATAGGACCAAAAATTCTAAGGATGTCGACAGACTATATTTTTGAATCATTAACTTATATAATAAATTTATGCATCTCAAAAGATATTTTCCCTGAACAATTAAAATTTGCTAAACTTATTCCAATCCACAAGAAGGAAGACAAGGATCTACCAAATAATTATAGGCCGATTTCTGTCTTACCCACAATATCAAAAATATTTGAAAAACATATTAGTTCTCAAATTACAGAATATTTTGAAAAGAACAAACTATTTTATGAATTCCAATCTGGTTTTAGAAAAAATCATTCATGTTCAACAGCCTTATTGCGAATTACAGATATCTGGCTGAGAGAAATAGACTCAAGTAATATGACCGGAGTCGTTTATCTTGATCTTAGTAAAGCTTTTGATCTTATAGACCACAGATTAATCCTCCAAAAATTAAAATTATACAAATTTGACTTGAAATCTCTTAAACTAATCTCATCTTATCTCGAATTTCGAAAGCAACAAGTAGTCTTAGGGGCATGCCATTCAAATATTACTGATGTGAAATGTGGGGTCCCACAGGGATCAAATATTGGTCCGTTACTTTTCTTGATTTTTATAAACGATCTCCCACTTCATGTCAGTAAATGCCATACTGATCTATTTGCTGATGACAGTACCCTTCATTTCTCTAGCAACAATATAGCCAATATAGAGATTGCCCTTCAAGAGGATTTACTAAATGTATTTAATTGGTGTAATGATAATGGTATGGTAATTAATGCTAAAAAGACAAAAGCCATGCTAATAGCTTCAAAACACCAAACAAACACAAACAGCTTATCACTAAAAATTAATGGAGAATCATTAGAAAATGTATCTGAAGCAGTGTTATTAGGACTTACTGTTGACCAAAATTTAGATTGGAATCTCCAAATTAACAAAGTTTCCAAGATTATATCCTCCAAAATCTACCTCCTGACAAAGTTAAAACCTTTTTTACCACACCATCTTAGAATTTTATTTTTCAACGGCTATATTTTACCATATTTAGATTACTGTTCCACAGTTTGGGGCAGTGCCAATAAAGGTAAACTAGAGGTCCTGTATAAACTCCAAAAGCGTGCGGCAAGGAGCATTTTGGATGAAAAACCTGATTCACATTCGGCACCTTTGTTTAAAACTCTAAATTGGCTTACAATCTACCAACGCATTCAATACAATCAAGGAATGCTCACCTTCAAAATTCTAAGAGACAAATTACCATCATATTTATATAACACATTCTGTGAAAATTCGAAATTGACCGAAACTAACATGACATTGAGATCAGAAAGTCAAAATAAATTAGCAATTCCAAAAAGTAAGAAAAAGGCAATGACAAGAACATTCCAATATACCGCCTCTGTATTCTGGAATTCACTACCTCAAACTGTGAAACACGCGTCTTCAAGTTTTATCTTTAAAAAAGAGTTAGTAAAACACGTTAAATCTTTGAACTCTTGTTAATTACTTTTGCCCTCTGAATGTATGTTTATTTGCTTTTCTTTTCTCTCCTTGTTGTTTGTTTGATTTTTTTCTTTTTTTTTCTTTAATTATTATAAGCTTATATAATATGTACTTTGTAAATATCATTACCATGTAGATTCTAGTTTTAGAGTAGGAGGGACATGTTGAAAATTAGAACTCATGTACTAAATATGTTCCCTCAGAAAATAAAGTCATTATTATTATTATTATTATTATATAAATTGGGCGGGGCGTGTCTCTTTTTAACGTCCTATCAAATCCCTCCTCTCTTCTCGCATTCGGCATAATTTTCAAAATGGCCGACGAAGAAAACATGTTGGCACTGGATAATCGAGCATAATAAATTTCGTGGGTTATGACGTAAACAAGTCGCGATTGTCACTAGATACATTGCAGTAACATATTTTGAGGTCTGGTTAACCCCGATATTGTTTGTTACAATGTAGGTCATTGGTTGGTAATGGCACTACTGACCAATAATAATTTAGCACAACAATGTTCACTCAAGATAGCAGTGTGAAGTGGATTAGTTCTAATCAAACGAAATACTGCGCAGGAGTATGGTTATAAACATGTATGTCAAGTTTCATCAAAATTGATTTAAAATTGTGACCTCTACAGGTTCCACAACTTATATACCATATTTTTACAAGCGGCGGCCATTTTGTCTGTCAATTTTGGTCCGATTTTCACAACAATCGAACGCAACCTTCCGTATGGTGTAACGGTGATATAATCAAACGTTTTTTTTAAATCGGATAATAATTGTGACCTCCAGAAGGATCACAATCTAAAAAGGGCGATTTTTCGGACAACCAAAGGGCCATAATTCAGGAAGTCGAAAGAAGCCAAGATCCTTGGGTTAAAAAGATGCATGTCAAGTTTCATCAAAATCAGTTCAAAATTGTGACCTCTATAGGGTCCACAACCTTGATATAACATATTTTCACAATATTCAGGTACGAACGGCGGCCAATTTGGTTCGATTTTCACGAAATTTGAACTCAACCTTCATTACCATGTACAAGGATATAAACAAATAGTTTTTGTTACATCTGATAATAATTTTGACCTCCAGAGGGACCACAAGCTAAAAAGGGCAATATTTCGGACAATCAGGGGCCATAATCAGACATGAGAGTGATGAGAGGTGAAATTGGCTGAAAATTTTCAATTGATCAGAAATGATCTATGCAGCATAACGAAGTTATGCTGCCAATGTAGGGGGGGGGGGGTATCCTCTCCCATGCAATTTTTGAAAATAAGACACTGTTTTAAGCCATTTCAACTGTTTTTGACCCATTTTCACTTGACAATTATACCACACAGTTTGTCAAAGGGCACTGTGCAGCCTTCGTGTGTTTAGAACTTTGACAGTGACGGACGGAGCTCGTGAATCCTCCACCAACGTAGTTACACCAAAGTGTCCAAAGACAACGGCAGTTCAATTTTTCGCACAAATTCATTCATGTAAACTTTCTTCCCGCTATCCTTTCGTCAAATCGACTGATCTTTCAAGCTAGTCCCATCTCCATTTATTTTTAGAACCACTGTTAATCTGTCGCGCACGTGTTTCGTCGATTCTGTTTATTATTGATATTGTTCTTCATTTACTTATCAATAGAAATAAAAATGGCGATGACATTGTAGTGAGAATAGCCGACACGGTTTGGCCAATCAGAATGCCATTACAACTGATCACGGAAACAGTCGATTTGAACCGAATCTTGCCACGTCAAGCGAAAGCCAATCAGATCATCGAAGAATTTTTCCATCAAAGAGGTCATGAGCTTCGCGGAGCAAACCAAAGGGTATTCCCCGTTAGAAGCGAAAGCTATTTGCTCGAGTTGTTCGATTTCATTAGTTTCCATACGGTGAAAATTTTTGTTTGAATAATATTTACGTGGCTTTATTTTTGGTTTTTAGTCGGATTTATAAAAATTTACAAATTGCTTTGGATCGATTGGTGGAAATCTCATGTATGCATAATTCAGGAAGTTACGATCCGATGGGTTCAAATATCGAAAAGAACCAGATCTTTGGGTTATAAACATACATGTCAATTTTTCATCATAATCCGTTCATAATTGTGACCTCTATAGGGTCCCACAAGCTGAAAACATGATTTTTTGTACAATCAGGGGCCATAATCCATAAGTTTTAATCCGATAAATGCCAAATCGAAAGCAGCCTAGATCTTATGGGGATAAACCTATATTTCACGTTTAATTTGAGCAGCCATTTTGATGAACTGTCAAAGTTTCGGGAAAAAAGGTCAAGGTTCGTTTCACGCATTTATCCGTACTAAAACCGTGCTGAGACAGGATAGCGCTTACACTAAGAAAATTTAACCGCACTGCACCTCGTACCGTGTCGAAACCACTTCATTTCAGTAGGCCAGATTGGCATGGTACTCAATATGGCACGCTTATGTTTGACCGGTTTAGACTACAAAAAAATTAACCATGCCAGGTAACATTCCTGGAACACTTAAAATTTGTAATTTAAATGGGGTTAATGTGTACACTGGACCTTGTGTTTTTTTGGACCATCCGATTCTGGACACCGTCCTTGTCAGGCCCTCCCAGTCCGACTACGCTCCAGAAAATCTGGAGGAACTTTCTTGGCCAACCCAAAACTTCTTGATTAGGGTGCCTACGTCTTCTTAAGCCTAATCATTTACAGTGTTCTAGGCTAAATTTGACCTGTAAAGAAAACTTTCATAAAAATCAATTTAAATATATTACCTACACATATGAGTGTTTCACATCATGTCATACCCATCTTGGAATTCTTTACTTTAAAACTGGAGTTTTTCTGAAAAAAATGGGAAATGGGGCTAAATGAAAATGAACATGTATACGCTATGCAGCACTTGGCCTATGACCATGGGGTCTAACGTCCTACTCTTCTGCACCTAGCCTGGGCTAATAGAAGACGGGCATATGCCTTACAGTGTGCTACATGTATGTGGTCAGCTGCTCTATGGCCTACTCTTGTATCGAATTCCAACTGCCAAGGGATCTTTTACGTGCACATCAACAATGTGTACATGGGACTTCGGTTTTTCATATCATACGAACAACTTGACAGCTGTCCTTGTCAGGCCCTCCGTTCTGCATCACTGACATTGACAAGGAGAAAATCGAGATGAACTTTCTCTTTCAATGCAGGAATTGAACACCCGACCTCCAGACTAGCAAGCCAGCGCCTTACCCACTTAGCCAAATGATCCCCATATTGAGAGCTACTGGCAATGACTTTTTCTGACAGGATATATATCTGAACAACAGGTCGTCCAACCATGTATCAAACTTAAGAACCATTGAACTAACCGATTTCTGATCATCAGACATGGACGGTGACAGCCCATGTTTACTTCAATTTACCATCTTATCTACACATATTATTCACATACCTCTACCAGCACTGGTGAACTATTAATTTACAAACTCTGGAAAAAAATAATCTGCAGTGAAAATAAGAATGCACCCGAAATTAAAACAGGTTGTTCATGTTAATCATAATTTTTATATTGATCTATATACGAATTTGCCTAGTAGTAATACTACTAGCATTGCCAAAGGGTTTTTAAATACACAAAATGTCTCCGAAATAATTATATCACTGTCAGCGTCAACTATTTAGATGCAATAATCTGAAAGAATTTTGAAAAAATATTGAAAATTAAGAAAGTTATGGCATTTTGAAGACGGCGAATTGGATGCATTAAAATACGGCTTTTTTTAAAAACGCAAAAAAACTGACCGAAGCTTATATCTC
This sequence comes from Patella ulyssiponensis, assembly GCA_963678685.1. Lineage (NCBI taxonomy): Eukaryota > Metazoa > Mollusca > Gastropoda > Patellidae > Patella > Patella ulyssiponensis. The sequence goes on along the minus strand of OY783227.1, from coordinate 7,276,780 downwards.
AAAAACTATAATAGGTAGATTCATGAAACTTGCAGAATATGAAGTTCGGGATGATCTTGTTCGAAGAAAATTATCGCGAGACTCCTCGGTTATATTGTATTTATGCTATAGACTCTCGAACTTACGACCGAGACAATTTTCGTTCAAGGTCACAGCAAAAAAATGGCTTGTCAGTTAATAACAAACCATGTAGAAGTCTCAGGGCTTTGAAATCTTTACCCAATCCATTTCTTGATGTGATGAATACAGAAAAAATGTTTTCGCATTGTTATCGTATTTATTTTTTAGACACTAGCTACTCAAATTGCATTTTTTGTGCATACCATGTCAAGGTCATACAGAAAGGGTAAGGTCACGGGTCAAATGCAGGTCCGGAGGCTATGGAATTTTCACAGAGTCTTTTCCTGGATACATATACATGAGAAAACACATAGACTGTGTTCATCTTTTAGCTGACAAAAATAATTGTTTAAGGAATTGAAAATCACAAGTATTATGAGTCTGACCAATAGAAAATTCCTTTATTTCAATTAACAAAACCAATAAAACTTAAAATTAAAATCAACCAAAAATAAATAAAATATCAGAATTTTTCTGGGTCACAACTTCTGACCAAAATCAAACAATAACAAAAACAAAACTGTGTATCATGTTCAACCCCAATCATATGAAAAGTACTTAATACAAAACAAAATTAAAAAATTAAAATTTTAAAAAAAATTAACAATATATGATATAATCATAGGGATTACAAATGACAAAATCTTTTCTTTTTTTGGCATTCATGACTGGACGTCATCAAAGTCATCTGCAAATACAAAAAATATAGATGTATAAGATAAAGTAATCGAATGTTATGACATTATTTACCAAACAAAGAATCACCCCTCCTCTAGAAATAACAAATTATAACAACTATATCTGGTTATAAAATTAAAAAAAAAGATTTACAACAATACATAATGAGTAAAAAAAATTGCATACAATGATAAATTAATATCAATGCTAATGGCACATTTTCATTTTGCCTATGCCAAGTCAGTCTTATTTGGGAATATATTTTTCTTAAAAGTCATTGTTTTTACTAGTAATTTTATCAAAATGAAATAAAAATTGATACTGACATTTTGCATAAATCATCTAAATATTTCACACTTAAATAAGTACGGTTTGCAAAGGTTAAATACAAATAATTATTCATTGTGGTCTGATGCCATACACGTTCTACCAAGAGTTGTCTTTCCCCGATTCCTCCCCGATTTCACTTTCCGTCCTATTGCCAATTCCTACGGGGGATTTTGGCAAAACAAAAGCTCAAACTATACAAAATATATACCAGGCTATCCAAAAATGCTGATATCCCGAGCGGAATGCTCTTTTTTTCAAAGTTTCTATTACATTTAAAAATTAAAAACAAGAAAAATAAGCGAAAATTCAATCAAAATCCTACCTGATATGGCAGTCCGCGAACTTCAGCTCACTAGCTTCCGGAAAAATGCCACTTGACAACTTTTTGACTTCCCGAATATTCATGAGACCCCGTAATAGAAACGGTACTTTTTTCGGTCAGGTTTTTTAGCGTACCAGTAATAGGACAGCCAGCGCCTCTAGCGGCGTTTGGCATCGCTAATACTACATGTATAATAGTCTATCATACATGTAGTATTACTACTAAGCAAATAAGTATAGATCAATATAAAAATTATGATTATTAAATAGAGTATAGCCTACTATTACTAATTTACTACTATAGTATCATAGTATATAGGTCAAATGATTTAATGACAGCAATTGTGAATTGAACTATGCAATCATCAATGGCAATAATAACAATAAGCCATGATGAATAGATCTAGTTCAAATTAAGCTGAATAATTTTCTTGGCCAAATCGTCAAATTATAAACAGGTAACATAAGCGACCTCATAGCAGTGTACATTTTAATTTTTCTTCATCAATCAATGAAATGGACCCTTCCAGAGTTCCACGCCATGACGACACCAAATCCAAATGTGAAAATGCGTGCGAGAATTCGCAGGCTAAACTTATTTTTCGGCGATTTTCACCAACTTAGACATTTTGTTACTGATAGTATAACTAATCATTAAAAAGCCTAGCTATGTGAAAAAAAAAATGGTCCAGAAATATTACAATTGAATAACTTACCTTAAATTGTTTGAATCACTAAATCAAAAAAACATGGCGGCATAACTTGAGACGAAGGCTACGATTGGATTAAATTTCACTTGTTGACCAATCCGAGCGATCTTTAGAAAATACGAGTAAAAAAAACACCAAAAGAAATTTAAAATTCTTTATTAACAGACATTATTTTGTTTGTGTTTGGTGCCCCCCTCCCCAATCGAATTAGGCCGCCCAAATATTTCGCCAAAAATGATGATTTCTTAAGAGTGTTCTTAGCCGGCCACATCTTCAGCCCCCCCCCCCCCCAAAAAAAAACATTTTGTAGCTCCGCCCCCCCCCCAATTTTATAAGCTGGCTAAAGGCCCAATTCAGCCATCCAGCCACCCTGTATTAATAGTTCCGGTAGCCTATTCTTCCAAAGCAAATGCATTTCATTGTATCAAAATTGTTTTTCAATATTTTTAACTTTCATGAATTATAGTTTTTGAAATTTCAATGTCATTGAAAATATGATATAGTTCTTGGGCCTACTGTTGTTTTTTTTTTTTTTAAATGACAGATTCTCGCAATTTTAACATAGGATATAGACCTACTTAATGTCTTTTCGAGACTAAAACATGGTTCAATTCTATTTCTAAAATTTGCGCATGCATGTAGGGGTCTTTAGCAGTGGGAGGAAACCGGAGGACTCGGTGAAAAACCCACAAGGTTGGACAGGCTACTACTCCGTGTCACGTAACTGCCGCATCGAAATCATGCCAGTTTACTCAGTAACAGACCTTATGATACAATACACACGCGCCAACCATTCAGCTATCCACCACCCATCCAATTGGCGGTATATATCACCACTATCTGCGCAAACTCCAAAATTATCTGACAGATTATTCCCTGGTTTCATCAGATGGAGCAGTAAAACAGGGGAGCCACAGTGGCTCGGTGGAAAAGATGTTTGGCTCAGTAACTGATAAATCCCACGTTTATCAGAATTTTCCGGTGTGGTTCCCCATAGCAATGCAGGACTGAAGGCCTGGCAAGAAAAAAATGTAACGAAGTGCACATAAAAGAACCCTTGGCAGTTGGAATTCAATGTGTCTGGGCAAAACTTCCCTTATATCACTCTGAATGGCGTATTTAATTCGATATTCCTGTTTTCATTCAACCAGTCAAAGAAAAACAGTAGGATGTTAAACTTAAACCCCATTTCATATCAGTTGCTTGATGCACTGGATGAAGGCTCACTATATAACCAGTGTTGGCTGGCCTAGAGAGAGAGAGAGAGAGAGAGAGAGAGAGAGAGAGAGAGAAATGGGGTTTAATGTCCACTCAACACAAACTAGGTCATTTCGGGACTAACATATGGTTTTTAATTTTATTTCAATAATTCGCTTGCGCGTAGGGGTCTTTAGCAGTGGGGGGCAACCGGAGTGCCCGGGGGAAAACCACGAGGTTGAGAAGGCGACACCAATCTCCATGCCACTTACACCCACATCAGGGCTCGAAACCACAGCCGGAGGCCAGAGGTGACCGGCCAGCTAGAGGTCGAAGCGCGGCACTCTAGACCACTAGGCCATCCCAACCCCCTGGCTGGCCTAGACAGTTCATTTGGATTTTCTGACCCGAGGTTTCTCATTGTCATTGGTGTAGGGCAGAAGGGCCTGTCAAGAAAGTACCCATAGTTGTTTGGAGTAGTTAGGAAATTGGTGTACATGTAAAAGTGCCCAACGCCGTGTGTACTAGTATGTTATGTAGGCTAAAAAAATCCATGGCGATTGTATTTGTAATTTGATAAAAAATTAAAAAGTATAAAATATCAAATAAGTCAGGAATGGTTGCATTCCATTTGAAGCTACATTATATTTAGGCCCTAATGAAATTCAAGTATCAAAACATTCAATTCTCGTCGGCCAATTTTATTTTTATCTTTGCCAATGGCTATCGGAGGAATGAGCGTACCCGATGTACATGACCTATATTTAGGCTACAGGTCGCCGGCGACGTGAAGTTAGCCCGTTGTTCGTTGTTCGTTGTTCGGTATTCGCGAATAACGAACAACGAGCCAGTTTGTTGTTCGGTATTCGCGAATAACGAACAACGAGCTGGTTTGTTGTTCGGTATTCGCGAATAACGAACAACGAGCTGGTTTGTTGTTCGGTATTCACTAGATTTGGAATTAGTAATGTAATAAAAGATTTTTTGCAGGGAACACGCCGCGGGCGGGTTTTTATAAGCCTAACTGGATTATAAAGCTTCAAAATTCTGGGAAATAAATTCTCACAACTTCTCTTTCTTCTGACTTCTGGGAAATAGATTCTATCCGAAGAAAGAGCTGTTACATATTGGCGAATAACGAACAACGAGCCAGTTTGTTGTTCGGTATTGGCGAATAACGAACAACGAGCTGGTTTGTTGTTCGGTATTCACCGTATATGGAATTATAAAGGTACTTTTGTAGGGAACACGCCACAGGCGGGTTTTTATGAGCTTAAATAGACAATAAAACTTCAAACTTCTGGGAAATAGATTCCCGAATACCGAACAACGAGCTGGTTTGTTGTTCGGTATTCACCGTATATGGAATAAGTAATATAATAAAGGTACTTTTGTAGGGAACACGCCACAGGCGGGTTTTAATGAGCTTAAATAGCCATTAAATTTTCAGGCTTCCGGTAAATAGATTTTATCAACTTCTCTTTCTATCCGAAGAAAGAGCAGTTTCATATTGGCGAATAACGAACAACGAGCCAGTTTGTTGTTCGGTATTGGCGAATAACGAACAACGAGCTGGTTTGTTGTTCGGTATTGGCGAATACCGAACAACGAGCTGGTTTGTTGTTCGGTATTCACCGTATATGGAATAAGTAATATAATAAAGGTACTTTTGTAGGGAACACGCCACAGGCGGGTATTAATGAGCTTAAATAGACAATAAAACTTCAGGCTTCTGGGAAATAGATTTTAACAACTTCTCTTTCTATGCGAAGAAAGAGATGTTACATATTGGCAAATAACGAACAACCAGCCAGTTTGTTGTTCGGTATTGGCGAATAACGAACAACGAGCTGGTTTGTTGTTCGGTATTCACCGTATATGGAATAAGTAATATGATAAAGGTACTTTTGTAGGGAACACGCCACAGGCGGGTTTTAATGAGCTTAAATAGACAATAAAACTTAAAACTTCTGGGAAATACATTTTAACAACTTCTCTTTCTACCCGAAGAAAGATCTGTTACATATTGGCGAATAACGAACAACGAGCGAGTTTGTTGTTCGGTATTCGCGAATAACGAACAACGAGCTGGTTTGTTGTTCGGTATTCACCGTATATGGAATAAGTAATATAATAAAGGTACTTTTGTAGGGAACACGCCATAGGCGGGTTTTAATGAGCTTAAATAGACAATAAAACTTAAAACTTCTGGGAATTACATTTTAACAACTTCTCTTTCTATCCGAAGAAAGATCTGTTACATATTGGCGAATAACGAACAACGAGCCAGTTTGTTGTTCGGTATTGGCGAATAACGAACAACGAGCTGGTTTGTTGTTCGGTATTGGCGAATACCGAACAACGAGCCGGTTTGTTGTTCGGTATTCACCGTATATGGAATTAGTAATATAATAAAGGTACTTCTGTAGGGAACACGCCACAGGCGGGTTTTTATGAGCTTAAATAGACAATTAAACTTCAAACTTCTGGGAAATAGATTCTAACAACTTCTCTTTCTATCCGAAGAAAGCTCTGTTACACATTGGCGAATAACGAACAACGAGCCAGTTTGTTGTTCGGTATTCGCGAATAACGAACAACGAGCTGGTTTGTTGTTCGGTATTCACCGTATATGGAATTATTAATATAATAAAGGTACTTTTGTAAGGAACAAGCCACGGGCGGGTTTTTATGAGCTTAAATAGACGATAAAACTTCAAACTTCTGAGAAATAGATTCTAACAACTTCTCTTTCTATCCGAAGAAAGAGCTGTTACACATTGGCGAATAACGAACAACGAGCCAGTTTGTTGTTCGGTATTGGCGAATAACGAACAACGAGCTGGTTTGTTGTTCGGTATTCACCGTACATGGAATTAGTAATATAATAAAGGTACTTTTGTAGGGAACACGCCACAGGCGGGTTTTATGAGCTTAACTAAACACTAAAACTTCAAACTTCTGGGAAATAGATTCTAACAACTTCTCTTTCTATCCGAAGAAAGATCTGTAAAATATTGGCGAATAACGAACAACGAGCCAGTTTGTTGTTCGGTATTCGCGAATAACGAACAACGAGCTGGTTTGTTGTTCGGTATTCACGAATACCGAACAACGAGCTGGTTTGTTGTTCGGTATTCACCGTATATGGAATTATTAATATAATAAAGGTACTTTTGTAAGGAACACGCCACAGGCGGGTTTTCATGAGCTTAAATAGACGATAAAACTTCAGACTTCTGGGAAATAGATTCTAACAACTTCTCTTTCTATCCGAAGAAAGAGCTGTTACACATTGGCGAATAACGAACAACGAGCTGGTTTGTTGTTCGGTATTCGCAAATACCGAACAACGAGCTGGTTTGTTGTTCGGTATTCACCGTATATGGAATAAGTAATATAATAAAGGTACTTTTGTAGGGAATACGCCACAAGCGGGTTTTAATGAGCTTAAATAGACAAAAAAACTTAAAACTTCTGGGAAATACATTTTAACAACTTCTCTTTCTATCCGAAGAAAGATCTGTTACATATTGGCGAATAACGAACAACGAGCCAGTTTGTTGTTCGGTATTCGCAAATAACGAACAACGAGCTGGTTTGTTGTTCGGTATTCACCGTATATGGAATTATTAATATAATAAAGGTACTTTTGTAAGGAACACGCCACAGGCGGGTTTTCATGAGCTAAAATAGACGATAAAACTTCAAACTTCTGGGAAATAGATTCTAACAACTTCTCTTTCTATCCGAAGAAAGAGCTGTTACACATTGGCGAATAACGAACAACGAGCCAGTTTGTTGTTCGGTATTGGCGAATAACGAACAACGAGCTGGTTTGTTGTTCGGTATTCATCGTATATGGAATTAGTAATATAATAAAAGTACTTTTGTAGGGAACACGCCACAGGCGGGTTTTTATGAGCTTAAATAGACAATAAAACTTCAAACTTCTGGGAAATAGATTCTAACAACTTCTCTTTTTATCCGATTAAAGAGCTGTTACACATTGGCGAATAACGAACAACGAGCCAGTTTGTTGTTCGGTATTGGCGAATAACGAACAACGAGCTGGTTTGTTGTTCGGTATTCACCGTATATGGAATAAGTAATATAATAAAGGTACTTTTGTAGGGAACACGCCACAGGCGGGTTTTAATGAGCTTAAATAGACAATAAAACTTCAGGCTTCTGGGAAATAGATTTTAACAACTTCTCTTTCTATCCGAAGAAAGAGCTGTTACATATTGCCGAATAACGAACAACGAGCCAGTTTGTTGTTCGGTATTGGCGAATAACGAACAACGAGCTGGTTTGTTGTTCGGTATTCGCCAATACCGAACAACGAGCTGGTTTGTTGTTCGGTATTCACCGTATATGGAATAAGTAATATAATAAAGGTACTTTTGTAGGGAACACGCCACAAGCGGGTTTTAATGAGCTTAAATAGACAATAAAACTTAAAACTTCTGGGAAATACATTTTAACAACTTCTCTTTCTATCCGAAGAAAGATCTGTTACATATTGGCGAATAACGAACAACGAGCCAGTTTGTTGTTCGGTATTCGCGAATAACGAACAACGAGCTGGTTTGTTGTTCGGTATTCACGAATACCGAACAACGAGCTGGTTTGTTGTTCGGTATTCACCGTATATGGAATTATTAATATAATAAAGGTACTTTTGTAAGGAACACGCCACAGGCGGGGTTTCATGAGCTTAAATAGACGATAAAACTTCAAACTTCTGGGAAATAGATTCTAACAACCTCTCTTTCTTTCCGAAGAAAGAGCTGTTACACATTGGCGAATAACGAACAACGAGCCAGTTTGTTGTTCGGTATTGGCGAATAACGAACAACGAGCTGGTTTGTTGTTCGGTATTCAACGTATATGGAATTAGTAATATAATAAAAGTACTTTTGTAGGGAACACGCCACAGGCGGGTTTTTGTGAGCTTAAATAGACAATAAAACTTCAAACTTCTGGGAAATAGATTCTAACAACTTCTCTTTCTATCCGAAGAAAGAGCTGTTACATATTGGCGAATAACGAACAACGAGCCAGTTTGTTGTTCGGTATTGGCGAATAACGAACAACGAGCTGGTTTGTTGTTCGGTATTCACCGTATATGGAATAAGTAATATAATAAAGGTACTTTTGTAGGGAACACGCCACAGGCGGGTTTTTATGAGCTTGAATAGACAATAAAACTTCAAACTTCTGGGAAATAGATTCTAACAACTTCTCTTTCTATCCGAAGAAAGAGCTGTTACATATTGGCGAATAACGAACAACGAGCCAGTTTGTTGTTCGGTATTGGCGAATAACGAACAACGAGCTGGTTTGTTGTTCGGTATTGACGAATACCGAACAACGAGCTGGTTTGTTGTTCGGTATTCACCGTATATGGAATAAGTAATATAATAAAGGTACTTTTGTAGGGAACACGCCACAGGCGGGTTTTAATGAGCTTAAATAGACAATAAAGCTTCAAACTTCTGGGAAATAGATTCTAACAACTTCTCTTTCTATCCGAAGAAAGAGCTGTTACATATTGGCGAATACCGAACAACGAGCCAGTTTGTTGTTCGGTATTGGCGAATAACGAACAACGAGCTGGTTTGTTGTTCGGTATTCACGAATACCGAACAACGAGCTGGTTTGTTGTTCGGTATTCACCGTATATGGAATTATTAATATAATAAAGGTACTTTTGTAAGGAACATGCCACAGGCGGGTTTTCATGAGCTTAAATAGACGATAAAACTTCAAACTTCTGGGAAATAGATTCTAACAACTTATCTTTCTATCCGAAGAAAGATCTGTTACATATTTGCGAATAACGAACAACGAGCCAGTTTGTTGTTCGGTATTCGCGAATACCGAACAACGAGCTGGTTTGTTGTTCGGTATTCACCGTATATGGAATAAGTACTTTTGTAAGGAACACGCCACAGGCGGGTTTTCATGAGCTTAAACAGACGATAAAACTTCAAACTTCTGGGAAATAGATTCTAACAACTTCTCTTTTTATCCGATTAAAGAGCTGTTACACATTGGCGAATAACGAACAACGAGCCAGTTTGTTGTTCGGTATTGGCGAATAACGAACAACGAGCTGGTTTGTTGTTCGGTATTCACCGTATATGGAATAAGTAATATAATAAAGGTACTTTTGTAGGGAACACGCCACAGGCGGGTTTTAATGAGCTTAAATAGACAATAAAACTTCAGGCTTCTGGGAAATAGATTTTAACAACTTCTCTTTCTATCCGAAGAAAGAGCTGTTACATATTGCCGAATAACGAACAACGAGCCAGTTTGTTGTTCGGTATTGGCGAATAACGAACAACGAGCTGGTTTGTTGTTCGGTATTCGCCAATACCGAACAACGAGCTGGTTTGTTGTTCGGTATTCACCGTATATGGAATAAGTAATATAATAAAGGTACTTTTGTAGGGAACACGCCACAAGCGGGTTTTAATGAGCTTAAATAGACAATAAAACTTAAAACTTCTGGGAAATACATTTTAACAACTTCTCTTTCTATCCGAAGAAAGATCTGTTACATATTGGCGAATAACGAACAACGAGCCAGTTTGTTGTTCGGTATTCGCGAATAACGAACAACGAGCTGGTTTGTTGTTCGGTATTCACCGTATATGGAATTATTAATATAATAAAGGTACTTTTGTAAGGAACACGCCACAGGCGGGGTTTCATGAGCTTAAATAGACGATAAAACTTCAAACTTCTGGGAAATAGATTCTAACAACCTCTCTTTCTTTCCGAAGAAAGAGCTGTTACACATTGGCGAATAACGAACAACGAGCCAGTTTGTTGTTCGGTATTGGCGAATAACGAACAACGAGCTGGTTTGTTGTTCGGTATTCAACGTATATGGAATTAGTAATATAATAAAAGTACTTTTGTAGGGAACACGCCACAGGCGGGTTTTTGTGAGCTTAAATAGACAATAAAACTTCAAACTTCTGGGAAATAGATTCTAACAACTTCTCTTTCTATCCGAAGAAAGAGCTGTTACATATTGGCGAATAACGAACAACGAGCCAGTTTGTTGTTCGGTATTGGCGAATAACGAACAACGAGCTGGTTTGTTGTTCGGTATTCACCGTATATGGAATAAGTAATATAATAAAGGTACTTTTGTAGGGAACACGCCACAGGCGGGTTTTTATGAGCTTAAATAGACAATAAAACTTCAAACTTCTGGGAAATAGATTCTAACAACTTCTCTTTCTATCCGAAGAAAGAGCTGTTACATATTGGCGAATAACGAACAACGAGCCAGTTTGTTGTTCGGTATTGGCGAATAACGAACAACGAGCTGGTTTGTTGTTCGGTATTGACGAATACCGAACAACGAGCTGGTTTGTTGTTCGGTATTCACCGTATATGGAATAAGTAATATAATAAAGGTACTTTTGTAGGGAACACGCCACAGGCGGGTTTTAATGAGCTTAAATAGACAATAAAGCTTCAAACTTCTGGGAAATAGATTCTAACAACTTCTCTTTCTATCCGAAGAAAGAGCTGTTACATATTGGCGAATACCGAACAACGAGCCAGTTTGTTGTTCGGTATTGGCGAATAACGAACAACGAGCTGGTTTGTTGTTCGGTATTCACGAATACCGAACAACGAGCTGGTTTGTTGTTCGGTATTCACCGTATATGGAATTATTAATATAATAAAGGTACTTTTGTAAGGAACACGCCACAGGCGGGTTTTCATGAGCTTAAATAGACGATAAAACTTCAAACTTCTGGGAAATAGATTCTAACAACTTATCTTTCTATCCGAAGAAAGATCTGTTACATATTGGCGAATAACGAACAACGAGCCAGTTTGTTGTTCGGTATTCGCGAATACCGAACAACGAGCTGGTTTGTTGTTCGGTATTCACCGCATATGGAATAAGTAATATAATAAAGGTACTTTTGTAGGGAACACGCCACAGGCGGGTTTTAATGAGCTTAAATAGACAATAAAACTTCAAACTTCTGGGAAATAGATTCTAACAACTTCTCTTTCTATCCGAAGAAAGAGCTGTTACATATTGGCGAATAACGAACAACGAGCCAGTTTGTTGTTCGGTATTGGCGAATAACAGGCGCGGATCCAGAGGGGGGCGCACCCGGCGCACGCCCCCTCTATTTTTTGAGGTGGCGAACAATTTTTAGCTCCATATATTCTCGCGAGAAAGGAGAACAAAAATAGTTTAGGTTGGAAATCCTAATTTACAGTATTAGTATGAAATTAGTCCTTGTGGGCATTTTTTTCACTCAAAAATCACTGTTCCGGGCTTCGCACTCCCAAGTAGGTGCGGCACGCCCCCTCTTTCTGAAAATCCTGGATCCGCCTCTGAATAACGAACAACGAGCTGGTTTGTTGTTCGGTATTCGCGAATACCGAACAACGAGCTGGTTTGTTGTTAGGTATTCACCGTATATGGAATAAGTAATATAATAAAGGTACTTTTGTAGGGAACACGCCACAAGCGGGTTTTATTGAGCTTAAATAGACAATAAAACTTAAAACTTCTGGGAAATACATTTTAACAACTTCTCTTTCTATCCGAAGAAAGATCTGTTACATATTGGCGAATAACGAACAACGAGCCAGTTTGTTGTTCGGTATTCGCGAATAACGAACAACGAGCTGGTTTGTTGTTCGGTATTCACGAATACCGAACAACGAGCTGGTTTGTTGTTCGGTATTCACCGTATATGGAATTATTAATATAATAAAGGTACTTTTGTAAGGAACACGCCACAGGCGGGTTTTCATGAGCTTAAATAGACGATAAAACTTCAAACTTCTGGGAAATAGATTCTAACAACTTCTCTTTCTATCCGAAGAAAGAGCTGTTACACATTGGCGAATAACGAACAGTTTGTTGTTCGGTATTGGCGAATAACGAACAACGAGCTGGTTTGTTGTTCGGTATTCATCGTATATGGAATTAGTAATATAATAAAAGTACTTTTGTAGGAAACACGCCACAGGCGGGTTTTTATGCGCTTAAATAGACAATAAAACTTCAAACTTCTGGGAAATAGATTCTAACAACTTCTCTTTCTATCCGAAGAAAGAGCTGTTACATATTGGCGAATAACGAACAACGAGCCAGTTTGTTGTTCGGTATTGGCGAATAACGAACAACGAGCTGGTTTGTTGTTCGGTATTCACCGTATATGGAATTAGTGATATAATAAAGGTACTTTTGTAGGGGACAGGCCACAGGCGAGTTTTTATGAGCTTAAATAGACAATAAAACTTCAAACTTCTGGGAAATAGATTCTAACAACTTCTCTTTCTATCCGAAGAAAGAGCTGTTACATATTGGCGAATAACGAACAACGAGCCAGTTTGTTGTTCGGTATTGGCGAATAACGAACAACGAGCTGGTTTGTTGTTCGGTATTCACCGTATATGGAATTAGTAATATAATGAAGGTACTTTTGTAGGGGACAGGCCACAGGCGAGTTTTTATGAGCTTAAATAGACAATAAAACTTCAAACTTCTGGGAAATAGATTCTAACAACTTCTCTTTCTATCCGAAGAAAGAGCTGTTACATATTGGCGAATAACGAACAACGAGCCAGTTTGTTGTTCGGTATTGGCGAATAACGAACAACGAGCTGGTTTGTTGTTCGGTATTCACCGTATATGGAATTAGTAATATAATAAAGGTACTTTTGTAGGGGACAGGCCACAGGCGAGTTTTTATGAGCTTAAATAGACAATAAAACTTCAAACTTCTGGGAAATAGATTCTAACAACTTCTCTTTCTATCCGAAGAAAGAGCTGTTACATATTGGCGAATAACGAACAACGAGCCAGTTTGTTGTTCGGTATTGGCGAATAACGAACAACGAGCTGGTTTGTTGTTCGGTATTGGCGAATACCGAACAACGAGCTGGTTTGTTCTTCGGTATTCACCGTACATGGAATTAGTAATATAATAAAGGTACTTTTGTAGGGAACACGCGGAGCTTAAATAGACAATAAAACTTCAAACTTCTGGGAAATAGATTCTAACAATTTCTCTTTCTATCTGAAGAAAGAGCAGTTTCACATTGGCGAATAACGAACAAAAGTTACTTTATTAGATTACTAATTCCATATCTGGTGAATACCGAACAACAAACCAGCTCGTTGTTCGGTATTCGCGAATACCGAACAACAAACTGGCTCGTTGTTCGGTATTCGCGAATACCGAACAACGAACAACGAACAACAAGCTAGCTTCACGCCGCTCAGGTCGCCGCCATGTTTATGCCATGGACAACAAACCGCCACCTCTCGGTAATCATGAAAATATATTTTAGTACTATCAAACATTGATTGTTTTTCGAAGTAAATAAATATAAATGCGTCAGAAAATAATTTACATATTTGAAAAGAGCAACGAACCTGCTTTTCTTGACCGGCCGTCAAATAATAGGAGTTCCGCAACACTGACTTTCGCACCGGTGACTTTCGCCGCTTTCCATGACAATGTGACCAATGCGTGTGACGTCACGTGAATTAACTCTATTCCCTCATTTTTTTTTTTAAAAACAAGCAAGGCGTAAACGCCAATAACCACCAATTTGATTAATTATTATGTATAAATAATCACTACAGGATTAATTTTAGCGACACAGAAAGGGGGAATATTGCAATAATAAGCTGCATATCTTATCTAGTATATGCGATGGACTCCGTGTAGAGCGAACAACGCTAATGTCACTAATACTAATGACCTATTTTTAGACAGACGCCATATTGCTACATTCACTTCTGGTTGACTCAGTGTAGGCCTACCGTTCAAGTTCAAGCGAAGAGGGGCTACAATAATTTTCGGGCTTATATATAGATTATAAAGTAAAATAAATAAATGAATATAGGCCTATATATTTTTTTACTGACCTATAGTATCGATCGATACCACTTTGGTCAGTTGATTCAGCGTACAGTACCGTTTGTCCAATTAACCACGAAGGTTTTCTCCGGGTGCTCCGATTCTACGGCACTGCTAAAGACCCCTAGGCGCAAGCGAATTATTGAAATAAAGTTAAACCAGATGTTAGTCCTGAAATCACCTAGTTTGTGCCGAGTGTAGGCCTACGTTAAACCCTATTTCTCCCCGGCTCTCTCTCTCTCTCTGATCTCTCTCTCTCTCTCTTAAGGGCGCCACCGATAAAGTAAAACACATAAAAGATTAAACAAAAGAATAAATAAAAGAATAAACTCTCTCTCTCTCTCTCCCTCTCTCTCCTTTAGCGTCCCGTTCGAATAAAGAGGGCGCCACCAGATTTTTCGGGCTCGAACGGATAAATAAAATAAAAGAATAACCTCTCTCTAACCCCCCCCCCATCTCTCTCTCTCTCTCTCTCTCTTAAGCGTGTTCCACGAAAGAGGGCACCACCAGATTTTTCGGGCTCGAACGGGTAAAGTAAAACACAATAAACAAAAGAATAAATAAAAGAATAAACTCTCTCTGTCTCTCCCTCTCTCTCCTTTAGCGTCTCGTTCGAATAAAAAGGGTGTCACCAGAGTTTTCGGGCACCAACGGATAAAGTTAAACACATAAAAGAATGAATAAAATAAAAGAATAATCTCTCCCTCTCTCTCTCTTAAGCGTATCCTTCGACGAAAGAGGGCAGCACCAGATTTTTCGGGCTCGAACGGGCAAAGTAAAACACATAAAAGAATAAACAAAAGAATAAATAAAAGATTAAACTCTCTCTCTCTCCCTCTCTCCTTTGGCGTACCATTTGAAGAAAGAGGGCGCCACCAGATTTTTCGGGCTCGAATGGATAAAGTTAAACACACAAAAGAATAAATAAAATAAAAGAATAATCTCTCTCTCTCTCTCTTTCTCTGCATACCGTTCGAGAAGAGGGCGCCACCAGATTTTTTTCGGGCTCGAACGGATAAAGTAAAATACATAAAATATATATATATATTGGTGGCCTATAACATCGAGCGGTACCATTTTCTAGTTGTGCCACTCTGATAAAGTTGCATGATGTGATTGTCTTACGGCATCAATTAACCTATTGTTCCATCAATTAATTTTGAGGGCAGGGTTATTTGTTTAAATCGAGTAGGCTTATAATGGATATGGATTTTAACAGGCGGTGACTCCCCGATATTATTCCTTTTTTTGTTAAAGAGCGGAGCTGTGTTGGACGCGGGGGGGGGGGGTGTATATCTTTTATAGCAGTTGTATATCTTTCAGAAGTGTTGATAAGACGCAGTTGTATATAGACTATCTTTTAGAAGTATTAATGACACTCAGTTGTATATAGACTATCTTTCAGAAGTGTTGATGAGACGCAGTTGTATATAGACTCTCTTTCAGAAGTGACAACGAAATTAGCATTTCGATGAAGTTTTTATAGCACTGCAAAGGAAGCGTTCCTAGAAGTGTCTCAGAAATGAACGCTTCGTTGAAAGTGTTCCTAGAAGTGTGTCAGAAGGCTGCAATGTTCACGGAAACAGTTAAAACTCAGTACGAATAACGTCCACAGTCTTATTTAAGTGATACATTTTTCTAGTTTATTAGTATTCTTTTTTGCATTGACGCCGTTCAGTGCAATGGATGTCGAAGGACCGACCGTTGTGTGACACCTTATTGTCATGAAATAAAATTAAATGAAACTACTGTTCGGCTCCGGCTGTGCTAAAGAAGTAGGGTATACGCCATACAATGTGCAATGATGGAAATTTTTCCCCGACAGTGGGACTACGGCGTATACTTATATCAAATTCAAATTGCCAGGGGATATCTTACGTGTAGGCCAATGTATACACCGAACAATTAGACAGTTGACCTTGTCAGGGCCTCTGCACCGCTGACAAAGAGAAACCAAGTCGGAAAATCCCGATGAACATTGTCGGCCAATTCAGAGATCGAACACCCGGGAACCCGGCTTGTGAGCCAGCGTCTTACCCACAAACATCAACTCATTATTGTCGATATTCCAAAAACAGAGGAAAACAATGCACAATTTGATTGGAGAAGACTTTGGAATAAAGATACTATGCTTTGTGTAGTATAACTTTGTCTCTAAATTTAGTTTGGGTCGGTGAAATAATCGCCCCGAAACGCCGCTAACGAGTTAAAGGGCCATATTGTCTGGCATGTTTGATTGTACCATCATCTAATCACCCCACAACATAATAAATGCTTTCAGTGTATTCTGTGACCCCATAAACATACGGTTAGACATCCAAATTATCATCCTAGAATAAATACTATGGGAGATATAGGGAATTATTTGATGTGGCGGCCGCCTAGGACGCCATCTTGAAATTATCAAAACGCTCAAGGATGACCGAGGTTCACCCGGCAGATTCTGAACGAGGACACTATAGACTATTAAAATCAATCATAAAAACACTTTGTATATAATTTCCAGGTTCACTCGAAAAATTGTTGCCGTACTTTCTTGAAAACGTTGAGAGAATACTCTTCGAAACGTCGCCCAAATAAATCAGTAATTGTTCTTTCATAAGTATGTGTTAAAGTTTAATGCCGGACTAAGGTGTTTAAGAAATCTAGTGGTGGGAGAGTCGAACAATTTATTGATATATCATAACAGTCCATTGATAGATATCCTTATACAACCTAATGCGTGTACGGAATCGACCACGTATTTCAAAACGGGCAGGTCCGTGGTGTTTTATATTTTACCGCTTTAGCTATGATAAATAGAATGACAACCTTTTGAGTAATATCAAACATATTTTGAACATACCATGACTCGAAATCACCACATGTAACTCGAATACACTACTAACAGCGGATGTCGAACAAAGACAACATGCGTAATCGATAATAATGCAATGGTAAAACTAAGAGTTTTGTAATGCAGTTTAAGAGAGATATCGGGGGTTCAGTTTTACTTCAATAATTCTTTTGTTCCTATGGATCTTAAGCAGTGGCGAGAAACCGGTGAAAAGCGACGAGGCTGGAAAGGCGACCGTACACCTGTTCACGTATGAGCTTGAACTCGAAACCGCGGTCGTTGACTATGGGAAATAAAACGAATTGTACCTATCCGGTGACTATCAAATCAGATAATAAAGAATATGATAATTTATCTGATATTGCTAATATTATGAATACTTATTTTACCAATGTTACCGATGATATTGAGCCTGTATATAACCCTCTTTCCAATAAATTTTATATCTCATGTGCAGATGAACACAAATATCTAAATATGTTCGATCCTGTTTTTCCCGTTCGTTAGATATATTGGTTTATGTTAATACTCAGTGTTTAACATATATTTATTATTATGTTTATAGATTTATTCGTTTGTATGTCTGTTCTACATTTAAGTGTCTGTTTGATAAAGTCTGCATAACAACAAATGTGTATATCACGTGAGACGCGTTACTACTGAAACGTGAGTGTTTTCACACACGCACACACATGAGCGTTAACACTGAAGCGATCGGGTCCAAGTTTTTAACTTGGAGACTGTTTATACTTCATTATAGTCAAGTTTTTAACTTGACGGTTTATTAACGATCGATATCTTAGCTACCACTCTGTTTCTAACTTTCCTGGGAGTCTCATTTTAATGGTGCCAAAGCTTGTAAGTAGTTAATCTATTTGAATTATATTTTTCATATTAATTAGTCTAAACGAATGTAATAACAATCTATATATATATATATATATATATATATATATATATATATATATATATATATATATATATATACCTGCTATAATATAATATACCGGTACTATAAAAATTGCTATTATTATAAATATGTTAACCATCTTTGTTCCTGTTCCAGTGAACGAGAGAGAAAGAGAATTTGTAAATAAACTGTATCAAGCAAAACACCATAGTTTTTATTTTCAACCCCCCTCCCGGGAAAGACAGTTCAAAGCTATAACCACTACTGAGGTCTGTCATAATATGCTGTTTACCACGTTCCTGTTAGTTCAACACTTGATGACCAAGCCTGCTCCTGTTTTATAATCTTTCACCATCCATCTAGAGAACCATCTTTACAAGACACAACATGGAAGAATCAAGACGATCGCGAACTTATAAGAAGATACCATTTACACGCGAATTACATAAATTACAATCTCATTTGTCTGAACGTAATCCAGAAGACACAAAAGTAAGTTTTGATAAGCTAAAACATTTGTATAGAGAGCTAATGATAGCTTGTGAACATTATGAAAATTCTCTACTAGAAATCGACGATCCTGATAAATTTAATGAATTGTGTAGTGAATCTGATACATATATCAGAAATCCATAATAAGTATTGTTCTGTTATAGATCAGGCAAACACATTTTTAGAATCACTTTCGTTGCTTAAAGAGTCAGAACCGCGTTCAATTAAGCATGATGAGTCTACGAAGCCGAAGGCTATGATTGCTGAACAGTCAGCTAGTGATAGCACACATGTTATAAGTCAGTCTGTTAATAAATCCGCTAGTTTAGATAGTAATTTAACTGAATTAATAAAATTGTTACAATTGCCAAAGGTAGAGCTCCAAATATTTGATGGCTCACCTAGTAAATATTATAAGTTTATCAATCAATTCAAACAATCTGTTGAAAATTTTACTGATGACCCTTTAAGCAGACTTAACTTGCTTCAGCAATACTGTACAGGTAAAGCCGCTACATTGATTTCTTCTTGCTCTAAGTCTTCTTCAGCCGAAGGATATTCGGAAGCCCTTGATATTCTAGAACAACGTTGCGGCAATCCTCATGTTATTTCCGAAGAGATCATTTCATCTCTAAGAATGGGTAAAGCTGTAAGAACAGCACGTGATTTGATGGAATTATCTGATTCTCTTCAGGAAGCTTATAGCACCCTTCTTCAGTTACATAAACTTAATGAGGTGAGTTCCCAATCATTTTTTAAAGATATATTGAACAGAATTTATATACGATCTGTTAAAGGTAAATGGAGAAATCTTGCTGCTGATTTATTAGACAAAACAAATTGAATATCCCTATTTCCCTGACTTCCTCGACTTCATTTTTAAGGAAGCAAAACATTTAAATGACCCTGTCTACGGATTAGATGTGTTTAAGTCGGATCCTGTTGGTACCAGCTATAAAAAGTCTTATTGTTCAGCCACTTCCGTGTCGTGTCCATCTTGCAAGGAAGAACACGTTTTGTTGAAATGTCCCACCACTTTTAGACGGTGGTCAGTTGATTCTAGACGAGCGTTCGTTGAAGCGCACAACCTTTGTAATCTTTGTCTTGGAGGTCATGCTGATACC
This sequence comes from Patella ulyssiponensis, assembly GCA_963678685.1. NCBI lineage: Eukaryota > Metazoa > Mollusca > Gastropoda > Patellidae > Patella > Patella ulyssiponensis. The sequence continues at coordinate 7,257,128 of OY783227.1, read as the reverse complement.
TGTAAAAGTAATTATAAGTGTTCAAAATGTAAACAAAGGCATTCGTATTTACTTCATCAAGAATCCACACAAGATTTGCCGGTTTCTGTTAATTTGTTGAACCAGAACTCGTCAATCTTGCCACTCGTCCCTGTCATTGTAAACGGCAGCTACAAAACTCATGCATTAGTTGATTCTGGCGCAACGGACATTTTCTGTACGCAACGTTTGTTAAATTATTTTGCCGGCAAACTTGATGTTATAAAGGCTAGGTTTCCTTTAGACACTGTTACTGGTGTATGCACGAAAGAAAAGAAAGTTATCAAACGGCTATCCCTTTCTTCACCATCTAATGGAGACACATTGCAGATGTTTAATTTGGCTGTCATTGACCACATTCCCGTGAATAATGTTAAAATTGATGTTTCTCTTTACCCACATTTACAAGATATTCCAGGTTTATGTCTTGGGGGTAATGTCAATGTGGATGTATTAATTGGTCAAGATCACAGTGAAGCTTTGTTACCTTTGGATGTTGTTTCGGGTAAAAAAGGGAAACCCTTTGCTTGTAAATACTTACTTGGTGGGGCTGTGTCTGGGTCAGTAAACCTTCCTAGTGTAACACCCCATAAGGCCATCAGTAATTTCATTACTTCTACTCACGTCCCGTGTCGTACGAGTACTTCTTCAAAATCTCCGCAGAGTCTTGATCTGTTGTGGAGTGAAGAACTTCAAGACTTGAACGATTCGTGTTTTTCAGTTGACGATAAATTTGTTTTAAATTTATGGGACAAAGAGACCTTTCTCAATGAATTCAGTCATTATGTGATTCCTATACCTTTCAGGTCTAATCTGTCATTCCAGATAATAGATATATTGCTGAACATCGTTTGAATAACTTATTGAAGAGTCTTTCAAGGAAAAACACGTATCAAAGGTATGATCTAGAAATCAATAAGTTGATGCATTCAGGTTATGCTGAACCTACAAATTTAGTTTCTAGCGGCCCTACATGGTATCTTCCTCACCATGCTGTTATAACGGATAAGAAACCTGACAAGGTTCGTGTTGTATACGACTGTGCCGCTAAATTTGAAGGCGAGTCATTAAATGATAAATGTTATCAAGGACCAGATCTTGTCAATAAATTATTGCACGTTTTACTCCGTTTTCGCGAACACTCTTACGCAGTCTGTGCCGACGTTGAGTGCATGTATTATCAAGTCATCATTCCGCCTCAGCAGCGTGATTGTTTACGGTTTCTCTGGTTTGATACTTTGGGTCAAATTACCACGTATCGTATGACAGGTCATGTTTTTGGAGGTGTATGGTGCGCGTCGAGTTCTACGTACGCTTTACGTCGTACTGTTCACGATGATCCGTTCGTTGACTCTCATTAAGGACGTCATTTTGAATTCCTTTTATGTCGACGATATGCTTCGATCTACTCCTACCGTTGAGGAACTTTCTCTAGTCATTGAGGGCTCTAAATGGCAATTGGCCAAAGGCGGTTTTAATCTCACAAAGTTTATTACGAATGAAGAGAGTACCTATGAAGCGATACCTATGGACGGTAGGGCGAAGGAATCCAACAGATTTGAAAATACAATTACTAAAACTTTAGGTATACGCTGGAACGTCAACGATGATTTCTTTTACTTTTCCTGCAATTTCTCTTCGAAGAATGAAATTTTAACACGTAGGAACATGTTGAAAATGGTTGCATCCATTTATGATCCTTTAGGTTTAATAAATCCGCTTACCGTTAGAGGCAGGATTCTCTTACAAGATGCCACTAAAATCAATTTGTCTTGGGATGAAGAAGTTTCCCCCAATATATGCGCTAAGTGGACGAATTGGTTGCTTGATCTTCGTTCTTTGGATGCTATTTCCTTCAGAAGGTGTATTAAACCAAAAGAGTTCAATAACGCCTTATTTGAACTTCATCATTTCTCAGATTCTAGTGAGTCAGCTTACGGATGTGTTTCATATTTGCGTTGTGTCAATCCTGACGGTAAGATACACACTGCATTAATTCTGTCCAAAGATAGGGTAACCCCGATTAGGACAATAACTATTCCTAGACTGGAATTACAGGCCGCAGTTTTAGCCGTTAAGATTGACGAGGTCCTCAGAAATCAGCTAACGCTTTCTTTAAACGAGTCAACTTTCTGGGTTGATAGTAATATTGTTTTACAATATATCAATTCTGACACTGGTCGGTTTAAAACGTTTGTTGCTAATCGTGTCAGTGCTATTAGGTCACTCACTAATACACATCAATGGAGACACATTAATGGCGATGGAAATCCTGCAGATATTATTACTCGTGGTGTATCTAATTTATCTTCCTCGCGAGAATGGTTTTCTGGTCCAAGTTTTCTTAGTCTTCATAGATGTTATTGGCCAGGGAGTATTATCCCAGGATATCAGTTGAATTTCGACGATCCTGAACTGAAGAAATCATGTGTTCATGCTACTATCGCACTTCCGGAAAATCCTGTTGTCAAATTAGCTCAATATTATTCCGATTGGCGAAAACTGTGTAAAGCTGTTGCTTGGTTTACTCTAGCCAAAAATTTTCTTCTCAAGCGAACAGTCACATGTCAGCTTTCTGCTTCATGTCTTCAAGACGCTGAAATTTTGATCATTAAAACTTTTCAGAACATTTCCTACGAGTCAGAGGTAGACTCACTTGGGAAAGGTAAATCTGTAAAGAATTCGTCACATATTATACGGTTAAATCCCAAATTAAACCCTTCTGGTGTATTGACTGTTGGTGGTCGTATTTCGGGTAATTCATCCTTACCTATAATTCCAAAGGGTGTCTTAGCTACACTGATTGTTAACTGGTATCATATGAAATTTCATGTGGGTACAGAATGGTTAATGTCCATTATTCGTGAAAAATACTGGATTATTGGTTGCAGATCTGTCATTCGTCATGTGAAATGTTTCAGGTGTAAAAAACTATTTGCCAAACCGATGGAACAGGTTATGTCCCCATTACCCCTGGATAGGGTTACACCATGTGAACCCCCCTTTAGTAGAGTAGGCATTGATTGTTTCGGACCATTTTATGCGAAATTTGGTAGAAAATACTTAAAAAATTATGGCTGTATTTTTACATGTTTAGTTTCTAGAGCGGTTCAAATTGAAGTACTTGACTCTCTCGACACAAATAGTCTGATTAATGCTTACGTTAGGTTTAAATCTCGTAGGGGCAAGCCTTCCAAAATTATTTCTGATAACGGTTCGAATTTGATAGGTGCTAATAATGAACTTAGATCTGCAGTGAATAGTTGGAATGTTAACAAAAGGTTATCATCTTTTTTCAGTTTGGAAAATGTTGAATGGGTCTTTAATCCTCCAAGAGCTTCGAATTTCGGAGGCGCTTGGGAAAGCCTTATTGGTGTTTTTCGTCGTGTCTTCACTTCAATGTCACTATCAAAGGATCTCTCTCACGATTCTTTAGTGACACTGTTCACGGAAATTGAAAGTATTGTGAATTCTCGTCCAATTACTAAAGTAAGTGATGATGTCACGGATCCTAAAGCTCTTACTCCTAACCAAATCTTGCTTCTTAATAGCGGTTCCTGTAAACCTCTAGCAGTCACCTCTGTCAATGATTTTTATCATCGACGCTGGAAATAGGTTCAGCATTTAGCTGATTTATTTTGGAAAAAATGGTTAAAGTTATATTTGCCATCCCTTCAGGTTCGTCATAAATGGCAAACTACCACGCGTGATTTAAGGATTGGTGATTTAGTATTGCTGCTGGATGAGTCTTTACCCCGATCACTTTGGCCCATGGCATTAGTAAAAGAGGTCAAGGTAGGAAGGGACGGAAGGGTAAGGTCATCGAGGGTTAAAACCAGGTCTTCTGAATTTATTCGACCTATTAACAAACTTGTTCTTTTAGAAGGAGTTGATTGATGGACAAGATTATTTACTAGCACTTTTTGTATTATGTTTTTCTTATGTTTAGTTGGTAATTCGACATTAAGTCTTTTTCAGACGTTTGAATTTGGAGTTCTAGCTTAATTGAATATTCCAAAATAGTATATTTTATATAGATTAATATCGGTATGTACAATTGTTTATTTCGTATGTCGCACATTCTGAGCTAGTGGGCTCATGGTGGGGGAGTGTTTTTCCCGTTCGTTAGATATATTGGTTTATGTTAATACTCAGTGTTTAACATATATTTATTATTATGTTTATAGATTTATTCGTTTGTATGTCTGTTCTACATTTAAGTGTCTGTTTGATAAAGTCTACATAACAACAAATGTGTATATAACGTGAGACGCGTTACTACTGAAACGTGAGTGTTTTCACACACGCACACACATGAGCGTTAACACTGAAGCGATCGGGTCCAAGTTTTTAACTTGGAGACTGTTTATACTTCATTATAGTCAAGTTTTTAACTTGACGGTTTATTAACGATCGATATCTTAGCTACCACTCTGTTTCTAACTTTCCTGGGAGTCTCATTTTAATGGTGCCAAAGCTTGTAAGTAGTTAATCTATTTGAATTATATTTTTCATATTAATTAGTCTAAACGAATGTAATAACAATCTATATATCTATATATATATATATATACCTGCTATAATATAATATACCGGTACTATAAAAATTGCTATTATTATAAATATGTTAACCATCTTTGTTCCTGTTTCAGTGAACGAGAGAGAAAGAGAATTTGTAAATAAACTGTATCAAGCAAAACACCATAGTTTTTATTTTCACCCTCCCTCCCGGGAAAGACAGATCCAAGTAAGGCTACTAGTATTGACTCTATAGGACCAATAATTCTAAGGATGTCGACAGATTATATTTTTAAATCATTAACTTATATAATAAATTTATGCATCTCAAAAGATATTTACCTGAACAATTAAAATTTGCTAAATTTATTCCAATCCACAAGAAGGAAGACAAGGATCTACCAAATAATTATAGGCCGATTTCTGTCTTACCCACAATATCAAAAATATTTGAAAAACATATTAGTTCTCAAATTACAGAATATTTTGAAAAGAACAAACTATTTTATGAATTTCAATCTGGTTTTAGAAAAAATATTCATGTTCAACACCCTTATTGCGAATTACAGATATTTGCCCGAAAGAAATAGACTCGAGTAATATGACCGGAGTTGTTTATCTCGATCTTAGTAAGGCTTTTGATACGGAGCCCCTTAAGTGCACGATTCCACTCTTATATAATTTTTTCGTACATGATTCCACTCTTATATAATTATTTCGTTTAAACGAAATATTAATTCGTTTAAACGAAATATTAATTCGTTTAAACGAAATATTAATTCGTTTAAACGAAATATTAATTCGTTATAACGAAATAATTAATTCGTTATAACGAAATAATTAATTCGTTTAAACGAAATAATTAATTCGTTATAACGAAATAATTAATTCGTTATAACGAAATAATAATTCGTTTAAACGAAATATTATTTCGTTATAACGAAATATTATATCGTTATAACGAAATATTATTTCGTTTAAACGAATTAATATTTCGTTATAACGAATTAATTATTTCGTTATAACGAATTAATTATTTCGTTTAAACGAAATAATTATTTCGTTTTAACGAATTAGTTATTTCGTTTTAACGAATTAATTATTTCGTTTTAACGAATTAATTATTTCGTTATAACGAATTAACATTTCGTTATAACGAATTAATATTTCGTTATAACGAATTAATATTTCGTTATAACGAATTAATATTTCGTTATAACGAATTAATTATTTCGTTTTAACGAATTAATTATTTCGTTATAACGAATTAATTATTTCGTTATAACGAATTAATTATTTCGTTATAACGAATTAATATTTCGTTATAACGAATTAATTATTTCGTTTTAACGAATTAATTATTTCGTTATAACGAATTAATATTTCGTTATAACGAATTAATATTTCGTTATAACGAATTAATATTTCGTTATAACGAATTAATATTTCGTTTAAACGAATTAATTATTTCGTTTAAACGAATTAATTATTTCGTTTAAACGAATTAATCGTTTCGATTAATCGAATTAATCAATGTCGATTTAACACGTCGACTAACCCAATGCTCCAAACAACGAAGTTGAAAAACAAATTTAAAAAAAAACAATCGTGATCTCTATCGTTATCGATATACGGGATATACACGTGGTTCATATTTATCTCAATAATTCGTTTGCGCGTAAGGATATGTAGCAGTGGGCCCGGGGAGAATCCACGAGGTTGGACAAGCGATCCTGCTGCTTGTCGCGTAGAGGCGGTTAATTGAAATAACGGCACTTGACCCAATAACAGACCTCATGTTTACACTGTTTTCGTACTGGGGATTATGTGATTGGTATGAACTCTATGAAGCATTGGTGACATAAAGATATGGCCCGGGTTTCCCCCCCCCCCTATTCTGAGGATACACTTTAAATCAGTTTTTTTCTCTTCATAGGTTTTCGTAATGGGGATCATGTGATGGATATTGAGTCTATGAAGCATTGGTGGCATAAAGAGATGGCCCGGGTTCCTCCTCCCCCTATTGTGAGGATACACTTCAAATCAGTTTTTTTTTCTTCATATATTGGTGTGAAGCATTGGGGTTAATGAGAGAACGGATCCTATCGTTTCCGCTACCTACTTCTCCAGAGACCCAGTTCCCAAACATTATCCCCCTTACGAAAACCCTGTGAACCCTATAGTTTTTAACATATATTTTAGGGAATTAACCATTGGGTTCACAAGCTTTAGAGGTCGCTGGTACGTTCCCGGTGTTGGCGGAAAAAGTTCATCTGGTTTTTATCAGTGATGCAGGACGGAGGGCTTGACAAGGAGAACTGTCAAGAAAGTTCATCTGGTTTTTGTCAGTGGTGCAGGACGGAGGGCCTGAAAAGGAGAGCTGTCAAGTTCGGACTGGGCGAACAAACGAAGTCCAGTGTACACCCAAATGCTCAAAACACCAAATTTGAAAATAAAAGATGTTAAAAAAAACCCAAAAAACCAAAAACTTTATCAATTTGCGGTAATCTTGGAACAGAGACACAAACTAGGTCATTTCGGGACTAACACGTGTAATCCGCTTTCGCGTAGGGGTATTTAGCAATGGGATGAAACTGAAGACCCACGAGGATGTACAAGCAGTCATACTTCTTGTCACGTACATGCAGTCAACCGATACAACGCCCCTTGACCCAATGGCGCACCACTAGACCACCCAACATTCATTTCGCTGGAACGGCAAGTCACGTAACACTAACAAATCGATAGGGTGTATACCCTTATGAAATGGGCTTAAACGTCCTACTGTTCTGCTTTGAGTTTCACTGGGCTATTGAAGATGGGCATACGCCAAATATTGTGCTTTGGGGGATGTTTTGCCCAAACAAAATCGCTACAGCCTAGACTTATATGAAATTGCAGCTGCCAAGGGATCTTTGTTGCGCACGCCAATCTGTACACGGGACCTCGAATTTTTCGTACCATCCAAAAGACTAGACAGTTGCCCTTGTCAGACCCTCCTTCCTGCATCACTCACAACTGGAAACCACGAAGAACACCCCAGATGAACTTTCTCCGCCAACACTGGGGCGAATAAGCGACCTCCTGGCTAGAGCGCTAGCGTCTTATCCACTTAGCCACCGTGGCTCCTACATACGCTTATAAACCAAACGGCTGATACCCCAAAACATATGTTAAAACATTTGCTGCCATCTGTTTAATAAGGTTTTCGTAATGGGGATCATGTTGGGGGACACGAGGCCTGACAGGGTCACTTGTCTAACCTCAAGGGTTCTTTCTGGGTCTACCTGCTAAATAGCATTACGCACAAGCGAATTAATGATATAAAAATGAACCATGTGTATATCCCGTATATCAATAACGATAGAGATCACGATTGGTTTTTATTAAGTTTTTTTTCAACTTCGTTGTTTGGAGCATTGGGGTTAGTCGACGTGTTCAATCGACATTGATTAATTCGATTAATCGAAAAGATTAATTCGTTTAAACGAAATAATTAATTCGTTTAAACGAAATAATTAATTCGTTTAAACGAAATAATTAATTCGTTTAAACGAAATATTAATTCGTTATAACGAAATAATTAATTCGTTATAACGAAATTATTAATTCGTTAAAACGAAATAATCAATTCGTTATAACGAAATATTAATTCGTTATAACGAAATGTTAATTCGTTATAACGAAATGTTAATTCGTTATAACGAAATAATTAATTCGTTAAAACGAAATAATTAATTCGTTAAAACGAAATAACTAATTCGTTAAAACGAAATAATTATTTCATTTAAACGAAATAATTAATTCGTTAAAACGAAATAATTATTTCGTTTAAACGAAATAATTAATTCGTTATAACGAAATAATTTATTCGTTATAACGAAATATTAATTCGTTTAAACGAAATAATATTTCGTTATAACGATATAATATTTCGTTATAACGAAATAATATTTCGTTTAAACGAATTATTATTTCGTTATAACGAATTATTATTTCGTTATAACGAATTAATTATTTCGTTATAACGAATTAATTATTTCGTTATAACGAATTAATTATTTCGTTATAACGAATTAATATTTCGTTTAAACGAATTAATATTTCGTTTAAACGAATTAATATTTCGTTTAAACGAATTAATATTTCGTTTAAACGAAATAATTATATAAGAGTGGAATCATGTACGAAAAAATTATATAAGAGTGGAATCGTGCACTTAAGGGGCTCCGTATTTTGATCTTATAGACCATAGATTAATCCTCCAAAAATTATACAAATTTGACTTAAAATCTCTTCAACTAATTTCATCCTATCAGGAATTTCGAAAGCAACAAGTAGTCTTAGGGGCATGCCATTCAAATATTACTGATGTGAAATGTGGGGTCCCACAGGGATCAAATATTGGTCCGTTACTTTTCTTGTGTCAGTAAATGCCATACTGATCTATTTGCTGATGACAGTACCCTTCATTTCTCTAGGAACAATATAGCCAATATAGAGATTGCCCTTCAAGAGGATTTACTAAATGTATTTAATTGGTGTAATGATAATGGTATGGTAATTAATGCTAAAAAGACAAAAGCCATGCTAATAGCTTCAAAACACCAAACAAACACAAACAGGTTATCACTAAAAATTAATGGAGAATCATTAGACTATGTATCTGAAACAGTGTTATTAGTACTTATTGTTGACCAATATTTAGATTGGAATCTCCAAATTAACAAAATTTCCAAAATCATATCCTCCAAAATCTACCTCCTGACAAAGTTAAAACGTTATTTACCACATCATCATAGAATTTTATTTTTCAACGGCTATATTTTACCATACTTGATTATACTGTTCCACAGTTAGGGGCATTGCAAATAAAGGTAAACTAGAGGTCCTGTATAAACTCAACAAGCGTGAAAATTCGAAATTGACCGAAACTAACATGACATTAATCTTTGAGTGGCATTTAGTAACTGGATAGAGCAATAAACTATAACACATACTTATGGAAAAACAGCTACTTATTTATTTAGGCGACGTTTCGAAGAGTATTCCCTCAACGTTATCAAGCTAATACAGTAATACAAAATTACTAGAATGCTAACAAGTTGTGATAACAGTACAATACAATAGCATGGGTTATGTGGATACCGGCAATAAATTATAATAACTATCTTATATGTAGTGATTATATGTACAATTAAAATAAAAGGACCTATTGTTGTAACCAGTTTTAAAAAAAGATGATGAGGTGACATGATATACCATAGGATATAACTTAGAAGGAATGAGATAATCTAATAATATAAAAAATTAATTACAAAAAATTATTAATAAAATTATTAATAAAATTATTTAATAAGCCCATGCTATTGTATTGTACTGTTATCACAACTTGTTAGCATTCTAGTATCTATCACCACAGCCACTTAATTACTCAAGCTTACTTAATGGCTTCACTTTACCCTTGTTAATTAGTCTTCACAGAGTAGCACCTCCTTTGAACCTGTTGTTGTCCTGTGTGGTTTCAGGAATTGTTGTTATAGTTTTTCTGTATATATTGACCCCACAATTTTGTATTACTGACCATATCCTGGTAGACTGCGAGGTATACAAGGAAGAGAGAACGGAACTAGTGGAGATGATGGAGACCAACAACATACCGCTTAACACTAAGAACCTACTCTTTCCAAGACCCGATCTGAAGCTGCAAATCTTCGAACTAATTCACGATTTAATGAACACCGTTGGATTAAGTAGAATAGTGAAGTAAGACGGGGCTACGATAAGACGAGCTCGGCATCTAAACACTAAACTACATAGGGGATATACACCAAAGTAGCGGGCTAGTGGAGTAAGGGAGGGTCACGGTTAGACGGGCTCGGCATCTAAACACTAATCCACTACAAAGACACCAAACCTGCAAAGTGGGATAAGTGGAGTAAGGGGAGGCCACGATAAGACGGGCCTGGCACCTAAACACTAAACCCCAAAAGATGACTTCTACCAATCCAGAGACGAGACGCATATATGTCTGCATAAATGCTGTCTCTACAGATCAACTACCAAACAATATGTGTTTTATTTTTATTAAAAAAAGGGAAGAACTTCTCACTAAACCTACCCCATGGCCCGAGGCCGCAAATGGAAAGATTGCAAAATCATATTCTAAAAACAGGAAGAAGCCTCGGCTCTCCTATGTCTTGTCTGCGATATCACTTCTGTGGAAGCGGACGTTAAAACACCAGGTAGTAGTAGTAGTAGTTGTATTACTGTATTAGCTTGATAACGTTGAGGGAATACTCTTCGAAACGTCGCCTAAATAAATAAGTAGCTGTTTTTCCAAGTATGTGTTATAGTTTATAACATGACATTGAGATCAGAAAGTCAATAAATTAGCAATTCCAAAAAGTAAGAAAAAGGCAATGACAAGAACATTCCAATATACCGGCTTCTGTATTCTGGAATTCACTACCTCAAACTGTGAAACATGCTTCTTCAAGTTTTATCTTAAAAAGGAGTTAGTACAACACGTTAAATCTTGGAACCCTTGTTAATTATCTTCTTTGATTGGCATTTAGTAATTGAACATATTAAGACAATTACCGAGTTTAATACGTGTATCCGCTCAGTATTAAACTCAGTAATTACTCTTGCCCTCTGAATGTATGTTTATTTGCTTTTCTTTTCTATTATAGGCTTATAATATTGTTTGTTTGATTTATTTTTTTATTATAAGCTTATATAATATGATATATATGTACTATGTAAATATTATTACCATGTAGTTGCTAGTTTTATAGAGTAGGAGGGACATGTTGAAAATTAGAACCCATGTACTAAATATGTTCCCTCAGAAAATAAAGTCATTATTATTATTATTATTTTTACTCATTGATAGACCGTGTAATCCAAAACGCACGTGCTGGACCTTTTCTGGGCATAATTCCCCGTTTTAGAGATGGACGGGCAGTTGCTATCACACGCAAACAGTATCCGCTACTGCTGCCAAGAATAAAAATTACTCTGTCACGTGAGGAAAATCAATATCGATGATGACTATAGATTGTGACACAATAACTATTGATTCTAATTGGAGGTAAAATGTTTAAACTTTGGTGTGCACTGGGTGAATGAATGCCTTGACAGGGTTTGATGCTAAGAATTTGGAATACGACGATTTTCGGCAATACAATATACCGGACACTATCGGAAAACACCATGTTGTACTGAATACCGGAAAACACCCTAAATATCGGAAAACGCACTTTGTACCGGAAAACACTTTAAATAGGTAACCTGGAGCCTTATCCTCTGTGTGTGGGGGTTAGGGTTAGGTTTAGTTTTGTGTGTGTTTTCCAGAGGACCAGGCTTCGAGTTGCCTATTCAGTGTTGCGACTAGGTACCAAAAACGGGCTAAATTTTGGATGTTTGTCTTGTGTCCAGTTCACTGACATTTAATTCGCTGGTATGTTATATCTAAACAACATGTCCCACTTGATAGCATTATTACCCTGTTAAGTGTTGACAACTTTTAACCTGCCTGCTATTGAGAGTATCAAATGACAACATTTTGATTTAGAAAATAAAAAGCTCTTTACTATAATTGGTATCAGTTGTTTATTTCTTCCCAAAACCAAGTTTTATCATTTAAATGAATGGTATTGGATGCCAGAATAAAAAAATTGACATTTTTCAATAAAGGTGAGCTATTTATAATCATTTTTTTCTGAAAACAGAAGATATGTTGTTTAATTGGACAAAGATTTGCAGGGTTAGACCCAAGACAAAGTAGTGTGTATTTTTGTACAGGATTTACAAATATTTGGGACCTAGAAATTGACACAAATGGGTCGCAACGCATATACTAATGTAATATGAATGTACATAAATTGAATTACATTCAATTGTTCCCGTTTTTACCATAATTTCAAATTATTTATGTTCGGCGAAATACGCCAGAAGTCTCAATCGAATAGCAATCTAAAGCATCTGGTTATCCCAATCTACCTCCATAGTATTTATTGTGCATGCTCTACAGATAAGAATACAGGTCACCGTTTGACAGGACTTGTGGCATATGTCTAGCCTCGTTCTTTGAGTCCCTTGTAAAAAAATTGGCCCGAAACCAGAGCTGTTATCTTTAGGAGAAATGCCCATAATTCAAGTTCAGTCAAAATGGGATAAAAATTGTGACCTGTAGAGTGTCCACAAATAAATTATGGACAGATAAATGGACAGGGTCGACAGCAGTATACATCCACAACAAAATGTAGTCGTATAAAAATAAGGACTGGTCGAAATGAGCTCCCTGGGACTAGGTTTTTCGTACCATCCGAACCACTGACAAGGTGAAGCCAGACAGAAATATCCCGATGAACTTTCTTGTCCAATGTAGGGATCGAACATGCGGCCTCCAGCCAGGCTAGCGAGCCAGTGTCTTACTACCGTGGTTCTCAACAATTTAAGATACTGATGATGAATAGAAATTTTAGAATGTTTAGGATCTTTTGTATACAATTTGTTCATGTCTTTGTAAAGTTGTGGATCTTTGTATAATTATGTACATGTAAACATATTTATCTTTGCTTATTGCGTGTATCTTTCTTTTATTTCTATTTGTATATGCACATGACCTTATAATTTTTATGCAATAAATTAAAGCTTCTTCTATTATCTTATTTAAAATAAATGTATCATAAGCTTAGTAGTATAACTTTATGTAATATTTGAACCAAATGTAATTTTTATTTATTAAATATTTACTTTAATAATTTTTTTTTTTTATTTTTAATTTGAATGTGATTTAAAAGTTTTATAGAATCTGACCCAAAAGGCTTATAACTTGAACAATCTAAATATATAGAGCAGTGTAATATGATACTTAACATGCCCAATACATCACCTCATCACAAGGTATTGTCTTTGACAACTTGATGACAGGATTCTCTTTAACAAAACTGTATTGTCTGTGGGGGTCACATTCCAAAATTTGAAGAAAACTGGCTGATTTTCACCTAGTCCCACGACTGTATTTAGGCTGTTCTCCGGTATTTAGTGTATTTTCCTGTATTTAGTGTTTTTCCGATTCATTAAAACATGGTGTTTTCCGGTTGTTTTCCGGTATATCGTATTTCCCTAGAGTTTGATTCCAATTGGGTAAGAGAATAGTTGCATTCCACCAATACCTCGACTAAGTTCGATGATGATAACTTTCTGCTGAGGCTAAGATCCGAAGATTCTTTGGGGAATGTCTTGGCGCAGTACGGTGCTTAATAATTCATAATATTTCAACTAAAGCAATGGAAATATAAACAATTTCATTGTTCGATTCCTTGGGACATGGTAACTTTTAGTTTAATTGCGAGGAGGGAAAGGGGTGATAACACTTATTGTATAATATATCTGGATCAAGAAATTCTGCTTATGTTAATTTTAGGTTAGTCAGCGAGTTATTTGTTTGGGCGTATGAGTTGCGACAGTCCCGTGGTTATCAGCTAAGCTTAAAGTATCGCCATACATACATGTACAATATCAAATAGAACATGACAAAGCAGGCGAGAAAATGCTAATTTATTTACGAACCAAACTAAAGGAGAAAACATTGCATTTATAAAGCTTGGTGTTCCCATAACATGTAATCACCCCATATAACACAGAATACACTATTGACAACACGTACAGGCAGATATTATATTATACATAATCCACAAATAACCCAATGTTAATAAAAGAGTTATGAAACACAATAACATTTCGGGTCGCCAGGTATCGCATAGCACACATAAATAGCATCCATTTCTTTTGTTAACAAATATTTTCGATTATTTATTAATATCATGTCAATTCATGTGACTTAAATCCGACAAATGATTTGGCAAATATTAAAATGACACTCCTACAACGTATATTTTCGGAGAATAAAAGAATATCCGGCCAGGTTAAACCAATGTTACTGTTTTAAGAGAAATGCCCTACAAAATAATGTTTATTGGATTATTTGCCTATTTTATCTTTTAATGAACCTTTCTTTCACCTAAAAGTAGCAAGCCCTGTATCAAGGACAAGGGTAATACTGTTTTAGCATCTGTCTATTTAAAACATTCAAACCGCCAATTAACATGTTTTTGATAGCAAAACAACAAGCTATCCGTACTGCAGTAGTAAAATAATTGAGCTCAAATACATACAACTGAATATATCAGTAACTATTTTAATCATATTCATTACTATTTTTAACAAATCGATAAATTAACTACTTTTCCAAGCTTATCATTAAACCAATAATATTCTAATATTTATTAAATAGTTATTTCTTGAATTGGTAGGAAGAAGAAACTCTAATTTGTTTTGGGTTTGTTTTGTTTTGTTTTTTTTATCAAAAATATTTTTATTCCGGATAAGACCATACCTCTCTGATTTAAATACATGTATATACACAGTATAAATATAAACAATATATAGTCATACATACATAATATAAATATAGAACCTACAGGATACGTAATGAATAATATAGAGACATTTTTATAAATATTTTTCTAATAGGTGTAAATATATTCTGAAGGTTTGATATTGGTTGTTGGTTATCCTAACGCCCGAACAGCGTCATATAATAACCAAAAATCTCACAAACCGGTTTGGGAGACGAGAATATACTATGATTGTATATGTTACATCTTGACATGTAAGGCGGTCGGGAAACGGGGGCTTTGTTTTGATACTTTATGCATTATTAGCCTTGATGCTTAAAGCAATGTATAACATAAAATGTAATACAGACGTAACATACACGCGTGCCGGTACTACACTCAAGATTTGATGGAAACATAAGTAAACATAATGCATGGGTCAGTAAAGTATAATACAGAAAGCAGTTTACACAAAAAAAGTGATGTGCATGTAAATATACACTATGCAAGATTTAGATAAAGAGATAGCCATTCATACTTAAATAGTTCAAAAATAAATAAATAATGTAAAATTAATAATTTGAAAAACCAGGAAGTTCCAGGTGGTTCGATCCGGTTTCTTCAGCTTGGGTTCCCTTTAAAATGGTATAGACTCAAGGGCCTAGGATAAAAAAGTGTCTATTCGTTCGGATGGTACGAAAAACGAAGTAGGCTATCTTTATGTATCCAGTTGGTGCAGAAAAAAAAACGGAGGCGTCAAAGAAAATGACGAGGAGGCGGGGGGGGGGGGGGGGTAAGATACTTAAACTAGTCTATCCATTTTGTGGATAGTGCTAGTCGAGTGGTCAGAATAAGGCCCCCCCCCCTCACCAACCCACCTTCGTCCTGCTATAATTATCCCCTTCTTCATTGTTCTATTGACCACGTAAATAAACAGTTAGAACATGTTAATCTCAAGTTGGGGTGACGAGACATTAAACAAAGGTATTCTATTCTAAAGGGGTGAAAAGCTGAACTTGCGAATGGTAGTATTTGGCTTCCATATTAAACAATATCACGAGAGGTCTGCCCCTGCCTATAAAAATGAACAAGTTGTTAAGAAAATCTGTTAAAAATGGATTTTTAAAAATTAAATGATTTTAGTTAAAAACAGCGGCAGTTGTCCACCTTGTTGCAGTAGAATCCTCAATTGCTAAACTCTCTCTTAGAACGCTGTTGTCTGGGCAACTATCCGCCATCATACACTGCATGACGTATTCCAGTCTTAATTAGCTCGGTTGTTTCCATGATAGTCCGGTATCCAATCTCATTTACACGATTTCAAATTGCTATGATCATTAATTGCCGGACAATCATGAGATTGATCAAACTTTAGCAGACCCCAGGGACATGGTGTGTCTATTAGGCCACACCTATTTGATTTTCTGTTCTTATTTCTTTCTGCGCTTTGGATCATAAGGTCTGTCATTGAGTCAAGTGGCATGGTTTCGATTCCCCCGCATGTACATGACAAGGAGTAAGGTACCTGTCTATCCTCGTGAGTTTTCTCTGGGTGCTCCGGGGATTCGAAACCAGTTGACTCAATGACAGGCTTCATGATACAGCGCACACATGCTAACATTCAACCATCCAGCGCCCCATCCTCAATGCTAACGTTGGGGGGGGGATGGCCAAGTGGTCTAGAGTGCCGCGCTTTGACCCCTAGCTGGCCTGTCACCTCTGACTTGCTGCTGTGGTTTCGAGCCCTGATGTGAGCGTATGTGGCATTGAGATAGGGCCGCCTTCTCAACCTTGTGGATTTCGTACGCGCAAGCGAATTATTGAAATAAAATTAAACCATATGTTAGTCCCGAAATGACCTAGTTTGTGTTGAGTGGACGTTAACCCCCATTTCTCTCTCTTTCTCTCAATGCAAACCACCCCTACAAATAAAATAATGAACCACGTGCCAGTCCTGAAATTACACTGCGGACGAATTAATGATAACTACCCCCGCGTGTCCACTTAAATGGTCATTCAATCACGATAATACATTCCCTCGGACGCTAAGAGTTACACACAAATGGAACACTATTATAACAGTCCTTGGATTTACGTAGCCGCGGTTACTCAGCGCGGTCCAGTGTTCGAGAAAGTTAATCGGGATTGCCAGTGGTGTTGGACGGAGGGTCTGGCACGGGAAAGCGGGTAGTCGTTCGGATGGGATGGACCAAATGTCTCTCATAGCATATTCCCGTCTTCACTAGCACCGTCGCAGGGGCGGATCCAGGAATTTTTGCAGGAGGGGGTTTGCCAGGTTTCTGTTACGGAAATCTGCCATCATCGTCTCTAAATTACATAGGCATACATACAAATTGAGCATTTTAAACAGAGAAATAATTTTTTTACTGATGTAGGATCACTTTGTGATGTAATTTCATTGATGCAAGGCATTCTTTTTTTGTATGTAGCTGATCCGCACGAAAGATTAGAACGTTAAACGTCATTGGATTTCATTTCATTTGATTTACATATTTTGCGAATCAATAGTTAAGGGGAGGTAATTCCATTCTTCAAATTTAAAGAGATTTGAAAGTGAAATGAAATGGGGTTTAACGTCCTACTCTTTTGCACCTAACCTGGGCTAATGGAAGACGGGCATACGCCATACAGTGTGCTATGAGGGAACTTTTGCCCGGGCAGCGGCGCTACGGCCTACTCTTATATCGAATTCCAACTGCCAAGGGATCTTTTACGTGCACTCCAATGTGTACACGGGACCTCAGTTTTTCGTCCCATCCGAACGACTAGGCAGCAGGCCCTCCTTCTGCATCACTGACAAGGGGAAATCACGCCGGAAAATCGAGATGAACTTTCTCGGCCAATGCATGGATCGAACACCCGACCTCCAGGCTAGCGAACCAGCGCCTTATCCACTTAGCCACCGTGATCCCCAAAAAGATTTGAATTCCTGAAATGAATTAAAATGAGGTTCGACTTCCTACTTTTTATCTCCATCAGTGTTAATAAGACAAATAGAAAAACAACCTGTAGTGTGCTATCACTGTAAAAAAAAAAATTGGGGGGGGGGGGCGGATTGGCAGAATATCGTTGACTAAGCAGCAAATAACATATACGACACTAAGCAGATCAAAGACGTCTACATAATATTTATTTTATTTTTTTGATTAAAATTAAAAGTAGGTGTTTCGCCACTATGGTGTTTTAAACTGTGACTATTGAATGATATACACCACAGTTTTGTGTATTCATTAGCGCTATTGAGATAATTTTGTCAAGATAGTGACAACTCTTTCTTAAATTCCAACTATTTAGTTTTCTGTTATGTACACTCGAATGGTCCAACCATTATTCTAGTCTCAACTGGTTTGGCTAGGTTCGTCCAATGACCACGCACTCCAAGGAGTAAACCGGTTTTGCTTGGTTCGTCCAATGACTATGCACGACAAGGAGTAAACCGGTTTGGCTTGGTTCGTCCAATGACTATGCAATACCTTACTTGTCATCCCGGGAACATAGATTAAAGTAACGGGGCATGCTTGCATTTTCGGAAAATAACAAATTTCACACGGCCTTATAATGCACTCAGATTGATTATTTTTAAAAATTAATTAAGAAGACAAAATCAGGCCCCGAGTTCACATTATTTAATATTTTCGGACTTAAGTTAAGATTTTACTCAAATTATTTAAACTAAAATATAGGCCTTTATAAAACTTTGGTTGTTTTAATGTATAAAATACACCAAAAGAAACTATGTGCAAAGTTTTGTGTTTCTGGATCAAAGATATTTCTCATAAACAGTGATTGAAAGTTGAGTAAATTCTCAACTTATGTCTGAGAATGCTTTATGAACTCGGGGGTGGGGTGGGGTTTTAGATTTGGGTGCAGAACGTGACTGCTATAAAAAATCTCCCTACCTGCATTCAGTCGGATGTTCTCGCAGCATTGGTAATGGAGGTGGAGGTTCTTTACATGGGGAGAATCATGGACTGATTTGGGGATGATATTCCTATTAGAGATTCAGGATTTACAAGATTATAGTAGTGTGCAAGGCATGCCTATATTGCTTAGGGGGGTTGAGATGGCCTAGTGGACTAGAGTGCCGCGCTTCGACCTCTAGCTGGCCGGTCACCTCTGGCTTGCGGCTGTGGTTTCGAGCCCTGGAGTGAGCGTATGCGGCATGGAGGTAGGGGCGCCTTCTCAACCTCGTGGGTTTCCTCCGGACACTCCGGTTTCCTCCCACTGCTAAAGACCGCCTACGCGCAAGCGAATTATTCAATAAAAAAATTAAACCATATGCTACTCCGGAAATGACCTAGTTTGTGTTGAGTGGACGTTAAACCCCATTTCTCTCTCTCTCTCTCTCTCTCTCCTTTATTGCTTAAAGATACATGGTGGAACATTAGATAAAGAGCTGACAGTTATCACTATAACAGTTAAAAATTAGATAATCTAACGGGATTTAGCGATTGAATTTTCGACCTAGTCTTGATCATCATTACTGAAGTTCGTTCAATAAAAAACATAGTTTCGATTATTCACTTCATGATTAATTTGATCATTTGGTTTTCTTGTAGCAGTGGATCTTTAATTTGTGTGAGCAGTCATGTTACATAACGGATTATGTAAGTCATAAAGACAAATTTCCATCTGTTATTTTTGCGGGAATCCACGTTGGCTCGATAACCGGGTGGTCCAGTGTTTGATCCCGAGAAATTTTATCGGTATTTTCCGGAGTGGTTGCCGACTTGTGGGTGGTGCAGGACAGAGGGCGTATATAGTCGTTTGGGTGAAACGATAAACAGACGTTTCGTGTACACTGTTCACATTTGTGCACGTAAAAGATCCCTTTGATGTTGGAATTCGTTGTAAGAGTAGGCCGTAACGCCGCTTTGCGGGCAAATCCCCCCTCCCATAGCACACTGCATGGCGCATGCCCGTTAGGAACAGAAAGTATGACGTTTATCCAATTTCATTTCATTCTTGTTATTTGATACATATTGATACGGTTGTCCACCTTCTCATTCTTGTTATTTGTGCATGCATTTTGATACATATTGATACGGTTGTCCACCTTTTTGATTTGTATGCGACGACATCTATCCCACCCAACGCACACAATAAACCTAAACACGGCTACAAATAATTAGAATCGAATTTCATCCGACGTCTCTCAAATTTCCCACTGCAACTTTTAATGAAGAAACAATCTACTTTTTATGGGACAAAAGCAATTTATTAATGCGTCATGAATTAAATACAGATTATGTAAAGTTAAAACATTAATATAGAAAGACGTAATCAAGGAAAATAGAGAGAGAGAGAGAGAGAGAGAGAGAGAGAGAGAAAGAGAGAGAGAGAGAGAGAGAGAGAGAGAGAGAAATGGGGTTTAACATCCACTCGACACAAACTTTGTCATTTCGGGACTAACATATAGTTTAATTTTATTTCAATAATTCACCTGCGCATTTGAGTCTTTAGTAGTGTGGGGGAAGGGGCAGAGGACCTGGGGAAAACCCACGAGGCTGGGCGGATAATGAAAACAAATTATGCTGAAAATTTCAGTCAAAGTGTTTCACTCTTAGTGTCTGTTCTAACAGACTGGGGGGGGGGGGTGGCCTAGTGGTCTAGAGTGCAGCGCTCCGACCTCTAGCTGGCCGGTCACCTCTGGCTTGCGGCTGTGGTTTCGAGTCCTCGTGTGAGCGTATGTGGTATGGAGATAGGGGCACCTTCTCAACCTCGTGGGTTTCCTCCGGGCACTCCGGTTTCCTCACACTGCTAAAGACCCCTACGCGCAAGCGAATTATTGAAACAAAAATAAACCATATGTTAGTCCCGAAATGACATAGTTTGTGTTGAGTGGACGTTAAACCCCATTTCTCTCTCTCTCTTCACTCTGAACCGAGATATCAACCTTTGAATTTTAGCTTAGTCTCGGACGTCATTACTGACGTTGGTATGATAAAAAGTCTCGATTATCCATTTTTACGTTAGCTCTTGTATCATAAAATATATTCAAAACCAGTAAATATCGCAGGCTAACGATGGCATCGAGAGTTGATTATGGTCTGGATAAAGAGAGAGAGAGAAATGGGGTTTAACGTCCACTCGACAAAAACTAGGTGATTTCGGGACTATGGTCTGGATAAGTTAATCAATGTCTAATTAATAATTGAGATAACGTTTCAGGCCTAAAGAAAGATTTAGCTCTTGCATAATGTATGTTTAACTCTAACCTATACAATCTCGCCAAAAATCATACGTTCTCGCCTTATCTACATCTCAGAGAGCTTGTCGATTATGGTCTGAGTAAGTTAAATAATGTCTTATTAATAATTTATATAAAATTTCAGGGGCCTATTTCACAAAATGTTAACTAAGATAAGATCTGAATTTTAGTTGTTTGATTGGACAATATTAGACTGATTTTAGTTCTTAGCCTATAAAAATTGAAGTATCTACTAAAATTTTGATTTTATCTTTCATTAAAATTTCGTGAAACAGGGCCCAGGCCTAAAGAAAGACTTGTAATAGGCAGATTTGGCTCTTGTATGTTTATAGAAATATCAAATATATTAGGACGGATTCTACGCTAACATTTACTCAGATGAAGAAAACGAAATCAAATACCGACGCTAGATACTCTCGCGATTTCAATGTGGCCGATTGTTTCTGCGTGCACGTCAAAGACCCCTTGACTGTTGGAATTCGATATAAAAGTAGGCCGTAGTGCCGCTGTCCGGCAAAATTTCTCTCATAGCGCACCGTATGGTGTATGCCCGTCCTCATTAGGCCAGTTCGGAGCAGAACAGCAGGACGTTAAACCCCATTTCATTTCATATTAGATTGATATTCCTTTAACAGATTCGCCTTTCAGGAGTGATCCCGATTGGGTTAAAATGACACAAAGACACAACAAAACTTTAATAGTAATAAAATAAACGTGGGTGCAGGTACGTGGATTCCATGAGTGTATCCGCTATTGTTTGTTACGTCCCTGGGGGTGAATGGCCGAATGGGTCCTCCCACTTCTAAAGACCCCTGCGCGCAAGCCAATTATTGAAATAAAATTAAACCATATGTTAGTCCCGAAATGACCTAGTTTATGAGGACTGGACGTTGAACCCTCTCTCTCCCTGATTTACTCTATTGAATGCCTAATTCCATCGTGGGGTATCACCGACTGTTTGATCAAATTTGGGTAAAATTATTCAATGGAAGGTGAATGGCCCGAATCCTTAGTAGCCCTGAATGATAATTTCTGGTTACTCAGAAAAAGCTGCCATTAGCGCCTTTCCTAGTGCCCGTACAGAATCAGCAATTAGTTCACCCATGTTTCCATGTATTATGATTTTTATGTGAATGTTACCATGGTCGTCTACAAAACCACGGGATGGATCAAAAAGGTCAGCTAAAGAAAAGATATTAGACCATTCATAAAATTTATGTTGATTTGTATAACAATCAACTTTTGCGTTTCGAACGAGAGATAGGGCATGGTCTTTGATATTGATATAAGAGTGTTATACTAAACCAGAATTCTATTGCTTTGCAATACTCTTCAAAAACATTGTCAGTTGATAACCCGAGCTGCAGGCATAAGGACGATGTTAAAGAAGTGCTCGCACGAAAAGACCACTTGAGTCCTTGTATATTGAAATCAGGAATTGAACAGACCTCATTGCGTTCTATATCCATCTTATTAAATCTAACCTGAAACACACCATCTGAATTTGGTGAATTATGGATAGGCGTACAAGATACCCAAACTGAATTTGATGAATCAAGGATAGGCGTACCCGATACGCCATCTGAATTTGATGAATCAAGGATAGGCGTACACGATACTACAGCTGAATTTGACGAATCATGGATAGGCGTACCAGATACTACATCTGAATTTGATGAATTAAGGACATCAAAAATTCCATCTGAATTTTGGGTACCTTGTGTGACGAACCCAACCTGATGTGAAACTTGATCAATATCCATGAGGCCCTTATTGAACTTGAAAGGTCTTAAATTAGGAATTATCGCCCTTTTATCCACATTAGCCTTTCTCTGGGATGTAAGAGAATCCGAGATTGTCAATAGTTCACCCACTGTTGGATCTTTCAGTGATTCATCTGTACGGGATAAACTGGCACCCAATGTACTGATCAGATTCTCGCTGTCGTGATGTTTGTGAGTCAATCGCTGTCACCGCGTTTTTGAATTTATTGACAATTTCCACTAAAGCTTGTTTTTGTTCTGCCAACCCCATGCTAACTTCTTCACCAAAGTCATCTAAATCCGGTGTTGTATGATCTTTATGTCTGGACATCAAACACTTGATGCAAATAATTTCGCTGCATTCTCTACAATAGAAACCCAGTATTTCCGATGTATGCTTTTTACAAAAAGATTTTCTCCGAACATTCACGTTTTCACACGTCACATTGTTGTATTTTGTTGTTTCCCACGGATTTCTCCTCGATGTAAAAATTAGAAGCAAACTTCTTAACGCCCCCAACAGGAATATTAATTTCTTCACGACACAACGGACATAAAAACCTGTTATTTTTAGCAAACTTCTGAACATAATCTTCAAGACAGTGTTCACAATACGTGTGATGACAATTTATTATTTTAGGGTTTCTGAAATCGTCCAAACAAATACTGCATAGAAAACGGTTGTTTTTTTCTGCCATCTTGGTTTAAGTCCATTAAGACCTGTCTTTAATTCGTAGGATCAGCCATGTTGAATTCAGAATTATTGTTTACGTTATATGTAAATTATTGTCATGCATATCGCTAATATATACCCAAACATAAACAGTGTTTATATTTCGGCGTTATAGAGTTAAATAAGTTACGATTGAGTCGAAAAGAAATTGTGTATTAGCAAGTCTTTCCAACTATCTAACGAGCTCATAGCCAGCTTGAATGTTAATGAACTTTCTGTATTCTTTATATAAGCTGTATCATATTAGGCACTTAAATATTTTACGTTCGAGTTAATTCGTAACAAACACGTCTTTATTCACGACAATTTCAAAATATCTAACGATGTCACATACACATATATTTCCTAGAACATAATCCAGCTTGAATGTCAACGAACATAGTATATGATTGAACAATTATCAAATAAACGAGTAGTTAAATTCAAGACCCAACTTGTTAAGGCCAAGTCCTGGCCTAGTTTAAACAATGTTCTAGTGTTTCTACAATCCATGAGTAGCGGTGTGTGATTTACATAACAAATCTTATTTATGCCAACACAATATCTTGTTAGGCTCATGTCCTGGGAAAGGGGGAGGGGTAATTCTCCTACTTCCATTCAAATATTGTCGAGCAAACAAACGTGTGAACCATTGTCGCTGCTCTGGCCTTTCCCCACTCCACTGTAATACAAGTATGAACCTCAATGAGCAGAAACTTTGTCTCAAAATTTCTGATTTTATAACATTCTCGAATAATTCCGGACACCTCACTGCTCAAAATCCTGTTCACACCCCTTGTTTGCTTACGTATAATACAACAACACGGTGAATGAATTGAAAATAGCTATTTAATAACATATCAAAACATCATATAAAATGTCTTTTCTCCCCTCTACGATCTCTTTCTGGAATAACCTCCCCGAAGATGTAAAGCAAAGTTCAACTTTGCAAGAGTTCAAAGGTCATCTAAACAAAAACGACCAAAGGACCCCTAAACACTACTATCAAGGAGATCGAAGACTCCAAATTATTCACACTAGACTTAGATGTCAGAAAAGTGGTCTGAACTACCACAAGTTCTTAATGAATATTTCCGACGATCCATCGTGTACATGCGGTCACACTATGGAGGACAGCGAACATTATTTATTATACTGCTCCAACTTTACTAGACAAAGACAAGAAACTATATTACTATTACCATATACACACCGGGAGATTAGAACGTTGTTATATGGAAACAACCTCTTGACGTCTTCAACAAATATAGTAATCTTTACCGCAGTTCAGTTATTCATAAACCGATCCAATAGATTTAAGTAAAAATTAAACACAGTACTTACCGCCTACTTATTTTTGATACTTACCGCTTCCAACTGTGTTTGCTTACTGTCTCTTGGTTGATAATACTTATCACTTCAGACTGCCTCTACTTACCATCTCTAGTTTGATGTTACATATCGTATCCCGATATTTCCTATCCCGATATCCTGCTGATTATCTTGTCCTACTGGTTTGATTTACAACCTTTTGATAGATGGCCTTTATGGTAGATAATATTTACCGTCTTTTTTATTGATAATACCTATCGCGTTCTGGTGGGTTTAGTTACTGTTATATAACTGGTGATACATATCCTGTCCTGATACGTATTGTGTGACGCTTGGTTCATTTTGGTCTTTAGATTGGTGACACTTATCGTGTCCTAATGATACTTATCGTGTCCTGCTGGTTTAAATTGTCGTCTCCTCGTGTCATGTTGAGCTTTACTTACCGTCACCTGATTTCATTTTATTTCATTTTTATCTATTGTTCCTTGATTGATGATCTGTCAATGTCTTGATACTCATCCTCTGACGATACTCACCCTGTTCTGCTGGTCTTATGTACAGCACCCCGTTGTATTCACCTACTGTCTCTTGACCGTTGATACTTATCGTGTCCTGCTGATTCTACTGACACCATCTTGCTCGAATGGTGATATTTAAATAAGTCCTGATGGTACTTCTACTAACCGCCTTTTGAATGATGATACTACTAACGTTTTCATTTGGTTTTATCTACCATCTACTGATTAATGTTCGTTATCGTATCATGCCGGTCTTTTCCTATCGTCTTTTGATTCCGGTGTTACCCTCGGATGCTTTTCATTTCTCGTTTTAGATATTAGACTTCAAAATTTCTCTCTTTCTCCCCCATCCTTAATTTTGGGTTCGCACACCTCCCCACTACTATCAACATCATCTAATAATTGCTTCGCTAACCACATTACACCACATTACATTACACCACATCACATTACACTACATTATATTACAATACATTACTTTCTGTATATTAACCCCCTTTGTACCTAAACTACGATTTGTCCTATATAATATTGCAACATTGAGAATATAAGTTTTTCTTTGTAATTTAAACCGTTATATAATTTATGATTATAATTCCAAACACTGTATTTATATTGTTGTAAATAGGGAGATGAATTTATATAAGCCCCTGGCTTGTTTTCAGATCCCAGACTTATATATATTATATTTATATTATGTAAATTATTTACTGAATAAATAGTGTTAGAAAAAAAAAAACATCATATGAATATAATCCACCGTAAGCGTGCACAAAACCCTTTACCAGAGGACAAAAAGCCTTTCTAGCAAATGATCTATCGTGTACCTCAGCAACCATGCTAAATGGCCCACATTCTTTTTTGTGACGGCATGATGCAATATGATGAATAGAAGTAACATCTGACTGAATATAATTCTCCGTAAATACTTTTTACAGGGAACTAATAGCTATAATGGTGTGTTAGATTAAATATTTCACTAGTTGATAGGGTTTCCGTCACTGACCGGCCCTCCGTCCTGTGCTACTGACCACACCGGAAAATCCCGATGAACTTTCTCGGCCAACAACGGGACCGAACTAAGAACTCAGTACCTCCAGGTTAGTGAGTCAACATCTTACAATAGTACACTGTACACTGTGCAAATAATAACAACAATAATACGGTCAAGATATATAGAACAACGTAAACATTAATTTACAATGAGGTGTAATCAATTGGAAACCATCAAAAGGGTTGAGATGAACAAGATGAGATGGAATCGTGTTTAACGTCCTACTGTTTTGCTTCTAAACTTGGGGGGGGGGGGAGCTAATGAAGACGGGCATACAAAATTATCAAAATACATATCAAATATATTATCAAATAAGCAGTTGCCATGCACGATACGCCCACATTTTGCAAGAGATTGACGGAGAACAAGCTAAAAAAAGTGATTTTTCGTTAAATTGCGGGCCACAATCCTGGATTTTACAGTCTGACATTCATCAATATCGACAGGAACCGAGATCGTTGGGATATATACATATATTTTAAGTTTCATCAAATTCGGATAAAAATATTACAAAATTCGAACTTAACTGTCATTCCAGTGTAACGGTAATCCATTTAAACTGGTGACCTCTAGACGATTCACAAGTTAATCGCGATATTTCTTAAAATCAAGGGCCATGATCCTGGATGTTACGGTCCGATATGTGCCAATATTAACTGGAACGGAAATCTGTGGTTTTAAATATACATTTTACGTTTCGTGAAATTCGGATAAAAATTGTGACCTCTAGAGGGGCCACAAGCTACAACGCGATTTTTCGTATAAACAGGGGTCATAATATGGTTGAATACATGCCAATATCTAAATGAACCAAGATCGTTAGGCTATAAACCGATATTTTTAGTTTCGTCAAAATCGGATAAAAATTGTGTCTTACTATTGAGTCCATAAACAAAATGTGAACGGACACACGAACACACGGATTAACGTCCGGATGGACAGAGCTCACGCCAATATACGTCTACATGAAAAATGTGGCCATATATAAAGCACATCTCCAAAGAATATTTTATTATTTTGGCCAGTAATCTCTACAGTTTTACATATTCAAACATAAAACAGAGTAAGATAATTGTCATACTTAGAGTAGCTATGTCTCCCAAAGTCTTAAACGTTGAAAACACGAATTATTTGTCAATTTAAATCAACATTGATGTTGTTATCTTATTGGGAAGAGATGGGCTTCTGGTATCCAATATTTAAGACAAAATAAACATTTTACCATTGGTACACGAATCGTGTACCATAATGCGTTTCAGTGTCATTTTTAACAAGTGACCAGAAAGAACTAGGAGAGACATATTCCACAACTCATGTCAAACGACGACGGCATAACTTATCTGGTGAGCATGCGCAACAGACTGGAATAACCAGACGCTAGAAATTTCTATTCGGTTGAGACTCATGCCATATTTAAATTGAGTCAAAACGGAAACAATTGAATGTGAACAGTTCATATACGATCAGATTACATTATTATGCGTTGCGACGCATTTGTGCCAATTTCTAGGTCCCAAATAATAGCGATTTAGCTCCTTAAATCACATACACACACAGCATTATAAGCACATACTATCAATCTGAAACACGGTCGCCATTTCATAAATCATATTAAAATGGATAGCAATGAATACGTTATTCTTCAAGCATAAACAACTTCGGTCTCAGATAAAATGAAATGTTGTTCAACGGTAAACCCCCCATTTCATTTATTTGCACTAGTTTTTGATTTTGATGGGAAACTGGTTTTGGAGATTTAGCCTTCACCAGCGAAACCTTATGCAAGCTTTGCAAGATGCAGTTTTAAAGTTAATTGCTGTGTTTATTTCAGTGGTAGATTTCTTTATTTATAGGGGCGAAACCGCTTTGATTTAGATCAAAATAAAGTCCTGAACATACACTACACCCACAAGCATCGTCTCTTTCCATGGTTGTTATAATTTTATAGACAATGGACACTATTTGTAAAGATTCTTTTTGAAAAACCAGAAGATCCAAAATCTAAACGACTATGCATTTTTGTTGACTGGATTAAAAACTAATTTGGATGGAATTAAAGTCTACAAAATAGAAATTGAAGGAAAGAAGGTGACGACATCATCACACGTTGACAGTCAAAAACAGAACACTTTTTCTTAAAAATATAACGCTTGTAATACAATATCATTTGGGATCTAAAATGTAATATTGTATTTTTAATTCATATTCTTAATTCATATTTTATATTGTAATTTCAATTGTAACTCATTTGGACATATCAAGTGACAAGCTTTAATCCGTTGCAGGTGCGAGCTTATCTGACATAGTATTATGTAAGATGTATTGGTCGTACAAACTTGTATCATCGAAGTGTCTATTTGATATAAGTTGTAAGCTTAACACTTGTTGTTTTAGAGCTAAGATGTGTTTATCTTAATTAATCGTTTTCATTGTTGTCATTTTAATGCTATTAACTATGGCGTGCCTCAGCTATTTGACAGGCATCGTTGGATAGTATATAATGCCTCGTTTAGAGTTAGGCGAGACCAGACGGGGGGACACCAGGGACCAGAGTCAGGTCTTAGGGACACCCAGGGCGAAGTTGGTCCGTCTGGGACTATGGGGGTCTTCCCTCAGACCCCAGAGCAGTTGGGTCTTCTTAGTTAGACGTCTCCAGATTGTTTTGGTACATACTCTCGATTAGTTTAAAGGAGCTAAATCGCTAACATTTGGTACTTAGAAACTGACACAAGTGGTCGCATATGGAGGTCAATCGTATTCAGAATTAGATGTTATGTACTTATGTCTAATACTGCTTTTGCAATACAAAATACCTCTATTACTTATGTCATGATACCGCTAATTCAAAATACAAATGTTACTTTACATAAAACAATCGACACAATACCTAAAATGATACGTGCAATGTCTTTTCACTTTCGACATTGAACATTGAACAAAGCATAATTGTCTTGGCATCTTCTACATTTCACTATCTACATTACATCTTCGTCTTAGTAACTTCTACATTGCATTAGCGAACGTGTTTTATCTCGACTGCATTATCTTTTTATGACATGTGGGCTGAGCCTAAAAGAGGTATGAAATCATCAACAATAACTTCTCCCAAGGAAAGATAACTCTGTTCTGCGTATCGATTGGCGAAAACGTTGATTGTTTTCCTTTGAAAGGTGTTTTATATGTTTTTCTTTAATTTTATCGAATTATCAATATCAATCACGTGATTTCATTGCAGTCACGGTTGTCCAGCGAATTTCTTTTAGTGTGTCAGATTGATTTTTGCTTGTCGTGGATTAAATATTCTTATAATGTGGTGAATTTGTGTGTATCAGGGGATGATCGATTCACAGTTCCGGAATTAAATTCCAAAACTGGGGTAAATCGAGTCAAAAGGAGAATTTCGGAGTAAAATGCATGTGTCGACTGTATAAAAAAATACTTCAACCAATCATGACAGCTGAAACATATTTTTTACCTAGGTATACGTCACGATTCTACTCACTCCACCTCAGCTGTCGGGACTGGCATAACTGTGACAGAACTGAATTCCGCGGCGCTCGATTGTAATCCTGTCGATTCGGGACGTTCTGGACTGTGAATCGAGCATCCCCATAGTTTGTCAGTGGTGCAAGTCGGTTCGATCTATTTGATTAGGCCAATTTCAAGTTTGGTCAAAGGTCACGAGATGTAAACATGGTAAGCGCTAACCCAAACCCTTAAACCTTATTTACATCTCGGGGGGTTGCGAGCATCCCCATAGTTTGTCAGTGGTGCAAGTCGGTTCGATCTATTTGATTAGGCCAATTTCAAGTTTGGTCAAAGGTCACGAGATGTAAACATGGTAAGCGCTAACCCAAACCCTTAAACCTTATTTACATCTCGGGGGGTTGGGATGGCCTAGTGGTCTAGAGTGCCGCGCTTTGACCTCTAGCTGGCCGGTCACCTCTGGCTTGCGGCTGTGGTTTCGAGTCCTCGTGTGAGCGTATGTGGTATGGAGATAGGGGCGCCTTCTCAACCTCGTGGGTTTCCTCCGGGCACTCCGGTTTACTCCCACTGCTAAAGACCCCTACGCCCAAGCGAATTATTGAAATAAAATTGAAACCATATGTTAGACCCGAAATGACCTAGTTTGTGTTGAGTGGACGTTAAACCCCATTTCTCTCTATATATATATACATCTCAGCGACCTTGACGAAATCTTGAGTTGGCCTTAAGTATTCGATCTAGCCATGGGGTTGGCGTAAGGGATGTTCGATTCACAGTCCAGAACGTCCACAATTTACAGAATTGCTATTGAGTGGCGTGGAATTCAGTCCTGTCACAGTTCTATCAGTCCCGACTACGGAGTTGGTGTAAGTAGAATCGTGACTTAATTAAACACAACATATATGTTTGGTTGAGATATTTACGTATTCAGTCGACGCATGCGCTATAGCCCGACATCCACATGTTCTCTCGATTGTCACTATTTTTGGGATTGAGATAATTTCAGTCGGGAATGTTCGATCGAGTAACCCGCAGAGTTAATTTTCAGTGACGTATAGTACCACGTGCTTAAGGGGATTTCCCTTGAATTCGAAAGTGGAAGGTAATTCGGTCATTTCTGAAAAAATATTGTTTTATTGCATTAAATTAGTAATTAGAGTGATTCAGCGTTAACACGGTGAGAATAAACATAATTTATAGTATATCGACATGTTAACATTGTTATAGTATTTTAGAGACTTGCAATGAAACCTATCACATTGGCATGTTAATAGGGGGACTGGGACACAGTGGGACATATTTGACCCAGTTGACTATCTACTCAAATTGACGTGACAAATCAGGACTTGATATAAAATGAATAGATAATAGATTTTAACTTCTTCACGGACCGGAATCTCCCATCTGAATTCCGGCACCCGGTGAGTTTACTCCTGGGCATGTCCGAAACTGTTGTGAGCGTTAACCAATCTGTTTCACAGAGAATTACTTACGATTTATCTCTGTCATAGATGGCTGTCTTAAACACGTGCAATGACATCACGTGGCTTCAATCATTGGCTCAATGACTCGTGCATTGTTTACATAAGGCGTGACTGCTTCGGGCAAAATGATGCCTTTTTCTCATTTTAATACCCATTTAAACTAAATAGGAAATACTTTTTAACTACAAATACTTCAAACGTCTTTACTTATTTTTCTAATACACACAAAAAATGTTTTAGAATTTAATTTGTAGAAATAAAAAAGTTAATACGGGGGACTAATTAAGTCGCGTCGATGTCATCCTTATCAGTGATTGTAGCGGCCTAGCGAATATTCACTGCTGATCAGTGTGAGCGTTAACAACGAAGCTTATCTACTTCCTGATCAATGATCAGTTCAGGGAAAAGTATTACGTATTTGGTTAAAAGAGAGAGAGAGAGAAATGGGGTTTAACGTCCACTCGACACAAACCAGGTCATTTTGGCACTAACATGGTTTCATTTTATTTCAATAATTCGCTTGCGCGTAGGGGTCTTTAGCAGTGGGAGGAAGCCGGAGTGCCTGGAGGAAACCCACGAGGTTGAGAGCGCGCCCCTATCTCCATGCCACATACGCTGACACCGGGGCTCGAAACGTATTTGGTTAGAGTTTTGTCATTAATAAACATACTTGTTATCGCGATTAGTAGCTGTTGTTTTAATGATCAGGAGTTACACGATCAACGGATCTACATGTAAGTTGATAGTGAGAGTTCAATCGTTCGTGATTTTTTTTCTTGTTTTTTTTTTTGGTGATTAGCGAGGTTTTAATAATTAACTATTTTGTAGATTGAATATTGGAATTTATATGATTGGGATTTCCCTGTATCATAGTTATTTTAATTTTGTAAAATTATCAAAATTTTTACAACTTCACAATGTTATTACTCATGTTACTCACGTGTCTTGGGGGTGTAAGATGACAGCCAATGGCTGTAATATAGTTCACTTCAATCTTCGATTCTGAATTACTGTTTTATTAAAATGTATTACTAGCAATTGTGTT
This sequence comes from Patella ulyssiponensis, assembly GCA_963678685.1. Classification (NCBI taxonomy): domain Eukaryota; kingdom Metazoa; phylum Mollusca; class Gastropoda; family Patellidae; genus Patella; species Patella ulyssiponensis. The sequence goes on along the minus strand of OY783227.1, from coordinate 7,224,557 downwards.
GTAATCAATCTCAATATCTGCGAAGATTCGGACTAAAAAATTATCGAAATGTAAGCGAAATTATCGTTTACTATATATACGGGAGACGCTTGCTGGAAAATATCACGACCGGAGATTTTCCATCAACGCGAGTTGCTACGACTCACTTTATTCGTGAATCCGAGCTTTAGTAGTCAATTTCTATTTCTACTTTTTATGGAAATAAACAAACTATAGAAACTCGACACCTTCTCATGATATTGTAATACTGTAAAATATAATATTGGTAGACAATAGTGTAAAAGCCCATTTGACTGTAAGAAAATCTGAGGGGGAAATCCTATCACGGGGAGTCAATCCACACCGTGTCCATTACGGTGCGAGTAGACTCCTACAACTGCGCATGCGCTAAACGATAATCACACACCAGGAACCATCTCACACCGAATTCGAAATGAAGTTAGCAAACATATTCCGTGCGCCAATAAAAAACACAATATAAGAGAGAGAGAGAAATGGGGTTTAACGTCCACTCGACACAAACTAGGTCATTTTTGGACTAACATATGGTTTCAATTTTATTTCAACAATTCGCTTGCGCGTAGGGGTCTTTAGCCGTGGGAGGAAACCGGAGTGCCCGGAGGAAACACACGAGGTTGAGAAGGCGCCCCTATCTCCATGCCACATACGCTCACACCAGGGCTCGAAACCACAGCCGCAAGCCAGAGGTGACCGGCCAGCTAGAGGTCGAAGCGCGGCACTCTAGACCACTAGGCCATCCCAACCCCCCTACACAATATAATTATCACGAAAATAATTGTTACCTTTATATTAGAGAATAACATTTAAGACATATTAATGCAAAGTATATATGTAATAGACAAAGAAACACCAAAAACTATTACCGTAAACATACTAAAATACAAACTGATCCCGAAGTGAATATTCGCTTGGCCGCTACAATCACTGATAAGCATGACATCGACGAGACTTAATATTAACTTTTTTACTCCGACAAATTAAATTCTCAAACATTTTTTTGAGGTAAAAGAAACATAAATAAAGACGTTTGAAGTATTTGTTGTTAAAAATATTTCCTATTTAGTGTAAATGGGTATTAAAATAAGTAAAATGCATCATTTTGCCCGAAGCAGTTAGGTGTTATGTAAACATTGCACGAGCCGTTGAGCCAATGACTACCGCCACGTGCAGTCAGCGCACGTGTTGTGGACAGTCATGTGTTACAGAGATAATTCGTAAGTAATACTCTGTGAAACAGATTGACTAAAATCTCGCACTCTACGTAAAAGCATCAGTTGAAATACAATTCAGAAAATTAAAGATATGCTTTAAAAAACTGTTACAGATAAAAAATACGATTAATTGGGTAGAGTAGGGCAGCTTGGGATAGAGTGGTACTCTATGTAGAAATGGTTAGAGTGGGACAGTATGGGATAGAGAGCGGAGGTATGGGGTGGACTGGGACAGTATGGGATAGAGCGGGGAAATATGGGTTCCGAGTGGGGGTACATTGGGATAATGTCTAAAGGTGGACGAAAGACCTGTCCCACTATGCCCTGACACCACCTGTTCGACCTGTATAACATATGCAGGATTTATACATGTCATATCAATTAAACTGGCCACTGGGGGTTGGATGGCCGAATGGCTAGCACGCCAGGATCCCCCGCCTTCCTCCTACTGCTAAAGACCCCTACGCGCAAGCGGATTATTGAAATAAATGTTTATTTTGTCTTAAATATTGGATATCAGAAGCCTACCCTTTCAAGGTAAGATAACAACATCAATGTTGATTTGAATTGGCAATGTGTAAAATTTTGGACTGATCCTGAGTTAGAGACTTAGCTACTATAATATGTTCTTTGTGCATCAAAGCAGAGCTTATTGTAGGTTGTCTTCCATAAATAAATATCTCCAAATAGGTCCAGAGCTACCTAGCTCACCCATGACAAATTTATATAGGGGTGGGGGGTCGCGTCAAAGGTCATACGAACGGCTTTAGACTCTATGACATCAGACATTTGAATAACCAATAAACGTACCCACAGTTCTGTGCACCGTACGCTAAGAATTCGCTGCAACAGACCGTTTCATTGGCTAATCCCTCGCACAAACCAGAATGTAGGTTATGTAACAACTCTTCCACACAATAGTGTAGTAAAGCCAAGTAAAACGAGAGAGAAATGGGGTTTAACGTCCAATCGACACAAACATGGTCATTTCTGGACTAACGCATTTTATATCAATAATTCTCTTGTACGGATGGGTCTCTATCAGTGGGAGAAAACCGGGGGAACCGGCGAAAACCCACGAGGATGGACAGGCGACCCTACTCCTTGCCATGTACAAGCGGGAAATCGAAACCACACCAGGTGACTCAATGACAGACCTTATGATACAGCGTGCACGTGCTACCAATCGCCCCCCCCCCATTCTAAGAAAGAAAGGCTTTTAAAAAATTAATTATGTTTTAGAAATTATCCTTAAACCCATTAACAGCATTAGCTGTGTAATTTATTCCATGGTTTGAGTTAGTTTGGGTTATCTATTCTGTAGTCTCGGTCACCCATAACCAACTAGTCGTCAACCAATATTCGTAGAATGTAGTGGTTTTTTTTGATTTCATATTAATTATTACAGAATCAAGATATTGCAAGTTGCAGAAAAGGTAAATAAAATGTATAAACGAAATAAAATGGGGTTTAACGTCCTACTGTTCTGTCCGACTGGGTTATGAAGACGGGCGTACGCCATACAGTGAGCTATGGGTGAACTTTTGCCTGGGTCATTAGCGCTACAGCCTACTGCTATTTTGAATTGGTGCACTGTTGGTGCAGTGTTAAAAGCTACCTCTCCAAAGGAGCTAAATCGCTAATATTTGGGACCTACAAATTGACAAAAATTTAATTGCAATGTATATAATAATGTAATATGAATGTATAGAAACTGATTTACATTTAATTGTTTCCGTTTTGACTCAAATTCCAAATAAGTTGTGTTCGCCGAAATACATCGTAAGTGTCAATCGAATGACAATCTATTGCGCTTGGTTATTCCAGTCTATTGCACATTCGCTCCAGATAAGAATGGCGTCATCGTTTGACATGACCTTTGGAATATGTCTAGCCTCGTTCGTTCTTGTCCCTTGTTACAAATGATGCTAGATCGGATTATGGGAGATGATTCAGAAGCCCATCTTTTCCCGGTAAGATCACATCAATGTTGATTTAAATTGACAAATAATTCGTGTTTTTAAACGTAAGATTTTGTATGATATTGAGTTAGTCTTAGTATTGCTACTTTAAGTTATAGTTATGTATGAAGGAATAACACTTAATACAACACATCAGTTTGTATAAAGAGTAAATTAAATTAGTACACTTGTGTTGAGTAGGGGGCAGGTGAGCGCAACATTCTCCTAGAAGTATAAAAAATTGTCAAAAGTTCAGCATGTTTTCGACAAATGTATGCTATTTTTGACGTAAAGATTATTTAAAATCAACACACAAGATACTTTAGAATCGTTTGAAATAAGAATAGAGTGTTATATCGTTAGAAAACTAATTTAATTATCATTATGTAGATTTAAAGCCACCCTTGATTATTTCAATATGTTTCATGAAAAACTAATGACGCCAACATCTTGTTTTAGGAAGAGTTACCTCTCTTAGACGTTGTTTATTATAATGTGTTTATTATTCAGATCGCCAACAAGGGTCAGTTGATAAAACCATCAGCAGTTACGTTACACAGGATGATAAAGCCATCAATAGTGACGTTACACGGGATGATAAAACCATTAGCAGTGACGTAACCCAGGATGATAAAACCATTAGCAGTGACGTTACCCAGAATGATAAAACCATCAGTAGTGCTGTTACACAGGATGATAAAATCATCAGTAGTGATATCAGAGATAGATTTATTTTTTGTGTTGATCCACTCACTTTAATGGATGGTTTATATTCAAGGGAAATCATCACAGAAGAAGACATTGTGAGTGACATTTCCATCAGTGTCCTTAGGTCTTATAATGATTGTATGAAAAAAATAATATCCCTTTTATATTCGCTCACATTGTCAGAGAGAGAGAGAGAGAGAGAGAGAGACAGAGAGAGGTCCACTCGACACAAACTAGGCCATTTAAGGAGTAACATATGGTCTCCTTGTCACGTATAACCGGGGATTCGAAACCACGCCAACTGACTAAATGACAGGCCTTATGATACAGCGCGCCGGGCAAAATGTCCATCATAGTACATTGTATGCCATATGCCCGTCTTCATTAGCCCAGAGCTTGTCACAGGATGCTCGAGGCGTGACCGTTTTGTGGAATAAAGAAGACTAAAATACAAAAGAATTCAGTTTATATAGTACAATATAAATATACAACATAACAATTTGTTTATGTGGCCGCACTGAATAAATTACGAAGTTAAAATTGTCCACCCATCGACAAGATTGATCATCAACGATACCATTTATCAGCGACTATTCATAGTTGATGCCATTCACAAAAGAAACTGTCCACGCATCGGCAAGATCATACATGGACGATACCATTTATCGGAAAGACCATCCATCGACGATACCATTTATCGGCGATTCTTCATCGACGATACCATTCACAGAGCAAACCGTCCACCTAAGAATACCATTTATCGGCGATACCAGTCCAACTGTCATAATCCATCTCCCAAACAAGCCACATTGCAAGGTTTATATACTACCTGTATGCACGTGTATTGCATGCAGACAGTTTGGGCGATCCTTAATATATTACAGGTAAACAGTTTAGTCGGGCCATGCGGCAGAGTTTGGTCGACCGATTGTGATACTAATGAAATACGACCGTGACACAGCTGGACAAAGGCATGTGTGTACCTGCGCAGAATCTCACTCTGCCTGACCCTCGTGTTTTAACTTAACTAACAGATAGTGATTGTAAAAAAGATTGCACGGGCCGGTGCAATTTCGGAATAATGGTTGGCCGTGTACATCTCTGTGCAAGGGTTTTAATATGGAGCGTACCAATTTGTCTAGGGGTGCTAAAGGGCACGAGGATGTTTCTTGCGACTTCTGGCTTGTTATGATTTCTTTTTGTTTTTGATATCAAACTTGTTTGCTTGTCACAAACGTCAGATTTGTCTTGAATCTCATGACAAAACATTCAAATGACCCAAAAGTGACTGCACGAAACATTTACTATGCTCCCGATGCCACAAAAAGTGGTACTGTGTGATAGATTTCTCCAAACTGAAATCGATCCGAGTTTGATACCGGAAATGGTGTTCCCCACCGGAAGTAAATCGCTTTAAGTGTATCATAGATGGAATCGGCATGACGACAAATACGAGAATGGACTTTAGATCATGAAAATCCAACGATTATTGGCGGAGAAAGCCAGGTTCTCCTTCAGAGGAGCCCTGATTTCGAAAATGCCCCTCGCAGAGAGGTCAAGTGGTCGGAAAATTTGAACCCCAACATTTTTGGATAGCTTGGACCTTAATCAACCCAAAACAACAAAAAAATCAATTTTAACAAACAAATCCGACGGGAGTGTAATGTTATGCTATTGTACACGGACCTCTAACATACTTATTGTTCAGACTAGGCAGAAAGACAGACACAGATAAAACAATTGACTTTTACTTTGACACCATTAATGATTAACACAAAGAGTACAAGGTCAAGGTCAGACAATTAAAGGTTAAAGTTCAAACATAACGAATAAGCAATAATGACACATCCCCTTTGTTTTAAAGGAGACAGAACACAATCAAAAAGATAATTAAAATAGTTAACGTTGAAAGTCATTCAGATAAGTGGGTGGTTTGGATATTCTTCCAGAGCGGGTTTTCACTACAGGATCATCAGGATTTGGTTGTTGAACTTGTGGTGGATGATAAGGAGGTGGGAGATGATTCTGTGGTTCTTGAACAGGTGGATGTGGATACGGAAAGTCAGTATCCACAGACTCGTTTGATTTTCTAAGAAACTGTCGATTGCGTCGAAATGTTCCACTTGGTGTGCTGATAATATAAGATCTGTTGTTGTAATTTCGTAATACTTCGCCTTTAATCCATTCTTTCTGTCCTTTTCTTGTAGGTTTAATTCTAACTATGTCTCCTGGATTCAAAGGTTCCAAATCTTTAGCTTCAGATCATAATATAATGATTGCTTCTCTTTTTGTTCCATAAGCAGCTTGTAATCTAGATCATGTTGAGATGAATCAGGATTTAAAAGAACAGGTTGAGTCGGTAATAATGTTGTAGTTCTACGACTCATCAATCGCTGGGCAGGACTAGATGATAAGCCTTGACTGGGAGTATTGCGGAAATCAAGCAATGCTAAGTATTGGTCTTCTTGACTTGCTTTAGCTTTTCTTAAGAGGTTCTTGGCTGTTTTTACCGCGTTTTCAGCTTTTCCATTAGATTTGCTATTATATGGACTACTGATCAGATGACGAAAATCCCAATTTTTCGCCAAGTCCTTAAATTCAAATGAGATAAACTGAGGTCCTCCATCTGACATAACTTCATAGGGTAAACCATATCGGGCAAAATGAGCTTTCAGACATCTTATAACAGAAGAGGAGGTTGTTATGCTCAATTTGTCAATTTCAAAGAAATTGCTATAGTAGTCAGTAGTTACTAGAAAATCATTATTTTCCAATTGAAATAAGTCCACGCCTACTTTACTCCATGGCCTTTGTGGAACATCATGGTTAATCAAGGTTTCGTTTTGGTGTGTTATTTCAAAGGTTCGACATATTTCACAAGAAGATATGTACTCGCGCAGATCAGAAGTGATACCCGGCCAGAACAGATATTCACGGGCACGACGAAGACATCCATCTATCCCAATATGTGAAGAGTGAATTCGTTTCTTAAATTCAGGCCTCAATGATGCAGGAATTAATACAGAGTTGTCTTTAAAGACCATACCATCAATGACTGTTAATTCATCCCGGAAGGTAAAGTAAGGCGTTAATCCAATTGATAAACCAGATTTATTTTCAGGCCATCCATTTATAATTACTTAACTAATGCTTGTAGTACCAAATCTTTATCCGTAGTATCTTTGATTTTAGCTAGTACAGAGGAATTGAGAGGTAATTCATTAATCACATTTACAGATTCAAATACAGTTCGATTACTTGAACTATTTGGTAGATAAGCTCGAGACGGAAGATCGGCTAAGTACATATTACATCCTTTTTCATAAGTTACCTTTATGTTATAGGCAGCACCTCGCAGTAACATCCCTTGTAGTCTACGAGGCGCTAATGACATAGGTTTTACCATTATAGAGTGTAAAGGTTTATGATCAGAGACTATATGTGTGAGACGTCCAAAAGTGTACTGGTGAAATTTTTCTAATGACAATACAATAGCCAGCATCTCGTTTTCAATCTGGGCGTACCTCACTTCAGTTGCAGTTAACGATCGGCTTGCGTATGCTATTGGGTTACCATGTTGCAGGAGTACACTACCAAGTCTGTTGGCAAGCATCACACTGGATTACTGGTTCAGAAGAAGGTTGATAAAATGACAATATTGGAGCTTTCGTTATCAAGTCTTTCAATTGATCAAATGCAGAATCTTGCTCCTTTGACCATTTCCAAGGTGTGTCCTTGTGTGATAACTCTCTTATGGGTTTTATTATTTCAGACAACTTTGGTAAAAACCGAGATAGATAGTTTATAAAACCACAATAACGTTGTACATCTTCACAATTACCAGGTTTCGGCATACTGACTACAGCCTTGAATTTTTCGGGTTATGGACATAACGGCCAAAAGCAAAAACGGCCAAAACATATTTGGTCATAACGGCCAAACATAATTTGGTCATAACGGCCAAACATAATTTGGTCATAACGGCCAAAAAGACTTTGTTCACAACTCACAATTTTTCTCCTACCTTTCTTATAACGACCAAAAATTTTTTAGTCAGAACTCCCAAATTTTCTCCTCCTTCGTAGCCTGTTTAAGTTTACTGACTTTTAGATTAAAAAAAAATATTTAAATGTTGTCAATGGTTTTCAAAACATCCTTTATAACTTTTTCAATCTTGCATTTTATAAAGACACCTGTTTTAAGTTCTTTTGTCTTTTTTGATTGTCACAACATTATCCCAAATTAACCACCTGGTATAATTCAAGCCTTTTCACACAATGATGAGGCATTCTTGTCTCAATGATTATCAAAACATCTTTTATAGCATTTTCAACTTTCAAATTTAAAAGACACCATTGTTTTAAGCTTTTTTCATGTAATTGTTGACACCATCTATTAAATTAACCCTCTTTAATTGGACCATTTTTGCATAATGTTGAGGCATTCTTGTCAGATATTCTCACAACAATTTAGATTATATATAAATCAAAATGAAGCGAATCATAATCATTCACTGATGTATATTTGTTAAGATCAGAACCTTGGTTCTACTCTTGTATCATAATGAAGTGTGTTTACTGCGCCAAAACTGTCAGAAAAAATCAGCATGCTATTTCTTGTGATGTATGTGGCAATTGGACCCACAGATTATGTGGTACAAACATTTCGAAGGAAGACTACTTAAGCGCCCAAGACCAGACTATCAATTTTATGTGTTCTGTCTGTAATGTCCCTGTTGGAAACTTTTCACTTAATGCAACAATTGAATCATCACTATTAGCTTCTTCTGAAAGGTAGGTTCAGATCTTTTATCAATTTCAATATACTATTCATATTTTATTTATTTAGATTCACAGATGGTGAAGAACTTCCACATTTAATTATTATCAAATTTAGATTAAATTCATTATAATCCAATTTTGAATTTATATTAGATTATTTTTTTTTTTTTGATTTATCGACTTGCATATTTAGATCCACAGATGAACTTCAGGATATTTCCAACATTGAAACACCAACAGCTGATATTAGCTACAATGAAAATGTACAAGAAAAGTGTTGGTATAGAGTTGTCTAATTATTGATGGATTTTAGATCGATGGAAGAAGGCAATACTGACGACAATATACCAGCTTTAAAAGGTGGTGTGCATGCCATATTAACTGTTACGAATACGTTGGATTTTAAAATATTGCTATTCTGCTTTTGAATTAAAACATTCGGTTGAATAAGATCATGTACATATGCCTCCACGTTTATTTTTTTGTTGTTTTTTTTTGTTATAAATAATTTATTGCCATTCAGAAATAAAATATATTAAAATTGTTTTTGTTCTTATGTTTTTTTTAATATTTGTTCCTTTATATCATTACCAATAAAATATTTTGGCCGTTGTGACTAATGTTTTGGCCGTTATGACCAATGTTTTGGCCGTTACGACCAAAATTTTGGCCGTTATGACCAGGAATTTTTGGCCGTTTTTGCTTTTGGCCGTTATGTCCATAACCCGAATTTTTCTGGGTCAATCTTCAAACCATCAGATGAAATGATGTGTCCCAAAAACAGAATTTCAGTTTGTCGAAGATTACATTTTGATTTGTTCAGTTGAATATTTCTCTCTCGACATCGATTTAACAGATTAATTAATTTTGTATCATGATCTCTACGTGCAAGACTCAGGTGTGCCTTGACCAAAAACTACTATATCATCTGCAATATTGAGAACACCATCCAAGTCAGACAGAGCTACAGATAAGCGCTTGGCAAATATTTCAGAGCTTACATTGGTCCCAAATGGTAATTTCAACCATCTAAATCTTCCAAATTGAGTTTGAAAAGTTGTTAATAAACTTGATTCATAATCTAATTTGCAATGCCAGTAACCATTAGCCAGATCCAGTTTTGAAAATAATCTAAATAATTTTTGTCCAGAGTCATTTTCAGTACAGGTCAATTTATGTAAAACATCATCTAAAACAGGAAGTTGATATCGTTCTCTCGTTAACGCTTTGTTTAGAGGTCTTGGGTCTAAGCATACACGAAGATCACCTGATGTTTTTGTTGCAATAAGCATCTTATTATTCCATGTCGTTGGTTCGTCTTGAGCAATGATAACTCCTTGTTTAGTCAATTGATCCAATTTTTCTTTTGCCTTTTCCACCAGAGATATGGGAATTTTATTTGGAGATGATATTTGAGGGGTTACAGTTGTATCTATTTCAAAATGAACTTCTCCAGGTAGGTTTCCTATCTTGTTTGGATCAAAAACATCAGCATATTGTTTGAAAATATCATTGTCAGTTTCAGAAATTAGAGAATTGACAGCAGTCACAGAGTTAAAGTTTTTATAGTTCACTGTTATTAAACCTAAATCTTCACAGGCTTTTTTACCTAGAAGGGGAGTTAAATCTTGTTTGATAACCATAAAATCAACAAAATGATTAGTCTTAGTCTTTGGGTTATGTAACTTCAAAGTACAACAGCCCAGAATCATTATACACGTTCAGATTGGTATGAGTTTTTCTGAAATTATATTGAAGGTATTACATTTACCGTAGCACCAGAATCAGCTTGAAAGTTGATTATTCATACAGAGAGATACATAGATTTGTTTAGCATTAACTGTATAAACAGATTCAGTAACAGAAAATAATTCTTCCTGATTATCCAATGCATGTATTCGTGCTGGGCACTTTTTTAGAAAAATGATTCGGCTTTTTGCACCCATGCAGGACATTCACCTTTTTTAAAGGCATGAAAATTTCCACAGAACTTGCAATATAGCTTTTTATCAGATGGACTCGAAGATTGTGGACTAGACTTTTTGTAATCATTTCTAGGTTCATTGACAGAACTTCTATTATGTGAAGGTTTACTCGAAGAATGTTGTTTACCACGATGAGATGAATAATTATTGTTATTTCTTGGAAACACTTAATTTGCAGATTCAGTCTTAATTTCAGAAGTAGATGATTCAGCAGAAATTGATTTCAGATGTAGAGAAGTTGCTTCCATTCCTCTGCATATGTCAATGCAGGATTGCAAAGTAAGATTTGATTCTTGAAGAAGACGTTTTTGTATCGGCTGCTCACGTATTCCAATCACGATTCGGTCACGTAACAGAGTATCGGCCAGACAGTTACAGAAGTTGCAAGATTTACGAAGAGTCCTTAAACTAGTCATGAATGTATCAAAACTTTCACCAGATTCTTGCTTTCTTGAATTAAACACATATCTTTCATAGGTCTCATTTGTTTTTCCTATAATATGTTCATCAAATTTGGTCATAATCACCTCAATACTATTTTGATCTTCATCAGCCTTATATTGGAAAGAATTAAATATGATGAGTGCCTCTTTACTCAGATTGTGAAGGAACAATGCCTTTTGATATTCAGCAGGACGTTGAGCCAGTCCAGCAACAATAGAATAATTTGACCAAGTTTGTTTATAATTTTTCCAATTTTCTATTGGATTTTCTCCTATAATAAGTGGAGTAGGTGGAGGTATATTTACTACAGCTTGTTGTACATCTTGTTGTGCCATAATATCAGACGAAATATCAAAATTCTAAGAAAAACTTGCCAATTTATCAGACGAGACTTGTAGCAGAAATTAACAATGGCGGACACTGTCTAGACATGACGTCACAAAATCCATGTGGTCAGTTTTCCTCTTTTCGACACAAAATGTCCAAAATAACGTCCAGAAATACAGAAAATGATGCATAAACACGCACTCCGGCCACCATGTAATGTTATGTTATTGTGCACGGACCTCATACTTATTGTTTAGACTAGGCAGAAAGACAGACACAGATAAAACAATTGACTTTTACTTTGACACCATTAATGATTAACACAAAGAGTACAAGGTCAAGGTCAGACAATTAAAGGTTAAAGTTCAAACATAAGGAATAAGCAATAATGACACAGGGAGCTGTTTCTATTACATATAGTACCACACTAATGACTATCAGTATGCAAAATGCACATGATAAACCGTGTTAACGATGTAGTAGACAGACATAATTAGGGAGATACTATACGAGTAAATATATCTTGAATAATAGCCGAGGGAGACATATTATATTTACCAATCAAGTCAATATGACAGTCATACAACTTTTCAAAGGTTTTAATGAGGTTAGTGCGCGACTATCCTTGCAGTTGAAGCCTATATGACAAATGCCTCGATCTACTTAAAAATAATCAGAATAAACGGAACAAGCTCTCGCGTAACGATTTAGCCGAGACACAAACACTCCATAAGCTGGTGATGTTTGAATGTCACTACTGATAAATGGAAAGTTAACGATCGGAAAGTCAAAGTCATCACGTTTATCGTACAATTTAACACTAAGTTTATAGCAATTGTCAAAATCGAGACGTAGGTCCAAATAGTTAACGTGATTGTCACTATCAGCAGTGTTTTTAATTTTGAGCTCATCAGGTTATATGAATTCTACATAATTACTCAATTTGGGATTGTTCAGTGATAGAACATCATCGATATATCGATAAGTGAAATTAAAATGTCTAACTAATCGTTTATTAGTTTTTACGAGTGCCTGTATGTAATCAGCTTCGTACGAATAGATAAATAAATCGGCAAGCAAAGGGTGTAACAATTGGTGCCCATGGGGATACCTACCACTTGCTGATATATTTCCCCTCCAAATTCAACAAAGGTATTATCAATTAAAAAATCCAACATCTGAATTATCTTGTTGGCGGTGTATTTAGTTTTGGAATCACTGTGATTCTTGACAAAATATGTGGAATTGTAATTAAAAACTAGATATTGATATCTAGTAGTTCCTGATTTGGATGAAAAGACACTGTGAATAATGTCTTTCAACCGAGCTTTTAATTTACAATGGGGAATTTTCGTCTACAAAGTAAAAAAGTCAAACGATTGTATCGATGAGACTGAAGCAAGTGATCTTGATTGTAAACTATCAAGTCATTCTTTGGAATTTTTTTAATATCCACATTTGATTAATACCACTACGAGCGTATACTTTGTCACAGTATTTTTGAATACCCTCTTTAACAGCCGTTAGTATAGATGTCAATACTTTTGAAATTGGTTTTGTGGAACAACAGAATGAACCTGCTATAAACCGTTGCTCGTAAGGATTTTTATGTAGTTTAGATATCCAATATAACAAGGGCAGTTCTGTATAGGTATCTGCTATGTTGTTGAGATTAGTCCTACACCGCCCTTTTAAATGACTTTTAATCCTTTAAATCTACTTTTAGATTGGAGACACATATTGCATCTGGGAACATCAATGGAGTAGAGACATTATTAAAACAATTACAGTCTAGTGATATTAGAAGATTAAGGTGTGACTGTGTTAAATTGACTAGCAAGGCAATAGCTAAGGGGAATTTACCACTCTTACAATGTTTATTTACAAACTGCCTATTGTTACCGTATGATATTAACCTTGATGTGGAATTACTAACATGCGCTATAAAATATGATTTTGTTGAAGGTATCAAGTATCTGTTTTCTCGGGGATTGAGTTTACAAATTCGACATGAAGGTAAAGTATGGAGTGCTTTAACAGAATCTGTCAAGTTTAACAGTTTAAACACAGTTAAATATATTTTATCTGCTACGGATATAGACCTTAAACCAGACCCCGATTATTCCATTCTAATGATTGCTAAATCAGGTGAAATGTTATCGATTCTATTAAGTATTGCAAGTATTAAACAAATGATTGATTATAAATCAGTAGAGGGTTACACCGCGTTATATTATTGTATAAAAAACGCTGATAATGCAACAGATTGTATTAACTGTATCAAGGTTTTAACAGAAGCTGGGTTGGATTCTGGTGATTCTTTACATTATTTTATTAAACATCATGGTGATAATATAGATACATGTAAACGATTAGTATTATTATCAATCATTAATATGGATAAACAGGCCAGGACAGGGTGTACTCCTTTAACATGTGCTATACGACATCATGGTGATAATATAGATACATGTATAAAACTAATATCATTACTAATCGAACATGGGGCTGATGTTAATAGAGTGGACAGGGTTGATGAAACTCCTTTAACATATGCTATACGACATCATGGTGATAACACAGATACATGTATACAACTAATATCATTACTAATCGAACATGGGGCTGATGTTAATAGAGTGGACGGGTTTGGTGATACTCCTTTAACACGTGTTATACGATATCCTGGTGATAATATAGATACTCGTATAAAACTAATATCATTCCTAATCAAACATGGAGCTGATATTAATAGTTTAGACGGGGGATATGGGACTCCATTAACATGTGCAATAAAGTACCTTGGTTATAAGATAGATACATGTATAGAACTAATATCACTACTAGTCAATCATGGAGCTGATATAAATGGAATGGGCAAGTATGGTGATACTCCTTTAACATGTGCTATAAAACTAATGTATAAAACTAATATCATTCCTAATCGAACATGGAGCTGATATTAATAGTTTAGACGGGGGATATGAGACTCCATTAACATTTGCTATAAAGTACCATGGTTATAATAGAGATGAATGTATAAAACTAATATCATTACTAATCAAACATGGAGCTGATGTTAATGGAATGGACGGGAATGGTGATACTCCTTTAACATGTGCCATAGAATGTGTTGATAATATAGATACATGTAAAATACCAAACTGATCCCGCAGTGAATATTCGCTTGGCCGCTACATTCACTGATAAGCATGACATCGACGAGGCTTAAGTACGGTATATTAACTTTTTTACTCCGACAAATTAAATTCTCAAACATTTTTTTGAGGTAAAAGAAAAATAAATAAAGACGTTTGAAGTATTTGAAGTTAAAAAATATTTCCTATTTAGTGTAAATGGGTATTAAAATGAGTAAAATGCATCATTTTGCCTGAAGCAGTTAGGTGTTAAGTAAACATTGCACGAGCCGTTGAGCCAATGACTGGCGGCGTCTGCATTCAATGCACGTGTTGTGGACACCTATCTGTTACAGAGATAATTGGTAAGTAATTCTCTGTGAAACAGATTGGTAAAATACTAGTAACCGAACATGGGGCTGATGTAAGAAAAAAGGATAAAATGGGTTTTACACCATTAATGACAGCTGCGCGATACGCTACTCACACAGACATCGTTAAGCTGGTATTGGGAGATGAAGATAACGTTAATAGTATTGATGATAATGGTCTATCAACATGTCGATATTGTTTTCAACCTTTTGATTATATGGCGTGCAGGGCTACTCTTAACATCTTTCAAATGTTAGTTGAGTCTGGTGCTGACATAGTAAGTAATGGTGTTAAATTACTTCATGATATTCTTACGTTCGGTGATTTAGACATCTTTGAGTATTATATTGGATTAAAGTCACCAATTGCTGACGTAACTGATCAAACAATTGAAAATATTTGGCATCTCCTTGCCCAAGTGAAATATGATTTTACATTTGATAAATTCAGCTGGCTTTTCGATTGTGGTGTTGATATAAATCACAAAGATTCTAAAAGCATCACTCCAGTTATCATTACCGGTTTCTTACTAAACAACAGATATCTACAGTTGTTAACCAAACAGGGTCGGGTATGTGATGTTAATATACAGAATAAAGTGGGACAATCTGTTTTACACGCTGCTGTTATTGGATGTTCGGATTTAAACAGGCGGTATAAAAAAACCGAAATAGTTAAGATGAAGAGGAAAGTCAGCTGACAAAAGGTAAAAGACAAGTCGCCAACTGATCTTATGGATGCAATCAAACACCCTGGTTTGCAGCAAAGCATACCGTTAACTGATGCACTACAGAACAATTTGGATGTGAATTACAAATCTTTCAATGGATGCGTTGATATCATTGCTGATGCCGGAGCAGATGTCAATATTCAAGACTCGGACGGTAAAACAGCATTGATGTTAGCTGCCGAAAATAATGATACATATATTATCAATAAACTTCTAGATGTAGGACCTGATCGCCATATTGCAATTTCTTGACCTTGGTTTTGGTCGAAAGTGTTTGGCACTTCTTTTAGATGAAGATTGTAGATATCAATTAAATTTACCAAACAGACAGGGAAACCGATTGATTCAACGAATGTTACTATTCCCATGGTCCCAACCAAACCACAATACTAGCTTTATTCGGTATTTAGTTGCTGAAAACTGTTGCCTACAACAATTACGGTGTTCATCTACCGAAACCAATCACTACAGTGAGCATGTTACGTTAGAAAACTTTAACAGCAATGAGAGACATAAACTTCGACAACTTCTTTATCGAAGCGGAGCACCAGAGGAAGAGATTGTCTCCGTTGTTAACTTTAAAATGGAGGATAACGCGACAACAACAGACGCGTTACATTCACCAAATAGAGAAAGGTTTAATTTGTTCTGTTTCAGATTAACCCTGAAGGAAAAATGTGTAAGGATTATTAGACAACATATTGGACTTGATATAAAGAGAAAGGTTGAAAAGTTAGATCCACAGAACTAAAGGACGACATCCTTCTCATTCAGTACATTCCTACACGATATTTCCACGATAATATTGATGATATTTTGGATACCAGGGATGAAGATGGTTTTGTTTATGATGATCAACACGTTGATATTAAACGTTTCATCCCACAAAGACATGGTAGTGACGGTTATAACTATACATACTATGAATTGAGGCTGTTGCCTCAAAATGTTTTCTAAGAACTTGTTGGATAGCAGATGCTAGTTGTACTAATTGGAACCGGACCCCTTACTTCTTCCAAAGATTTCACTTGCCGAGTAGTTTAACGCAAGAGAGAGGGGGGGGGGGGGTAACATCCACTCTGCAGAAATTAGGTCATTTCGGGAATAATACCGTCCATGTTTTTCTCAATAGTTATTCCCGTTAAGGTTTTTGACAATAATAATAGTATATCACAATCATAGATCGAAATCGCCTTCTTAGTTATTTCGATTTACCAAAGGTGGCATCATATACCCGTATGCTGAATCTGCCGATAAGGGGCAAATCCACCACAAAAACGTTAGATCCGCTTTATTTCCAGTTTTTTTATCCGCCGTCGAACAAAATACCAAGTGGCCTAAAATGGGTGCACCTCAGGCATACCAAAATTCATGTTTTAGCCAGAACATCCACATTTTCAATAAATGGATAAACTTAACAGACAAAAGCCTTCAATGATAACGATGAGATGCAAATGATAATGAGGACGATGATGAAGCGATGATGGAAATAAATGATGAGGAGGATATCAATAAAAGCGTTACTGGTCTCTGTAGTTACGAGATAAGATAATATATTACAAGAACTAATTCAGTAACCAGTAATAATTAGACTTTGTACCGCCGCTGTTTGTCGTATTATAGAGAATGACAATTGCAGACTTTATTAGAACACATTGATTCTTAATAAATCATTACATAATTGGGGAGGGTTGGTCTGGTATTTACACGCTGGAGTTGCGGTGGCTCAGTATATAAGGCTCGACAAAACGGGGGGTTTCGTGCTCGCGCCATTTTTTAGGCCAATGTAGAAAAGTAGGACGTTGTCGTTAAACCTGGTTTTATTTTAATGCACGTCTACAACAAAACTCCTTACAGAAACTGCTAAACCGACTATTACGAAATTAGAAATTGGAGTTTTTCCATGAATAATTTATCATCATTGTGATGTAATAAATCACTATTGTTTATAGTTTTGTTGTTCAATCATTCTTGTATCAGCCCAATGTTGTTTATTATTGTTCATAGTGTTATATATATTATCATTCTTGTAGCAGCTCCATGTTCATTAATAATTAATTGAAACCACATTACCATGTTTCATTCATTAGCACCATGTTTGCATTACCGGTTTATCACCTTCATGTTGAAATTATTAATTTGTATTGTCATTACCGGTTTATCAGCTCCGTGTTGCATTATTTATTTGTATTGGCATGATTATTTGTTTATTGTCATTAATGGTGTATTGGCTCCATATTCTTCTTATTATTTTTTATTGTCATCATCGGTTTATCAGCTCCGTATTGGCAATGTTTAGAACTTACTATAGATTCATGTTGGTAATTAGATACTACGATTCTAGTTAATTGATTCCACAAATACAATTACCAAATTATTATCAATTGTTCCTGATCGTTTTTGCTTATAATTTTATATATGGATCCATTCGCACGATTTAATAGTTATTTTGTTCTTGCTTTTATTACCTGTGTAGTGTATGTCTTATCCACCAGTTCTGTGGATGTGTTTTGCATGTAGTGCGGTCTACGTCATGTTGTCATTTTGGATATACTGACACATACCAACCATTTTACTTGTAGCCTACTACTGTATTATACCACACAACTGGCAATTCGGTGGCTGAAGCGTCGCATATAGTCACATATAATGAGTTACTCATATTAACCTTACGCTGTCTACAAACCGACACTAATCTAGTTGATCGACATTTCTATATATAGTAAACAACAAGTATATATATATACATTTAAACAAATGAGTTTAAAGGGACTATCCCGATTTGGACACAGTCTCAAAAATAAAAGTCCAAGTACGTATGAAATTTAAGCGCCAAAATATAGAGGAATAGTGTGTTTACCCTGTCTCAAAATTTCAGCTACTAACCCTAATTTAAAAGTCCTTTGGACGTGAACGTCAAACCAGCTTATCCGGACTCGTAAACCTTTTAAGATTTCTGGTCAATTTTTTCGTTGCGTAACCTGATAATCGGTCCCCGTTCCTTTAGATGTCTATAGATTGAATGATCTATGTGCTGCAGGGGCGTGGTGAGGGCAATTATTGAGAAGAAATTATGAGTAACAAAAAAGATTTTGGCACAAAAACCCTTTTACTGACCGCGGAGCTGTGGCCGGCGAAGCCGGCCACCGCGAGCGCCGAAGGCGCGAGCCCGCGGCGGGGGGTCCGGGGGGCCCTCCCCCGGGAAAATTTCGAAAATTAGAAGCCCAGAAACGCAATCTCAAGCAATCCGAGACAAGAAATACGGTAATAAAATATGATTAAATTTTCCAACTTGACTCTTTCAAAATTTTTTTAATTGGGTCAGATGAAACAATTTTTCCACTTACAAATGTTTTTCATTTTTTGAGTAATTTGATTGTGATTTTGGCGCAAAAACTTTTTGGCGCATGAGTATGGCTACTCATGAACTCATTCTCACCACGCCCCTGATGTGCTGTAATTGATACAGAAAGGTAAATTTCACCTACACATTAATTTTATGAAAAAGTCTGGTTTATCCAGTCATCGTACAATAAGCTTTGGACACCATTCTCCATTTCCAGATGAATACTGACGCGTTTATGTGGTTTGAATACGTATCACATATTATATCGACTCGGCTTTATTTTGGTAAAATCATAACCAGTGTCAAAATATCCACAAAATTCTATCTGTTACTTGACCTATGGTTGGTACACCAAATAAGGTAATGTTTCCTCCTCTAATCTTGTGACATAAAGAGGTAAAGAGGTTTATTCCATATTTGGAATGAAAATTAATGTAAAGGCTGACCTTGGACGTTGTGAACGCGAGGTCCGTCAGATAATACAAGAGTCTGGAATGGTTCTTCAGATCATTAATACTGGAAACTTATAATAATAATTATCTACATACACTTACAGGACAGCGGATAACCGACTAGTACCTTATGCTACTAAGTCGGATAGACCTAAATGACTGACGTATCATGTACAATCACATATTTATATGGAATTACCTCTAATCACTTGGCTAGATCAAGTGTTGACATAAATAAGCATTGATGTAATAATGTACAATATAAGAAATAAAACAATGGTAAATATAACAATTAATAGATTAATCATGCGATTGGCATGTTCACCGGACAGGCCATATTGTCAGTTACTTTCTATCTATAACAGTTTTATAAACAATAAGGAATAATAAATTAACATGTCATTAGAATTACGTAACATTTCACCCTTGGCTATAGCCACTCTTACGGCAGAATGCCTTTTCCCTTTTTATTTAGTCCAAGTCTGTAATTTGAACGTAACGTAATCCAAATCTGAGTTTTATACTCAACCATTATCAGCGAACGCCATTGTTGGCCACACATCAATAATTATTTCCCCATTTACTTCAATGTTAATTCTCGTCTCTTAGACCGGCTGTAACTTTTTCCCAAATATTCGTTGGGTAGAACGCTTTCTGCCACAGATGGAGCAACATGTGGACAACTCTTGCCCAAAAGCATGTAAGAGGTTCCTGAAATCGTTTTTGTCTATTTTGTTTATTTTCCTCGAAGTTCAAATCTGACAGTTGAAATCAAAACTTTATTGAGATTTTTCTTCAATAGCAATCCCCTAAAAAACCTGTTGACCTCTCTTAGCGAGTAAGGTCATCAACTTCGGGTTAAAGGTCAACGACTGATGTCATCGACTGAAAACATAAACATAAACAATGGCCGTGCTAGAAACAGCTAGTGTTTAGTCTGTATCCCATGCTTCATGATACAGCGAGCACCTGCAAACCATTCGGCCACCCACCCACCCCCACCCCGAATACTGAAGGAGTGAGACGCTCGGTAGGGAAGGGAAAGGGTGGCGAAGGTCTTATCATTCTAAACATCAGTCAAATAGCTCAGTCAAATAATCCAGTCGAATAATTCAGTCGTATACTTCAGTCGTATAACCCAGTCGTCTAGTTCAGTCGTATACTTCAGTCGTATAAGTCAGTCGTATAGTTCAGTCGTATAATTCAGTCGTATAGTTCAGTCGTATAATTCAGTCGTTCAATATTAAGCAGTGGTACTGGACTAAGATAATATAGTAGCAAATCATGCTCGTAGCCATAGCTGAAGGTGCCGTTGGCATGAGGTAGGGGCCGGAGGCTTCCAAGTTCGATTTTACGGGCAAAAGTAGTTTGATACGTAAGGACCGTAAGGTATTCGGGAGATATTTAAGCCATAACCGAAAGAGAGAGAGAGAGAGAGAGAGAATAGAGAGGGGAAGAGACAGGAATGGGGTTTAACGTCCACTCGAAACAAACTAGGCAATTTCGGGACTAACATATGGTTTTAATTTTATTTCAATAATTCGCTTGTGCGTACGGGTCTTTAGCAGTGGGAGGACCCGGAGAAAAATCCACAAGGATGGACAGGCGACCCTTCTCCTTGTCACGTACAGCTGAGGATGCGAAACCACACCAGTTGACTCAATGACAGGCGTCATGATACAGCGAGCACCTTCAAACCATTCGGCCACCCCCACCCCACCCCATAATTGAAGGAGCCAGAAGCTCGGTATCGAAGGGGTGGGGTGGGGAAGGCCTTATCATTCTTAACATCCGTCAAATAGCTCAGTCGAATAATCCAGTCGAATAATTCAGTCGTATAGTTCAGTCGTATAATTCAGTCGTATACTTCAGTCGTATACTTCAGTCGTATAAGTCAGTCGTATAGTTCAGTCGTATAATTCAGTCGTATAGTTCAGTCGTAAAATTTAGTCGTTCAATATTAAGCAGTGGCAGTGGACTAAGATAATATAGTAGCAAATCATGCTCGTAGCCATAGCTGAAGGTGCCGGGGCTTAAGGTAGGGGCCGGGGGTATGAGGTAGGGGCCGGGGGCTTTCCCAACTAGTTCCAAGTTCGATTTTACGGGCAAAAGAAGTTTGATACGTAAGGTATTCGGGCGATATTTAAGCCATAACCGAAAAAAAGAGAGAGAGAAAGAAAGAGAGAGAGAGAGAGAGAGAGAGAGAGAGAGAGAAAGAGAGAGGATTAACGTTCACTCGACGCAAACTAGGTCATTTCGGGACTAACATATGGTTTTTAAACTTTTTTCAATAATTTGCCTGCGCGTAGGGGTCTTTAGCAGTGGGAGGACCTGGAGAAAAATCCACGAGGTTGGACAGGCGAACCTTCTCCTTGTCACGTACAGCCGAGGATGCGAAACCACACCAGTTGACTCAATGACAGGCTTCGTGATACAGCAAGCACCTGCAAACCGTTTGTCCATCCACCCCACCCACATCCCCCACCCCATTACTGAAGGAGTCAGAAGCTCAGATGGGAATGGGTGGGGTGGGGAAGGTCTTATCATTCTTTACATTAGTCAAATAGCTCAGTCGAATAATTCAGTCCTATAGTTCAGTCGTATAATTCAGCCGTATACTTCAGTCTTATAAGTCAGTCGTATAGTTCAGTCGTATAACTCAGTCGTATAGTTCAGTCGTATAAGTCAGTCGTATAAGTCAGTCGTATAGTTCAGTCGTATAAGTCAGTCGTATAGTTCAGTCGTATAGTTCAGTCGTATAAGTCAGTCGTATAGTTCAGTCGTATAACTTAGTCGTTCAATATTAAACATTAGTGGCAGTCGACTAAGATAATATAGTAGCAAATCATGCTCGTAGCCACAGCTGAAAGTGCCGGGGCATGGGGTAGGAGCCGGGGGCCTTCCCAACTAGTTTCAAGTTCGATTTTACGGGCAAAAGTAATTTGATATGTAAGGTATTCAGGTCATAGCTAAGCCATAACTGAAAGAGAAACTGAGAGAGAAGGGAGGAGGGGGGGGGGGTAACGTCCAGTCGACACAAACTAGGTCATTTCTGGACTAACATATGGTTTTAATTTTATTTCAATAATTCGCTTGTGCGTAGGGGTCTTTAGCAGTTGGAGGACCCGGAGAAAAATCCACGAGGATGGACAGGCGACCCTTCTGCTTGTCACGTACAGCCGAGGATGCGAAAGCACGCCAGTTGACTCGTAGACAGACTTCATGATACAGGGAGCACCTGCAAACCATTCGGCCATCGCCCACCCCCACCCAATAACTGAAGGAGCCAGAAGCTCGGTATGGAAGGGGAGGGGTGGGGAAGGTCTTATCAGTCTTAACATCAGTCAAATGTACTATTCAAAAAAAGTAGGGGATATTTGATTTTTAAGTGTTATTAAAGTCACCTAATGAAACTGACGAAGAAACAAATGACAAAATGAAATGAAGTTCACATTCATCGATTTATTCCAAATGATCGCTAGACTAAGTAAGGCACAGACTGACCATTATAAGGGTAAAATGATACCCGGGGTCAAACAGCAAAGTTACCACAGCATCACAACAAAGTCAGTAACGGGTAAATCCTCCTCTGTTTGCCAAACAAGCATTGATCCGACGTGGCATACTCCTAATGAGACGTCTAAGGTCATTTTGGTCCAGATTGTCCCATTCCTGTTGCAACGCAGCAGCAAGTTCTTGGACATTGGCAGGACGTTGTTGACGTTGACGTAACCTCTGTCCAAGCATGTCCCAGACATGCTCGATGGGGAAGAGGTCGGGACTCAGTGCTGGCCAAGGTAATGTGGTGATGTTCTGTTGTTGGAGGTAACCTGTAACGATCCTGGCCCTGTGACATCTTGCGTTGTCAATCTGGAAGATGAAACGGCGGCCATGACGTCGTGCGAACGGCACAACATGGACTGCCAAGATGTTGTCCCGGTAGTACTGGCCTGTAACACGCCCTGCAACAACATGTAAAGCCGTTCTTCCAGCAACAGTGATGCCTCCTCACACCATAACAGAACCACCCCAAATCGATCATGTCTGATGACGTTAACGTCTTGGAAGCGCTCGTTTCGACGACGCCACACCCTCCTACGTCTGTCCAAAAAATCAACAGTGAACCTTGACTCATCTGAAAACATCACATTGCTCCAGCGTCGATTATCCCAGTGTTGACGATCCCTACACCAACGACGTCTTGCCTAAATGTGATGATCTCTCAAACAAGGGATCACGCGAGGACGTCGGGCGCGAAGGTGACCCCCATGCAGTCGATTCCGAATCGTCTGGCCACTCACTCTCACACCAGTGTCTGTTTGAAGACGAGCGCTGATCTGATTTGCTGTGATGACACGATTTCTCAAGGCCAAGGTACGGATAAATCGATCCTGGGCTTGAGTTGTCGCCCTTGGTCGACCTGAGCGTGGTCTGTCCTGTACAGATTGTGTATCACGGTATCTGGACCATAGCCTGCTTATGACAGACTGAGAAACATTCATCGTCCGCGCCACAACCGCCTGTGTTGTGCCGATCTGTAGCATGCCAAGGGCACGTAACCTTTCATTTTGGGTAAGCCGACGCATATAAAAATTTGTTTTCTGGTCACTAAAACAATTAAACTCATGTTTCCACCCTGGAATTCAATGCCACAATGGCTGTAACATTCAAAGTCAGAGTCGTGCAAATCTTGGGTTGGACCCCATTGATGATCCCAAGCATCACCTGCATTCCATGCGGTAGCTATTGGTGCGTTTGGGCGCCACATGTAACTGGAAATGTTTCTTCTGTTAGGTTCTATAGTGACTTTTTTCGTAGTCATTTGCATATTTTAGTATTATGCCCCCAAAATCAAATATCCCCTACTTTTTTTGAATAGTATAGTTCAGTCGTATAGTTCAGTCGTATAATTCAGTCGTATAGTTCAGTCGTATAATTCAGTGGTATAGTTTAGTCGTATAATTCAGTCGTTCAATATTAAGCATTGGTGGCCGTGGACTAAGATAATATAGTAGCAAATCATGCTCGTAGCCATAGCTGAAAGTGCCGGGGCATGGGGTAGGAGCCGGGGGCCTTCCCAACTAGTTTCAATTTCGATTTTACGGGCAAAAGTAATTTGATATGTAAGGTATTCAGGCCATAGCTAAGCCATAACTGAAAGAGAAAGTGAGAGAGAAGGGGGGAGGGTAACGTCCAATCGACACAAACCAAGTCGTTTCGGGACTAACGTATGGTTTTTATTTTTATTTCAATAATTCGTTTGCTCGTAGGGGTCTTTAGCAGTGGGAGGAAACCGGAGGACCCGTAGAAAATTCCATGAGGTTGGACAGGCGACCCTTCTGCTTGTCACGTACAGCCGAGGACCCGGAGAAAAATCCACGAGGTTGGACAGGTGACCCTTCTCCTTGTCACGTACAGCCGAGGATGCGAAACCACACCAGTTGACTCAATGACAGGCTTCATGATACAGCGAGCACCTGCAAACAATTCGGCCATCCACCCCACCCACACCCCCACCCCATTACTGAAGGAGTCAGACGCTCGGTAGGGAAGAGCATGCATTGATAACGCCTGTTACCCCCTCACAAGTTGTAAGTTTACTTGAGAATTATGTAAAAGTGTAAACAGATATCGCAGATCATTTTTATATTACTTTTATTCACTGCCAAGTCATAATAATGTCAAATTTAACGATTTATTTTCGTGTGTTTTTCCCCCGATATTGTTTGTGTCACGTGTGTACAATTCCTCGTCTGCTACACGTAACTTTGTATGTCTTGATAGGTGATGCATTGCATATTGTTAGTGGTTTTAGTACCAGCAGCACTGTCCAATACTCATTACTTATTTGTTATGTAGAACGTATAATATGTTACAGTGTGTTTATTGTAAATACGTATGCATGTATGCGCTGGATATCCGCGCAGTAGCCTGCATGGATATTGCAACCCGTTGGTGGTTGGAGAGCAGGCAGGGATGAATCTTTATAATTACACTCATGTCTTCCCAATCGAAAAAGACTCGTTCATTAAAACGTACGTCGACAGAGGAATTGGAACCAAATAATATACCAAACAAAACTTCCCGAACCTGGCCTAGATTTCTGGTTATACAGAGTACGAATGATATCAACTTAGCTAAAGCTTCTCCTTTTTTGATTTCTAAAGGTCTTGCTGGCTTAGCTGGTGAGCCCAAAAGTGTCAAAAAAATGAGAAATGGTACTCTGTTAGTGGAATGTGCTAAAGAATCACATGCTACATCATTATTAAAATCAAAAACTTTAGCCAACATTCCGATCAAAGTTGCACCGCATAACTCTCTTAATTCTTCAAGAGGTGTTATTCGGTCTCAGGATTTAGAAGGCAGCTGTGAGGAAGAGATGCTTGAAAATCTCGCCTCACAAGGTGTTACTTACGTTAAACGAATTTCCATCAGACGTAATGGTAATGTTATCCAAACCAACACCTATATCCTGACCTTTGATAAACCAGATCTTCCTAGGATGATCAAAGCTGGTTTTCTTGCCATACCAGTTACCCCTTACATTCCAAATCCATTGCGTTGTTTCCATTGTCAACGCTTTGGACACAGTAAAAATGTATGTAAGGGGAAAGCTGTGTGTGCTCGATGTGGACAAGATGGTCACGAAAGTACCTCTTGTCAGCTCGATCATAACTGCATTAACTGTAAAGGGCCTCATTTTGCTTATTCTAGAGAGTGCCCAATATGGAAGAAAGAAAAACAAGTTCAGCAGGTGAAGACAGAAAAAAATATTCCATATCCTGAAGCAAGGAAGCTGGTTGAGGCTGCAGCCCCAACATTTGCAATGTCTTTTGCAAGTGCAGTCAAGCCGAAAACCGCTTCTATTGCTTGCCAAACGCCTGCTGAATTTCCAGCTGAGATTGAGGATTCCTCGTCGCAACAAAAACCTCCGGTTCCACCTAAACCAAGAACTAAAATCCCTAGCTCCCAGTCTGTTATTCAGCCTGTGGAGTCTGCAATAGAGGAGATTGTGCCCCCCACTCCTCAACCAATTGGTGGAAATCCACCCAAAAACAAGGAACGTTCTGAAAAAGGCGTTCCCCGTAAATTAAATACCTTCCGTAGCAGGAAGGGTGACGAGGATCCTGTTGGAACCTATAACAGGTTCGGGATACAGGACAATTTTATGGATGTTGTTGTTGAAGTACATGACCCCAAACAACATCAAAGAAGTCCTGTTAAACCTCCCTGAAAATGGCTAATGCCATAATACAATGGAATTGTCGTGGTCTTAAACCAAATTTTAATGAAGTTCAAATCTTAATTCAAAAATTTAATCCCTTAGCTATTTGTTTACAAGAAACTTTTTTAAAGAATTCAGATGTCTTATCACTTAGACACTTTGTTGGTTATCATTATTGTGCTAATAATGATGTTAGAGCACACGGTGGTGTTTCCATTTTCCTTAATGGAAATATTCCGCAGAGTAAAGTCGCCCTCAACTCGCCTTTACAAGCAGTTGCAGTTAGGGTGACTCTACATATTCCAATCACTCTCTGTTCTGTATATTTACCACCTAGTTTACATCTAAACCCTAGAGATCTTGATGACCTTGTTGCACAACTTCCCCTCCCGTTTATAATTACGGGAGATTTCAATGGTCATCATTCACTCTGGGGTAGTTCAGATGATAACAATAGAGGTAAACAAATAGTGGACTTCATTAACATTAATAATTTGTGTTTATTAAATAATGACTCGCCTACTTATCTACATCCTGCCACGGCTTCTTTTTCTTCTCTTGATCTAACAATTTGCTCTCCGGTCCTTTGTCAGGATTTTACATGGAGGGTAAATGAAGATCTATGTGGTAGTGATCATTTTCCCATCTTGATAGATAATAATGGCCCCTCTCCGGTTGAAAGACCGCAGAGATGGAAGTTGCATAAGGCTGATTGGGCTCTTTTTGAATCCTTGTGTCTCTATTCTTTTGATGTAAAGGAGTTAGAAGATGCAGATGAGCCCATGGCCTTATTCACTTCAATTCTTCAAGATGTAGCTGAGCAGGCGATTCCAAAGACCACGACTGAGCCCAAACGTTTCAATAAACCATGGTTTAATAACGATTGCAAATCCGCTCTTAAAGAGCGTGATCGTATTTTAAGGCGCCTTGAGAAACACCCTTCCATGGAGAATCTTGCAGCATTCCAAATGGTCCGGGCGAAGGCCCGTAGAATCATACGCCAGGCAAAGAAGTCTTCATGGCAGGGCTATGTCTCTAGGATAAATTCCCGTACGTCTTCCAAATCGGTATGGGATAGGATTCGTAGAATTAAAGGTAAAAGTAGTGCATTATCAGTTAACCATCTAGATGTTGATAATACCACCTTAACAACATTTCCTGATATTGCTAATTCACTGGCCAGTACAATTTCATTCAATTCATCATCCAATTTTTCCTCTGATGCCTTTCAAGGCATTAAACATCAGCAGGAGAAAAGGCGACTTAACTTCAAGTCCCGTAATGATGAATGTTATAATGATAAGTTTTCTATTGCTGAACTCCGTGATTCTCTCAAACGAGCTCGAGATACTGCAACTGGTCCAGATGAAATTCACTATCAGATTTTAAAACATTTACCTCTTTCTACACTCTTAATATTATTAGATCTTTTCAACCGGATTTGGGTTGATGGGAATTTCCCGCCTTCGTGGCATGAAGCCACAATAATTCCCATCCCTAAACCGGGTAAAGATCCTACGAATCCTAACAATTATCGTCCGATCGCTTTAACTAGCTGCATTTGCAAAACCATGGAGAGATTGATCAATCGAAGGCTTGTTTGGTACCTAGAGTCCAACAACCTTATTACAGACCTCCAATGTGGATTTCGGTCCCAAAGGAGCACTCTTGATCATCTCGTTCGATTTGAAACGTTTGTCAGGGATGCTTTCATCCAGAAACAACATTTAGTTGCTATATTCTTTGATCTGGAGAAAGCTTATGATACCACATGGAAATATGGTATCATGCGCGACCTGCATAACCTCGGTCTGCGGGGTCGCTTACCTATCTTCATTAAAAACTTCTTAGAAGATAGGTCGTTTAAGGTACGTTTAGGATCAATATTCTCTGACCCCTTTCCTCAGGAAATGGGGGTTCCTCAGGGAAGTATATTATCTCCCACACTTTTTTCTATCAAAATAAACACCATACCGACGTGCCTTAAACGCGGGGTCGACGGCTCTCTTTATGTTGATGACTTTCAGATGTGTTACGGATCGACAAGTATGCAGACAATCGAACGTCAGTTGCAGCTTTGCTTGAATTCTATTCAACGATGGGCAACTAACAATGGATTTCGTTTCTCGAAATCCAAGACTGTCTGCATGCACTTTTGTCAAAGAAGAGGTTTACATCCTGATCCGGAACTTACACTGGATGGTTGTCCCATTCCAGTTGTAGATGAAACGAAATTCTTGGGTTTGATATTTGATAAGAAATTATCATTTATCCCCCATATCAAATCCCTCAAGAAAAAATGTCTGAAAGCCCTCAACATATTGAGAGTCTTATCAAACACTGACTGGGGAGCAGACCGTAAGGTCCTGCTCAGATTGTATCGAGCATTAATACGATCTAAACTCGATTATGGGTGTATTGTGTATGGGTCTGCCCGCGAGTCGTATCTCAAAGAGCTAGACACCATACACAACCAAGGACTTAGAATCAGTTTAGGAGCATTCCGAACATCTCCAGTGCAGAGTTTATACGTCGAGGCGCACGAGCCCTCATTGCACGACAGACGTGATAAACTTGCACTGCAGTATGCCACAAAAATTGCATCTCTGCCTCATCACATTTCATTTAACACCATATTTAGACCTCTTCATGAGCATTTGTATATGATGAAGACTAATACTATTCCATCATTTGGTATTCGCATTCAACCCCTTTTGTCAGAGACTGGTATAAGTCATGACAGTATTGCGAATACACCTTTCTTTGAGACACCACCATGGTCTATATCTCCTCCTAAGATCGATCTAGATCTTACAAAAAATAGGAAGAAAGATACTAGTTCCACAGTGTTCCAAACTCTCTTCGGAGAGTTGAGGTCTAAATATGGTGATTATGCTCCAATTTATACAGATGGTTCCAAAGATGGCGATCGGGTAGCTTCGGCTACTGTCACGCCATCTGAGACCATTTCTGTTCGCCTTCCTCCTGCTGCTTCAATATTTACTGCTGAACTCCAGGCCATCTTTCAGGCACTGGAGTTCATTCAATCCTCTCCATCTTTAAAACATGTTATATTTACTGATTCTTTGTCCTCTTTACAGGCAATAAACAATAAGCAGCTTGTACACCCTTTAGTAGCAGACATATATCGTCTGCTACTGTCACACGAGTTTAGAGGCAAGGACACTGTCCTTTGCTGGCTCCCCAGTCATGTTGATATTAAAGGGAATGATGAAGCAGACTTAGCTGCCAAGTCTGCGTTAGATCTTCCCATATCACAATTTCTTTTACCTTTCACCGATTTTAAGTCGTCCATCAACTTTTTTATTTTTGACCGCTGGCAACGGTCTTGGGATCTTGCTGACACAAATAAACTTCATCACATTAAGCCTCTCTTAGGAGACTGGCCAAGCTCCTATAGAACCAGTAGGAGGGATGAAGTGGTTTTGTGTCGCTCTCGCATTGGTCATACTTTTTTAACTCATATTTTCATTTTGAAGCGAGAGCCTCAACCAGAATGTGATCACTGTCATGTTCCTTTGACAGTTAATCACATTTTGATTGAGTGCAAGCATCTCAAGGATATTAGATCTCATTTTTACCGTTGTCAGTCATTACATCACTTGTTTGCCCAACCGGGTTTATATGATAAAGTATTAGACTTTTTAAAAGAGACAGGTTTTTATCATAAATTTTAATTGTATATATATATATATATATCATTTCTTTTTTGTATTTAAATATTTATATGCATAAAGGGTGTGTTTTATTTTTAGTTTTTACTTACTGTGATATTGTTTTTATTTATGCATATAATGCTTTTCTGTGATATATTTTAACCTGTCTCGTAACGATCATCGTAAGTTTGGCGCAATATAGCCCGGTTGGCGCTAACGTGCCATTAAACTCCATTTCATTTCATTTACGTATGCATGTGTATATTTTTATCTTTTCAGTGAAACCGTTCATCGTTTGTTCATCGTTCGATCATGTAGCCATGGTTCATCGTATTATACTGTTGTTATTGTAACGTTTCATAGTTCCGTACAGAATCATCCAATCATTAACGTCATACCTACCTTCATTGCCATTATGTTGAACGAGTTTATCAAAGATGGGTACAGGAATAAACGATTTATTTTTCTACTTCCTTTTTCATTTTAACGAAGCGTCATTGCAGGAGCAATAGCCACCTTTCAATAGCACACACGCACAATGTTTCTAAAGAAATAGAAAAATTATTGTTCTTAGAGTTTACATGTATACATAATTCAATTTGACGACTTTCCTTTTTAAAATTAAAGTATTTCATGAAATAATCTAGAATTAAAATCTAACATAGAACTGTTATAACCAGCGCGGTTATTACGTGTATAAATTAGGGTGTATAAATTAGGGTGTAGCGCGACTTGCATCAGACGTCACCCATACATTTCAAGCAGCCAAAATCTAATTCAGCATAACAATTGTAGAACCACTGATGCTGCAGTGTTATTACGATCACGAAGGAACAACCACAACACTAAACGAATTAATATTTCGTTTAAACGAATTAATATTTCGTTTAAACGAATTAATATTTTGTTTAAACGAATTAATATTTTTTGTTTAAACGAATTAATATTTTGTTTAATCGAATTAATATTTCGTTTAAACGAAATAATTATATAAGAGTGGAATCATGTACGAAAGAATTATATAAGAGTGGAATCGTGCACTTAAGGGGCTCCGTACATCTATTAAAAACAAATTGAACTTAAAAGAGAGAGAGAGAAATGGGGTTTAACGTCCACTCGACACAAACAAGGTCATTTCGAGACTAACATATGGTTTAATTTTATTTCAATAATTCGCTTGCGCGTAGGGGTCTTTAGCAGTGGGGGGAAACCGGAGTGCCCGGAGGAAACCCACGAGGTTGAGATGGCGCCCTATCTCCATGCCACATATGCTCATACCAGGGATTGAAACCACAACCGCAAGCCAGGGTTGACCGGCCAGCTAGAGGTCGAAGCGCGGCATTTTTTTATAGGCCTCAAAGTTTTCCGACGGTTGAATTGGAAGGGTATCAGCCAACTCACTGATTTACCTGGTATCCGAGAAAAAATGCGTCAACTATCTCAGTAAAGTGTCAGTAAAGATTCAATTACCATGAATCGTTTCAACAACGCAATCGGGCCCGTAGCCAGTTCATAAAATTTTGGGGCGGCTACACAATTTTGGAGGGGCTGAGGATGTGGCCGGATAAGAACACCCCTACGCTTTGTCCATCATAAGTTTAGACTAAGTACACAAATAAGCGTGTTTTCCCCCGTACGTGGGTTGATGATGTCACGCTGAAAAAAACTTCCATCGTCGTCGTCCCAATTTTAGAGGAAGTCGAATTGCCTTATTTGCTGTGAATCTGCTCATACAGACCCAAAACATTCCAGTAAAAATACCCACAGCAACTGGAACTGAAGTCAACTGTGATGAGTGCGAGACGGCCGGCCACGCGATTCAAACCAAACTAGACAATGTCTACTAAACCCAAGCCAAATATCCAGAAAGGGGAAAATCCGTTCTTTGTAACGCTTGGACTCCAGAGTTGTAGGCAAGAAAATCAAAATGAAGACCCGCATTTTGTTATCTTGCCTAAATTCAGTTGTTCAAAGAATGGATACGGATATAGACGTTTTTGATTTCCAAATGGATATCGCATCCCCATCACTATTCGACGGTGAAGTGATGTGAAAAACGGATAAGGCAGATAAGTCCGAGTTAGGGAGATATTTACTTGAACTTGGGGCCGGTTGCTCAAAGCTCTGTTAACTTTTAACAATCCGTTAACATGGAGTAAACGGATGGTTAACTTTAACGGAGAGAAAGGTTGTTGCTGGAGGTCCCATTAACATAGGCTAAGGGCTCGATGACAGTTAGGGGGCAGAACCTGAATTGCCCGAAAAGTTTTCGGCTTTACAGACACCCCCCCCCCCTCCTCAAGAAAATTTTGGAATATTTGACGGATGCAAACACGCTTTCCTGCTATTTCAACCCGTGAACAAACCAAAGTGGTCTAATATAGCTGAATTAAGGTGACTGACTCCAATTTCAATGAATCGTTTACAGTCCACGAAGACGAGAAAATTTTTGAAAATTTAAAAGCTGCAAACGCGCCTCCCTGCTATTCCAGTCTGTGGATAAAGCAGCTTCAATTTGGTCCAATACAGCCTACCTGCTGAGCCGAATTCCAAAAAATCGTCGCGGGGTATGGGGGCCTCGCCCTCCCGGAGAAAATTTTGAAAATTAAATCACCGCAAATGTGTTTTCTGATATTCTAACCCGTGTAAGTAACTCAAAAAGTATCCAATGATTTCGTGAGCGAAATCCCACGCCGAATTCCAACCATCCAATCAGACTGTTGCAGTTGCATTCACAAATACTAATCGATGGCGAAAAATGTCGCACAAAGTAGAGTGACTCCAGACAAAATGTTTTAATCCAT
This sequence comes from Patella ulyssiponensis, assembly GCA_963678685.1. Classification (NCBI taxonomy): domain Eukaryota; kingdom Metazoa; phylum Mollusca; class Gastropoda; family Patellidae; genus Patella; species Patella ulyssiponensis. The sequence continues at coordinate 7,191,376 of OY783227.1, read as the reverse complement.
AGTCAACTCAGTACAAATTCGTGGTATTCAATTAAAGTAATATTAATCTTTTATTAGGGAAGTTAGGGAAGCAAAACTAGAAATGCCCGAAAATTTTTTAGGTTTACAGACAGCGGCGCCGGTTTTCTTCCAGAGGCGAATAAGCGGAGCTGACCTTGTATAGACCCCCACCCCACCCCCAAGAAAATTTTGGAATATTTGACGACCGCAAACTCGTTTACTGCTATTCCAGCCCGTAAAATTAGTGTTTTATTAGTTTTCGGGCACTTAATGTTGCCAAGTAATAGATGAAATAATTTTTTTCTCTCACTTTACCTGTATGCCCGAAAAGTCGGCTTGCCCGAAAGTTAGGGGGGGGGGGGGGGCAGCTGCCCCACCCCCTCTGCCCCCCTGGCTCGTACGCCTATGCCCATTAACTTCAATGGATAATGAAATTGACGTTCCAGCAACAGAAATTTAACGGACCAATAACAAACGACACGTGGAAGAAACGGACCGTTAAAATAACTTAGTGATTAGACAAATAGACAAAAAACTTATTTATCAACTTTGATCTTTTTATAAAGGAAAATAAAATGTATTTATGTTTAAGTTGTGAATACATGGTTTTATTGGTGTGTGAATTGTTTATGTGTGTCAATAGTTAATTGTATTCAGACTGAAACACTATTTTAAAAACTATCTACCATACTGGTATGCAATTTGACTAATATGTTAACAGCTACAAGTTGACACGTGTAACAATGCTATGAAAATAAAAGGGTTGAATTATCAATACCTCCAATCTCATATTTATTGAAAGCATTATACAATTGAGGATTGGTCTTAAACAATCGTTTGTGTTGTAGATCTTTATTATTGCATATTCGCTATCTTTTTGATTAATTTATATCTTTAACAAGGGGGAGTGGTCTTAACGCCTGTTCTGCCTATCAGTAATAAGGCATATCACTGAGTCAAGCTTCTGCGTGACACGCTGTTGGATCGTCTCCGAACCTCGCAGCTTTTTCTCCAGTTCCCTTCCACTGCCAATGAACTATGCAAGCAAGTTAATTTTGAACCGAAATATTTCTTGAAATGTTAATGAAACATTTTACTTGAAATAAAAAAAAGTGTGGTATAAATGTAGGTATAAATGTTATAAAGAGAGAAATGGGGGTTAACGTCCACTCGACACACACTTGGTCATATCAGGTCTTACATATGGTTAAATTCATTATATCGCTTGCGCGTAGGGGTCTGTTGCACTGAGAACAAAAGGGGGACCAGTAGAAAACCCACGATGTTGAACAAGCAAGCAGAAAATCGAACACGAGTTAACGGGAGGACCAGGAAAAAATCCACGATGATTGACATACGACCTTATCCTTGGTACATGCAACTGGAGAATCGAAACCACGCCTTGCCTCAATGGCAGATCTTCTGATACAACACACACACGCTAACAATTTGACCACCCAGTCCTCTTACATATTTCTCTCTGTTGCTTAACTTAACATATATATTTTAATCATTAAAATAATTAAATCTTAACTAGGTGAACAGTACGTATAAGGATACAGTCTATAATCCTTTGTTTATTTAAATTTTCACACCACTACCCTATAACACCAGTTGATTGGGTGGCACAGTGAGATTAAACCGTCAGCCAGATATACGGACGGGCAAACAGATAATCGACCAGACAGACCCCTTAAAAGAGCCCCATGCTTTCTTCGAACGAGGGCAATTTGAAAAAGAACAAAACCGATTTTTTAATACACGAATAATTAATAATGAAAAAATAAGCAAATATCTATATCAACTATATATAAAAATAATAAATTTTATACAAAGCAAGCACATCAATAATAAGTTATATTCAGTGACCTGAATAAATGAAACCCTAGAACTAAATTAACAAATGTATATTCAAAGATGATCTAAAATAAAATGCATAATCTAGATGGTTGAGGGTCTTTTTTTCACAAACATTACACCATCTCCTCTACTGGAATTGGGAGAACGTTCATGATTCCCACAGTTGGATCTCGTACATGGTGGTAGTGATAGATAACTGTGTACATCGCTGTTCATGGTATATTTGTTCAGAGCATCGTAAGGATTAGAGTTATGTGTGGATGTATCATCATCGTCGACATCATCATCATCATCATCATCATCATTGACTGTCTGGATATCATCTATATTGGTTACCGAATTGCTATCAACATTTGTTTCTTGGACATCATCGCCTTGGTTGATGTTACTTGCTCCAGGATTCTGTAGTGACATGTAAAACAGTTCTTACTGGTATCAGTACCATCTCTGTCGACTGAATCGTAAGGATTAGCATATGCATCTGTGTCGTCATCTATGTCGTTAGATCCAGTAGACCCAGCATTGGCTGTAGATGAATCACGGTTGGCATGGAATATAACAACACTGTTTAGTGAAATGTAGGAATGTCTCATATTATTTGCTGGATTGCTGCTGGTATTTACAACTCTGTTAGCTTTACGTTTATACCCTGTAATAAAATAGTTCATTATACAGTCTGTTTCGTGCCGTATCGTGGAAACTGTCGTGAGTTCATATTATTATTTTTTTTCATTTTTAGTATAAAAAAAAATAACACCGATTTGCTTCTAAACGTTTCAATATAATTTCTTCAGAGTACCATTAATAATATTTAACTTTTATCAATGGCTTCCTGAAGAAATTATATTGAAACATGTAGAAGCAAATCGGTGTTATTTTTATATTTTATACTATAATATATGACAATATACATTAGAACACCCACTTACTCCTGCTATATATATATATATATATATATAAATAAAATTCAAATATTAGAGAAAAAACACTAAAAATTAAATTTTTGGCTAGTACTTTCATCGTTATCAAACGAATCGTCAGGCCATTTAATGCGTTACTATGCTGTTACATTACAATAACGTTACGTCATAACAGAGGAAAATGACTATGTACAATATACAAACTAAAATGAAATAACATTAATTAAACCTCAAACGTAATTAAAATAATCACCACTTAGCATTCAAAATTGGATTATATTTAGCGATAAAATTGCTTTCTTTTGTTTCCAAGAGATCATTATCGTTAATATTGAGCTTGTACATTGGGAAAATCTTAAATTGACCTTTACCACAAATATCCAAATGTTCGCTCACCGGCAAGACTCTATTTCTTGCGAGTTTTATATTAGAACGATGTTGGTTGACTCGTAAATTCAACTGATCAGTAGTTTTCCCAATGTACGTGCCATTACAACCATTACATATTAATAAGTAAATTACATATTTAGATTTGCAATTCATATTTTGTTTTACATAGAATTTAACATCTTTAATAATTTGGACATATGTTCCTTCTAATATATGGGAACATGTCATACATCGCAGGTCCCCACACTTGGATACACGGGGTAACGAAATATCAAAATTGATGCATATACCTTTATCTATATTGAAGAATACATCTTTGTGTAAAGGAAAGAAATATTCTTTGTGTAATACATGCCTATTTATATAGCGAGAATAGAAAGCAAGAACAGATTACTAATTGTTATAAAGTATGTGTTAAAGTATGTTCGTGCAGGGAATGAACAAACATTACACTGAGCACTTACCATAAATACCCACTCCTACAAGGACACAAATCAGTACGGCTAATATGGGCAACTCAGTCATCAGCACCAGGTTCAGCTCAAACAACGTCCCACTCTCTATAATATCTACAATAATAGTACAGGAAAACAAGTACCATCGATGAAGATAAACTACAATCATATAAAAAAGTCCTTTAATGCAGGAAATGTTTTATTTTTTAAAAATCGCTTGTGTCGAAGAGACTGATGATAACATGGCACAGTATTATTACTAGCAGGTTAGATCAATTAACAGTCTAATATACATGATAATTGTTTTTGACAGGCTGTACTGGACAGTGACTTAACAATTTTGTAAGCAAAGTACCAATTATTGGGTACCAAATTAGGTGGGCTTTAAAAGTCACGTCAGCACAAACCTCTGATCATGTCGTTATAATTAAGTGTTTGATGCGAGGAAGAGAATTTTTCCCAATAGTGACTTATCCACCTAGTGCCAAGGATTATTTAACATATACTCCAATGTACCTTTGTTGGGCATCAATGTTCATCAAATCCTCAAGAAATATCCAATAGGATCTTCTTGGCTCTTTTCCGGATTCAATGCCGGGACATGTGAATATATTCTATAAGAACTACTTTATTTAAATAGCAGATCCAGTTACACTAACCTGCCTGTAACATCAAATGAATCTCTGTCGAGACATGTTGTAGATTTTCGAACAGGACACTAAATCTATAGGTAGTATTATAGTCTGTAGAAGTTGTATCCAGTATACCCAGATATATCTTTCCTCCATATGATATTGCCTGTTTTTGAAAGATCAGTCTGTCATCACCTAATATAGAATTATACCCGGATTCCGTCCAATATCCCACATCTTGAAACTGCAATAAAGCAAAGGTGGTGTCATATATTATAAATGAATAATAAATAATTAAATACCGTTTGATTTCTGCAACAGTCATACTAATATTGATATAACATAAAACTGGTATCGTTCACCAGGAAGATTATGCTTAATAGATGTTGGGGTCGAGGGGTATAATTTGTTTCAAATTGTCCGGATCGTGTTATAAAACTCAACAAATGTCATGAAAAAGTAATGCTTGAATTCTCTTTTCTATATGTACATAATAATTTAAAATTTTGTAAAACATCTATATTGTCTTACGTTTAATCCCGAGGTAGTCTTACGCATGACGTTAATTCTGGTGGCTGGAAATCTGTAGTAATCTTGAAATATTAATTTTACGGCGTCATCGACTGTTCCCTTGATATATATGTTAGGTACATCCACCCTAGGTCCTAGAAAATCAATGAAATGTATTGTTAGTGTGCATATAAGAAAGAATTGAGATATACCAGAAATCTATATATTTTCCAATCCATCAGTTATTTTTTAATCATATAAATTGCTGAATGCCGAACCTGCAAGGTGGCGGGAAATACTAATGATTTAGTATTAGGAAAATAGTTTTTCACAACAATATGATCTTAAAAGTTTGGTGGCTATTCACATATCTAATAAAATAAGAATGGTCTTATTGTATCCAATTCGACGCTCCAACAATTTCAGAGACGGTAGAAGTTTGACCGACAAAGTTGCTGATCGCCATCGTCAATAACATCAAAGGTCAGAAATTATGTATATATATTGGAATGTATAGGTGAGTGAACTGTGCGATTTTGTAGCATATCTTGACATAATGCATATTGGCCAGCATATCTCAGTTTGACATGTGGACGGACTTTCATAAAAATTTTACAAACCTTCGTTCAATATTAACTCCTTATAACTCGTCAGGCCATTACTAAACGTAACATTGCAACCATATGTAGTATTAAAATCATCAGCCACTGTATTTGGTATAGTTAAGGTTATCTCTTCACCGCCCAATACAACATTCCTTTTGAACATGAATTTGTTAACATCCACACCCCGAAAAAATCTATTTCCATTCCAGTATCCAAGTTTATGATACTGAAACATGAAATTAAATAGATTTTCAATATAAGCAAGTAGTAAACAAAATAGAACTAAGTTTAACGTGCTGCTTGTCTGGACCAACCAGTCCATTAAAGACTTCATACGTCTTGCAAATTTCAACTGCCTATGCTTCATTTACACCAACGTGTATACGGGTATTCATGTTTTCGTAATATTTCTAGGATATCTTTCACCAATTGTAGTAAAGGCAAAACAAAGCACGTTTACTGTAAGCCAAAGATCTTTATTACACCAAGATTAGGCACTAAATCATATTAGTTTAGAAGAACATAACGCGTTTTATTGGTTTGATCTTATTTGGAGTAAGCAAGTTGTGGGTCTTTAAATTATTTTTTTATATTTTATTTTATCGGTGCCTATATCCAGAGAAATACCAGTGTGAACAATTTTGACGTTAAATACTAATATTTGACGCATATTAAACATGATGGGGGGGGGGTCTATGGGGGGCCCAAAAAAATTTAATTAGCCCCCCCCCCCCCAATATTTCGCCAAAAATAATGATTTCTTAGGAGTGTTCTTGGTTTGTTTGTCAAATTTGATAAAGATCATTTATGCCGCCCAGAGGTCTAATCTATATCGTGTACAGATGCTTGGAAAAATATGTTAAAAACTGTAGCCACCTTCACCAAAAAGGGGGTAGCTCACTAATCGAAAATTATGGAGCTACAGGGCTTACATCACAGTAACATATGGGATTTGGTAAGCTTGTCAAATGGTTTAGGTTATATATATATCAAGAATACGTACATCCATATTGTCATCTCTTCGATTAAATGTAATGTGGATAGATGGGTAACTATAATAATATCTCCAGTTCAATGACATATTTTGTTCCACTTGACCTTCGAACTCTTTCTTAAAACTCCATCGAGGGTCTAGAATACAAATAGAATTGTTCCCAAAAGTGACTTATCCACCTACTGCCAAGGATTATTTAACATATACTCCAATGTACCTTTGTTGGGCATCAATGTTCATCAAATCCTCAAGAAATATCCAATAGGATCTTCTTGGCTCTTTTCCGGATTCAATGCTGGGACATGTGAATATATTCTATAAGAACTACTGTATTTAAATAGCAGATTCAGTTACACTAACCTGCCAGTAAAATCAAATGAATCTCTGTCGAGACATGTTGTCGATTTTCGAACAGGACACTAAATCTATAGGTTGTATTATAATCTGCAGAAGTTGTATCTAGGATACCCAGATATATCTTTCCTCCATATAATATTGCCTGTTTTTGAAAGATCAGTCTGTCATCACCTAATATAGAATTATACCCGGATTCCGTCCAATATCCCACATCTTAAAACTGCAATAAAGCAAAGGAGGTGTTATGTATTATAAATGAATAAATCAGAGGACAATAATTAAATACGTTTGATTTCTGCAACAGTCATACTAATATTGATATAACATAAAACTGGTATCGTTCACCAGGAAGATTATGCTTAATAGATGTTGGGGTCGAGGGGTATAATTTGTTTCAAATTGTCCGGATCGTGTTATAAAACTCAACAAATGTCATGAAAATGTAATGCTTGAATACTCTTATCTATATGTACATAATAATTTAAAATTTTGTAAAACATCTATATTGTCTTACGTTTAATCCCGAGGTAGTCTTACGCATGACGTTAATTCTGGTGGCTGGAAATCTGTAGTAATATTGAAATATTAATTTTACGGCGTCATCGATTGTTCCCTTGATATATATGTTAGGTACATCCACCCTAGGTCCTAGAAAATCAATGAAATGTATTGTTAGTGTGCATATAAGAAAGAATTGAGATATACCAGAAATCTATATATTTTCCAATGCATCAGTTATTTTTCAATCATATAAATTGCTGAATGCCCAACCTGCAAGGTGTCGGGAAATACTAATGATTTTGTATTATGAAAATAGTTTTTCACAAAAATATGATCTTAAAATACAAAGTTTGGTAGCTATCTAATAAAATAAGAATGGTCTTATTGTATCCAATTCGACGCTCCAAAAAATTTCAGAGACGGTAGAAGTTTGACCGACAAAGTTGCTTATCGCCATCGTCAATAACATCAATCGTCAGAAATTATGTATATATATATTGGAATGTCTAGGTGTGTGAACTGTGCGATTTTGTAGCATATCTTGACATAATGCATATTGGCCAGTATACAGCATATCTCAGTTTGACATGTGGACGGACTTTCATGAAAATTTTACAAACCTTCGTTCAATATTAACTCCTTATAACTCGTCAGGCCATTACTAAACGTAACATTGCAACCATATGTAGTATTAAAATCATCAGCTACTGTATTTGGTATAGTTAAGGTTATCTCTTCACCGCCCAATACAATATTCCTTTTGAACATGAATTTGTTAACATCCACACCCCGAAAAAAACTATTTCCATTCCAGTATCCAAGTTTATGATACTGAAACATGAAATTAAATTGATTTTCAATATAAGCAAGTAGTAAACAAAATAGAACTAAGTTTAACGTGCTGCTTGTCTGGACCAACCAGTCCATTAAAGACTTCATACGTCTTGCAAATTTCAACTGTCAATGCTTCATTTACATCAACGTGTATACGGGTCCTCATGTTTTCGTAATATTTCTAGGCTATCTTTCACCAATTGTAGTAACAGCAAAACAAAGCACGATTACTGTAAGCCAAAGATCTTTATTACACCAAGATTAGGCACTAAATCATATTAGTTTAGAACAACATAACGCGTTTTATTGGTTTGATCTTATTTGGAGTAAGCTAGTTGTGGGTCTTTAAATTATTTTTTTATATTTCATTTTATCAGCGCCTATATCCACAGAAATACAAGTGTGAACAATTTTGACGTTAAATACTAATATTTGACCCATATTTCGCCCAAAATAATGATTTCTTAGGAGTGTTCCTGGCCGGCCGGCCACATCATCAGTCCGTTCGAAAAAATTCAGTATCCCCCCCCCCCCAATTTTATGAGCTGGCTACGGGCCTGCAACGATGGCCTTAGAAAACAACTTTCGGGAAAGGACAACTTGGTTTGTTTGTCAAATTTGATAAAGATCATTTATGCCGCCAAGAAGTCTAATCTATATCGTGTACAGACGCTTGGAAAAATATGTTAAAAACTGTAGCCACTTTCACCAAAAAGAGGGGGTAGCTCACTAATCGAAAATTATGGAGCTACAGGGCTTAGTAACATATGGGATTTGGTAAGCTTGTCAAATGGTTTAGGTTATATATATCAAGAATACGTACATCCATATTGCCATCTCTTCGATTAAATGTAATGTGGATAGATAGGTAACTATAATAATATCTCCAGTTCAATGACACATTTTGTTCCACTTGACCTTCGATCTCTTTCTTAAAACTCCATCGAGGGTGTAGAATACAAATATAATAGAAAATACCCTGCCATTAACTGGTTACATACATAGTCCCATATTTCGAGTTTCTTTTCCCAGTACATACGCCAATGTGTAAACTGGACTGGGGTTTGGCGTCTAACCTGAACGATTATACGCTATCCTTGTCAGATCCCTCGTCTTGTATCACTCACAAATAGGAACCACATTGGAAAATCCCGAAGAACTGTCTGGGCCAAGGCCAGGATCGACCCTTGATTACCTGGTTAATGTGCCAGAACATTACGCATGGAACCACCGAGGGTCCTTTCCCTGATTTTACTGACAATTTTGAATAAAATGCTTATTGTTGAAAAATACAAGATGAAAATCCAATATTTAGAGAGAAAATCTTTCACCGTGGGTATAACAAAACTACAGACGTAACACAAGGACATTATTGTATTACCCAAGCAATAACTAACTACACATACCTTCTATTAAAATAGCCGTTTCTTCCCTCATAACACAGGAATTACCAAAATCAAGTTGAATAATGTAAACGTAACTCATATCTTTTTCAGTTACATTTTGCAGTGTTAACTCCACGAATTCTGTGGAACCATTCGACATTATATGAAAATGAATTCGTGAGTCCATCTGTGTATTATTCCAAATACCATTCCCCTCAAAACTGGCATCAACCAAAAGCTTCACAATAAATAGTATTCATGATTATTGGTCTTTATTTATTAACAATTATATTATTCAATGAACTAAAGGTAAACCCTCCTTCTATATGCATATTTGTGAAGTTTTCAGGACCGATATGGTTAAATTTTTGACACAACTAAACGCTAGATTAACTGTTGGACTGTAAGTGTATTGAATCATATATTACGTAACGCGAAAAAGACAATACCAGAATCTTAGTAACGTTTTTTTTTTTTAAAAAGAAAAAAATAAGTTAGAATTTGTCGTAAAATTAACAACCTATGAACATCACTGAAATAACAGTAAATCGATGCTAGATTAACTAAAGCGAAAAATGAATTTGTCCAAGCATCATCCGTAAGTTTGAATTCTCCTAAATGAATTTCAATCAAGGAAACAAATTCAACCTTACTTTATGTGTCTAGTAACTGATAATGTAGCTTGAATATAACTTTATTATATCAGTCATTCACCCACTTCTAGTGACAAACAATGCAACAACTAACTACCACGAACCATGAGTTTGTTAATTGAGCAGAAGGTATGCAATGATAGGGATAATTTTTATTTTGGTCATCGTGTATATCAAATTCCCATTTAAATCATATATCCTTCAAGTGAATCATCAGTAAAATCGAACTAGTTACAATAATAAATGAATGAATGAAATGTTGTTTAATGGCACGTCAGCTCCAACCGGGCCATATTGCGCCAAACATGATGAAATTAACGAGACAAACTAGAAAAATATAATCACAATATTATATATATATATATATATACATAAATAAAAACAAATATCACAGTAAGTATTAAATAAAAATAAATATAAACTTTATGTATATATATTTAAAACATGAACGTGAATATCACAGATATACAATTAAAATTTGTGATAAAAATTTGTCTCCTTTAAAAAATCTAACGCTTTACAATAAAGACCCGGTTGGGCAAACAACTGATGAAGTGATTGGCAACGGTAATGCCGTAATCTTATTTCTTTGAGATGCTTGCACTCAATCAAAATGTGCTTAACTGTCTCTGGTTGAGGCTCTCGCTTTAAAATGAAAATGTGTGTTAAAGAAGAATGACCTATGCGAGAGCGACACAAGATACAATAATAAATACTTACATATCTGTTTGTACTATTTCGTAGTTTTCTATATACAAAAATCCTATAGTTTAAATCTATCTTGTCGTACGCCCATTTCAGTTTTACATCATCTTCAACTTTTACAGGCTTTATATCATTTCTCCATTTGAAGTCTCTATTTTAAAGAAAATATACATATAATGTAGTATGTTTAAGATCAACTACTTGTAGATGCACGGGAAATTGAAATTAACAAAAACATATGCCGACAATTGCTGTGTAATTCAAACTTTCTTACCCAACAAAAAAAGACATAAGACAAATTTTGACAAATAAGATGCATGTAATTTGCCTTATTATGTATAATTCAAATTTGTTTACCTAGTACTGAAAGATGTATGCTATCATTTTGACGCTGTTCTGGTGTCAACTTTAACTGATACGTGAATACAGCCCAGTATCCTCAAGCGTTGTTTTTAAGATCGTCAGTATTGTCGCTGGTCCATTCATCGTGTATCTTTGTTCAATGTTGTATTTCCCGTTGTCCTCGATAGTTATGTTTTGATTCTAGAAAATATTATTTAAATAACGTTTGAATCAATAACTCAACATTATTATAATAATACATTCCACAATCTTGAATGATCCCCGAACATTGACTCAGTGGTGTCGCTAATCATTAACATTATGTGGAAATGAATTTAGCTATCCATAAACCGTATATTCTGATACCGAACACGATCATGTAGTGTCAGTAAGTTGAAAATTGAATTTGCCAGTCGAACCCGTTGGCGATGTTGAATTTTGGACAATTTCTATAGCAGCAACTGTGTACACTAACATAATCTTACGTGGTTCGTTGTGATTTTCTTGTTTGTAAATATCCATCCAACGATCATACCAAAGATCACATTTCTGCTGCATTATGGCACGCCCTGATATGTTTTATTCCCGAAAAAAGGGCCTTACAAATGCACGCCGCTAACAATTGCGTACTGGGCTTTTGAATTAGAAAATATATCAGTTCATCCAATGACTCTGGTTTGTTGACAAAAGATTTTCTTATTCGAGGTCGAAGTATGGGATTTGTGTAAATATTAAGACAAGTATACCTTATGTATGATCACGTCCAAAATGCCTGCTTTCAATCTCAGTAACGTGTCAGTAAAGATTCAATTACAATGGATCGTATCAATAACGCAATCGGGCCCGTAGCCAGCTCATAAAATTTGGGGGTGGCTACAGAATTTTTTGGAGGGGCTGAGGATGTGGCCGGCTAAGAACACCCCTACGCTTTGTCCATCATGATTTTAGACTAAGTACACAAATAAGCGTGTTTTCTCCAGGAGAGGGCCACTAGGCCAGCCCCCCCCCCTCCTATACTGATCAGAATAAAATTTGTGTAACCATAATTTAACAATAGCCCTATATTTTTAAACACCGCCACTTGATAAAGGATCCCGGATTATTGATATTGAGCATTTCTTCCAGTGGTACGGCGCCTTACCCCAAAAAGCTATTATATCAATAAAATTTACCGTTTGGCAAAGAAAGCAGGCGTGTAAGCCCATTGCCTCGATTTTCGTTGCTACATTTTAGATATAAAATTTACAACTTGATAGCCACGCACAGCACCCTTGCAGAAAATAAACTGAAAATAATTCACACTTGCGGTGCCATGTCAATGAAATGTTTTCCGATCAATGTAAAAAATAGTGACTTACCTATACGAAATATAAAATAGAACTGAAACAATGACGAAGAAATAAAGAGTGAACACAAGTCGAAAATCTCCTTATTTTGTTACAATCGCTGTCATATCGCGTGACAGACTTCTAATCCATGTCAAATGCGACAATTACGACCCCCATCCCCAGTATAATGTATCTGAAACGCCTCCTAACCAAAGCGAAATTTAATTCATCTATCACAAGGACCGGATTTTACGTATCTAAATACGTATAGTAACATACTTTCGGTGTCAAAGACAAAATGAATTGTGAAACAAAAAATCTCGTATGTCTTGACTTGTTTATGGTTGTCAAAAGTTTTAACATTTTAAACACCTTTCGTTCATCTTGCGACTATTCATAAATAATTGCATTGTAAAGAGATGGACACCATAGTATAATGTATATTTATATAGAAAGAAATGGGTTTAACGTCCACTCGAAACATTTCGAGACTAACATATTGTTCAATTTTATTTCAATAATTCGTTTGCGCGTAGCGGTCTTTAGCAGTGGACGAAACTGGGGGACCCGTCGAAAACCCACGAGGTTGGACAGGCAACCCTATTCCTTGTCACGCACCAGTTGACTCAATGTCATACCTTATGATACAACGCGCGGGTGCTAACCTTTCGGCGATCCACCCCCTCCCCGCGTATAATGTCTACAAATTTACATAGTAAGGCTATGGTTAAATTGTATATCGGTAACTAATAGAAAACATGTATACGCGTGTGTTTACTTGTGTATATGGGTACAATTTAGGAACAATGGGTGAAAAATATTGAAGTGATAGATTAAAAAAATTAATTAATGGCGATGGAGCCGCGAAATTGATAAAATCAGAAACACTGAATCAATGTTTATGTGCAGGATTACAATGTAGTGAGCTCCCCCCCCCCCACGTGACAAACCCCTGAATACTCTTACGATGGACAGATCACACTGTTTCAAAAGTTTTGTTCAATAGATTATTTGTTTGATTGGTTGGGTGGCTTACTCATATACACACATACAGACTTTATTTAATTCTCCTGGAAAACAGTTGGCTTTGAAATATATTAGTGAATTAGATCAATAGCCAAATCCCTGGAAATATGGCTTACGCATAAGACCTTCTATGAGTCTACTCTTAATCGGTTAAATATAACATTTCAAAATTGCAATAATGAACACCATGCAAGTTTTCGAGCAAGACACTGTAATTTATGGAAAAGAGAGAAAATGAGTAACATTGAAAATCAATGGTGATCTATAGTAACGGACGTTGTAACGGATGCTGCTTCATTTGCCTAACTTCAACTGCACTGTTCATTTTGCAGATGTCCATTCTTCTTTCTCGGAGTACCCTGTTCAACCGTACTTTCGTATGTGTTGCCAGTTCCCCATCCCCCAAAAACTTTTTCTAAACTTTTCTAAAATCTTAAATAAAATTAATAACATTTTATTGGACGATATTTAAAATTTGTGAATAAAAACAGGGTGATTTTAAATTGGAAACGAATTGCCCGGGTAGTACGGAGCAGTATATCGGTCAAACTGAATATTTGAGATCGCGAGTTGCTGTACACAAATCACATTTAAAAAATCCAGAATATCGCATGATATCTCTGAGCGAACATCTGAACATATGTGCACACAACTTTAATACAAAATTCCAAATATTCTCGTTTTACCAGCTCGTAAATGATTGCACAAAACACAGAACAGTTAAAGAACAATAATATACTACACTAATACTAAAATCATCGGACAACATGTCAACATGGTGAAAAATTTTGGATATAAAACCACCACATAATAAAAAAAACATCGGATCGTATACTCGTTTCTAAACTATTGCCTGTATTAAGGAAAGTCATTTAAACTAGCGGACGTTGACTTGAATGAGTCATTTAATTGTTTTCTGGATCAAGATCATTATGTATTTACATACTGCTTATACGTTCTCCTATAAAACACATATGCGAATAAACGATCATTTTTTATTGAGTAAGAGTTACTTAGAAGTATATTTTATGATTGATGTCACCGTCAATCAACACGTGGTTGTAAAATGACATTGACGATCCATCAATGACCTATTTAAAATATGCATATTGCTCGAATAAATGTATAATAATGATGAGCATTCAACGGAACGGCAGTAGTTTGCGCGTGCTTAGTCCAGTCTCCAAGTTTTGTTGTGTGTTTGTCTTTCGTGAATCAGTCATTGTTTATATGTTTTCAGTGTTAATCCCAAATCTCTCTCTCTCTCATTTCGGATTACACTCTGATGTATACACGTGACCTCGGGTGTTTGCCTCATCCGTTCGTACCAAGGCCCTGCGTGTGAGCAAGTGTTTTACTCACTGATACCTAGGTTATACATACATGTATCGTGTCAAAATAAATATTCAGTAAGTGTTATGATTTGAAAATAAATATGGTACCCATTTTTAAAGGAGCTAAATCGCTAACATTTGGGACCTAGAAATTGACAGAAGTGGGTCGCAACGCATATAATACTGTAATGTGAATGTATATAAACTGATTTACATTCAATGGTTTCCGTTTTTACTCTAATTTCAAATCAGTTATGTTCCTCGAAATAAGCCAGTAGTCTCAATGCAATGCAAATTTTTAGCGTCTGGTTATTCCAGTCTACATACGCCGTTTCATTTGGTGCAATGTGCCTAGCTTCGTTCCCCGAGTCCCTTGTTAGAATTGGGGCTGAAATGGTAAAATGTTTATTTTGTCTTAAGTATTGAATAAAGAAGCCCATCCTTTTCCGGTAAGATCACAGCATCAATGTTGATTTTAATTGACAAATAATTTGTGTTTTCAAGGTTGAAGATTTCGGATGATATTGCGTTAGAGACTTATCTACTTTAAATAAGCAGTAACTATAATTTTTGATGGGATTAAATTTTAACTTATATTGTGACACAATGCAGGCTACGCTGGTAGGATTCCTTCATTTGTCTTAGACTGACTCATGGTTCCTGCTACCAGTTATTTCTGGAAGAGGGCTACTGTTGTGTCACAGTTAGTTAAAAATGATATCCTATTACGCTAACGATCAGACATCAGGTCAGAGGTCTACGCACCTTTGGTAAAGTACAAATTAGCCCAATTTCATAAAATTAGGGTTGACGTAACGGCGTGCTCTACTGCCACACTAGCCCAAATATGGTCAAGGATCCGCCCTGATGGTGGACGCCCCTCACCTTTTTATATAAATTAGACAAGCGCGTTTTCCTGGGAGACGGTTGGAGACGGTTAGGCAAAATAGCCAGGGCAGACAACATAGGTTTTAATCGTGGTTAACGATTATATACCTAAAGAACAATAGTTGTAGCTGTGCTGTAGAATAACTTATCGTAACATATAAAGAATATTTCGAGATTACAGAAAAGTGTTGAATTGTTATTGATCACAACGTCAAGTCCTACCTAGACAAACGACAGTGTGACACAGTAGATTTGGCCGTCCGGACACAGGGTAACTTGTCCTTAAGAGTGTCACAGTGTCTTTTTGGTGCATTCACGACCCAGGATTTCAACCTGATTGTAGTCACGTAAGTAACTTTCTCTGTCTACTTATCTCGAAAAGAAAAAAAAACAATGGCTCAAGAATTTTATGAAAATTTAACTGCTCAATTGGTGGGTTTGTCTTCATCGATCTCAACAAATTCTATTGCAAATATTATTGAACCTTACAATGGCGATCCAAAGCGTTTTCGCGATTGGATTAAAAATATAGAAAAATATTGTCTTTTGGCAACGATTGCGCAAAATAGAGTTAAGCTTGTCGCCTTTCAGACGAGTAGGGGGGTAGTGAGTAATTTTATCCAGAGATACCTTACTGCAACCCCAGACGCGACATGGGATCAGCTAAAAACAGAGTTGACAAATACATTCGCGGAAATAACTGACCCACAACAAGCCCTTTCTTTGCTACGAAAAATTAAGCAAAGACCTGAGGAGAATGTACAGGTGTATGCGGAACGGTTGTTGGCGCTTGCGAATGAGGCATTCGCTGATTACAATGCGCAGCCCGAAATAGATAGGCAACTAATTAGCTTCTTCGTTGACGGTATGGTTAACGATAGCATAAAAACAAAAATTCTTAGGGACGATCCTTTAACATTTGTCGCTGCAGTGGAAATGGCGAGGACGGAACAAAACATAAGAAAACGCTTTTCGCTAAGATTAGGGAAAGATCTACGAATGCGACCGCCACGGGAAATGGAACAACCAGAGCCGATGGATGTAAGCCATCTGCGTCGAAGACAGTGTAACATATGTCATCGACGAGGCCATGAGTCAAGAGACTGCAGGGCCAGGCGATCTGTCAATGAAGTACAGACCTTGCGGAATGGACCGCGTGATTTCGATTGTTGGTTTTGTGGGATCACGGGACACTACAAGAGAGATTGTAGGAGGTACCTCCAATATATAAAAAGGAACCCACCATTTGATGAAAGAAAGAGACCTTTTCAAACACGTTCGTTAGGGAATCAGGGAAACCATTGAACTCTTTTTGTGGAGCCGACAAAAAGAGATCATCTTATACACCATCGTTTCACATAAATTTGGCAGGTAGCTCTAGTTCTTGTTTAATAAAAATAGGCAGCCAGAAACATCGAGTCTTAGTTGATAGTGGAGCCCAAGTCTCCTTAGTCCATGCTCGAATTTATAATTCGTTAATAAATAAGCCAAAATTAAATAAAAATAAAATATTATTACAATCTGTAAACGGTGAACAGTTAAATATATTAGGAAGCGTTAAGTTAGACTTCGAAATGAAGGGGCTAAAGTTAAATCATACTTTTCACGTTGTTACCAATATGAATAGGAATTTAATATTAAGAAGAGATTGGTTAATTGAGAATGGTGTTAGGCTCTATTACGATTTAGGTTGTCTGCGAGTAGGAAAAACATATGTTTCCCTTGAAGACGACATCCACATTTCTTCAATACTGCGAATAGCAGATGAAGTGGTATTAAAACCTCAAACAAAAAATATATGTAATGCAAAATTGAAGTCTCATAGCTATACAACAGCTAAGGGAGATTTGTTTGAGATCGAAAGTTTATCAACAGGTTACGTGAGTAGCGAACCTGGACTGATGATCGCTAATTCTTTGTTTAGCTTGAGTAAAGCTAGACACAACGCTAAAAGAATACCTATACTCATAGTTAATAACACCAATAAAACTTTCCGTCTAAAACGAGGCTGTGTAATTGGGCGCGTGCTACCTTTGTATATGGCCAACGTTAATTCGGTTTCTGATACAGTGAGCCATACACATATACCAACTAAGAGAGTACTAGATGATAAATTCGCTACTCTTCAAGTGCCAGACGGCGAACGGAGTAATTTGCTATCAGTGTTAAAGAAAAATCATGATCTATTCGCGGCAAACGATACGGAGCTAGGTCATACAGATACGGTTAAAATGACCATTGATACTGGCGAACATCCACCCATGAAACAGCGTCCTTACCGTACCCCTATGAATAAACGACCGGTCGTTGAAAAAGCTGTTGATGATATGCTGACCGCTGGCATTATCCGTCGTTCAGCGTCCCCATGGAGCTCTCCCATTGTAATAGTTGATAAGAAAGACGGAACAAAACGTTTCTGCGTAGATTTCCGACAACTTAATAAGGTAACGAAGGTTAACGCCTTTCCCCTCCCCCTGGTTGACGACCTTGTGAGCGAATTGAATAAATCAGCCTATTTTACAACGCTCGATATGAAATCTGGATATTGGCAAATTTTGGTCGATGAAAAAGAAAAGAAAAAACAGCGTTCGTGTGTCACAAAGGTTTGTTCGAGTTCAATGTTATGCCATTCGGTATTCATAATTGTCCAAGTATATTTTCAAATTTAATGACCATTTGTTTACAAGGTCTCGAGCACTTTGCCGTCGCTTATATAGACGATATTTTGATATTTTCTCGATCGAAGGAGGAACATTACCGACATATTAAAATCGTTCTTGATAGATTACGACAGCATGGATTAAAATTGAAGTTGAGCAAATGCCACTTTTTCCAACAAGAAGCGAAATACTTGGGCTTTGTAATTACGTCCGAAGGAGTGAAACCCGACCCTGATAAAGTTCGTGCAATACAATCCATGGATCCTCCAAGAACCGTTAAGGAAACACGAAGTTTCATCGGCATGTGCAGTTATTATCGTCGTTTCATATCCAACTTTTCTAAAATTGCAGAACCAATCGTCGCATTAACTCGAAAATTTGCAAAAATATCGCTGGACACAAGAGTGTCAACAAGCATTTGAATTTTTAAAAGACAGTTTAATGGTTGTGCCTTTGCTCGCGTATGCAGACCAAGAGTTACCTTTTATATTATATACAGACGCGAGTATGACTTCAATTGGCGCCGCCTTGGTGCAAGTTGTTACAGAGAATAACGGAGAGGAGGTTGAACGACCCGTTTATTTTTTATCACATAAATTAACGGATACTCAATGTAAATGGTCAACCATCGAAAAGGAGGCCTTTGCGATTCACTATGCTTTACAAAAGTTAGATTTTTATTTACATAATGCAAAATTTATTATTAGGACCGACCATAAGCCTCTGCAATATTTGTTAGAATCGCCAATGCAAAATAAAAAAATCCAACTATGGGCGTTAAGTATTGCGGGATACAATTGTACAATAGAATATGTTTCTGGGAAGATGAATTCTGTAGCTGATCTCCTTTCAAGGGCGCCAATGAAATCTGATCACCGAGAAACTGACGAAAGTATGGATAATATTGAACCGCGGACCAATGATAATATGTTGGAAATAAATGTTTTCAATTCGAACAGGTTTGATCCCAAAATGTATGCAAAATGTGAAGTAAAGGATACAGATCTACCTGATGAGGTCAATTTAAATATTGATAACTTTGACATTAAACATGAGCAAAGCAAGGATGATGAGATAATCAAAATTATAGGACAACTTAAAACAGGTACAGGAAGTCACACCCAAGAAACCAGGTTTATGCTAATTAAAGATATACTCTATTTTATTTCTGATCCCGATGGTGATCCAATGTTGCGTTTGTATATCCCTTTCCACTTATAAGATGAAGTTATAAAACAATACCATGACGATAATGGTCATTTAGGTTTAGATAAAACTTACAATACTATTAGACAAAAATATTATTGGCCCAAAATGTATGTTGAGCTTAATAATTATGTAAATGCTTGCGTACTGTGTCAATCTAGATCTTTAACTAAGCAGCAACCCTCAATACAAGAAACCGATATACCTCCATATCCTTTTGCGAAAGTACATGTAGATTTGTCGGGACCATATCCGACCACTTTGTCGGGAAATGTATATATTGTTTCCTTTATATGTCGCTACTCGGGTTACCCAGAATGTTTTGCCGTTAAAAGCAAGTGTGCGGAGAATGTAGCACATTTGCTTATTGATGAGATATTTCCTAGATATGGTGCTCCTTTAGAATTAACCAGCGACAATGGGGGTGAATTCTGCAACGCTATCATGAAAGCTACATTAAAACAATTAAATATAAATCACGTTCTTACTTCGTTGTATCGGCCCCAAAGTAACGGAAAGGTTGAAAGATTCCATAAAACGATGCATAGCGTACTATCAAAAAAGATTAAAGATAGTTACAACACTTGGGATTTGTATCCCAACCAAACACTTGCTGCAATACGATTTAGTGTTAGTGAATCAACGAAATTTTCGCCGTTTTATTTATTGTACAATAGAGACGTTAATTTACCCCTTGACAATATACTCAAACCTAGACGGAAGTATGTAGGAACCGATTTACATGAAATAGCGTTACAAAACCAACACCAGTCCTTTTTGTTAGTCCATAAGCGTCTTAAAAAAACACAAAGAAAGCAAGCTAAATATGGGAATCGCACCGCGATAGATACCCCTTTCAAAGTAGGAGACCCAGTTTACTGTAAAAATCATCTTCGGAAAAATAAATTACAAGAAAAGTGGACGCCATATTATCGAATTATTGAGCAAACCTCCCCTGTCACATTCATTATCCATAATCAACTGACGGGAAACACCACTAAGGTCCATGCTGCGCATTTAAGATTAGCAAAAATAGATGATTGGGAGATACCCAAAGGTGAGCCCAACCAGAGAGCATTACGTAAGACACAGTATGTTGTCGATCCGTCTGATTCTAGTTCATCGTCAGAGGACGAGGTTAATGACCCTGATGACGAATTACCTTTGGCAAAACTTGCTAAGCGTTTTAGGCGCGAACGTGAAAATTCATCCAGCGAAGATGACATTCCGTTAATGGAACTCGCCAACCGTATAAAAGCCCGAGAAAGGGATGAATCGGCCATGTCCGATGACGGCGACTCGTTGAGTACGGATAGTGAAACGAGTGATTCCACAATAACAGATGCGCATAGCAACCACGATGACCGCGAAAATGTCACGGGTATTAGTGACACAATAACAGATGCGTATAGCAACCACGATGACCACGAAAATGTCACGGGTATTAGTGACACGGTCATGGATATAAGTGAGGCGTACGGCGCTAAAAGGAAAAATGATAATGATCAGCTAAAGAAAAATAATAATGGTAACCAGAAAAAACTGAGAAGGTTGTTTAGAGCCTTGTCTGGTTTATTGTAACTGTTATAGTTACCTTTATATTCCACGCACTTTGTGAGTAACTACTTGTTGCGTTGGTTTGTGTAATTATAATGTTGTTGAGAATAGAGGTTAATGTCCTTTGTTATAATATATTTTAGGTTGAGCATGGAGTTTCTACTTCTCTTTCTGCTTCTTGGCTTGGTGCACTTAAGTGGGGGGTTGTTGATAAAAGAAAATGTAATTTTTCGACCAATTAACAAGATAGATACGACAAGGTCTCGCTGGTTAGTTACGTTAATACATGATTTAGTGCCCTTCGATAGGTTCATATCAATCCTCTCACTTGATCTAGAACGAAGTCTCGCCGAAGTAGACGAAATTCTAGCCGCATATAACACTACCGAGACGACGGATTTCAAAGAAACGTTTCTTAAGTTGAGAATTGAAATTTTAACAATAGAACAATCCCATAGTGAACTGTTAGAAACCGTATTAGATTTTGGCACTCTGAGTGATAGTACTAGAGTAAAACGATCTTTAATTCCTATTGTAGGCAAGGCTTTGAGCTTTTTATTTGGAACAGTTTCTGAAAGTGATTTAGACACAATTAGACACAATATTGAAAGTCTGTCAGACAATCAACAGGCCATAACACATGTGGTAAGGAAGAGCCTGTCACTTCTTAATGTATCCCGAATGGAGATAAATACAAATCGCTTAGCGATTTCAAGACTGCGAGTTGCGTTAGGAATGCTGGATAAAAAGGTCGCCGATATAGTGAAGGGATTTAAAACCCACCTCTTTCAACTGGAAACATTTATTCATTTGTACTTGCGCTTAAATTTGGTTGTGGACGATATAAAGTTAATGATATTAAGAGCTGAATTATATGTAGAAGACTTGCGACAAGAATTAAATATGCTTGGCATTTGTCATCTGCAAGTATTTCTCCATCGTCATTAAAGACATTGTTGCTCGGAATTCGAGAACATATTCCAAACAGCGTAAAATTACCCTATAATCCGACGGAAAACTTATTTAATTATTATAAAACAGTAACGTGTACTAGTGTTTTGGACTCTAGTCGTATTTTGATCATAATGTCTATTCCACTGTTAGATTCTAGCGGTGCGTATGACTTGTTTCACGCGCACAATTTACCAATACCTATGAATTCACAACTTATGGGAAGTAAATCCAAAGCCACCCATAAAATGGTTGCTCACTATAGCTTAGAGACACCATATTTAGCTATTAGTGTGGATCGTACAAAATACGTTCGGTTGGGTAAAGACGAAATTGATCAATGTAGAGATCCACAACTTAAATTTTGTCGAATTCAAAGTCCAATATATCCAACAAATTTAAATCGGCTATGTGTAGTAGCTTTGTTCATGCAGGACGAAACACGGATAAAAGATTTATGCAAAATTAATGTAAAACCGACCAGTATACTTCCTATTGCCGAATATTTAAACAATGGATTATGGGTAGTTACAACACGAAGAAAGTTCCGTTTGACAATAGTTTGTCACGATTCGAATCTTGGACATTCGACAGTTGACGTAACTCCGCCGTTAAATATAATACATCTAAATATGACCTGTACGGCGACAAGTGATGACATAATTTTGCCAGCATTTTTTGAACATGAAAGTACGATTATAAAAAATGTGTCTTTTGAAAAGCTTATCCAATCGTTTAACAAAACTTTAGAAAACTTATGGAAGCCTCTTGAAACGGTTTTGGCAAATTATACTCTAACAGAATTACCCCCACGTTTGAAGGAAGTTGATCAAATTCCGCTAGATAGCTTGGTTTATGAGTTGAATACGCTTAGGTCGATTAATGAAGACAAATCCCAGCCCATTTGGTACTATATCATTATTGGCATAGGAGCAACAGTCATATTTGTAATTCTGATTGTTGCTGGTTGTTATAAATACAACCCAAAATTTAATTATTTAATAAGCCATTGTTTTAAGAGAAATAGTAGAAACCACAGAGAAGTTACAGAACGCACAGTACACGAAAACGATATCCAGATGGTGTCCAGAGCAGATGAAGGATCCCGTGAAGTCACCTTACCATCAACGTCCATGGAACCCACAATCTACATGACAGCTCCGACTGGTGTCACATCTTTGCCAGTTGGTACACAAGCGGTTATGGACAAAATGAGCCCTGAATTGGCAATGGAAGATTTGCAGAAAGTTTTTCCTGCACCGAATGCATCCAAACGTGGCAGATGACTGGACCTTAATTAATATAATTGGTGTACAAACAGTGAGAAAACTTTAAGGTGATTCATAAACTCTGTGAAAATAAAACATTGTTTGTGTGTGCCAGAACCTACTGTGTGCGGTTTTCTTCTTGTGAATAAAGATAAACCTTTTGTGAATAACGATAAACATTTTGTGAATAACGATAAACATTTGCTATCTATCTATTATATATATACTTTAACCATCTATCTATTATATATATACTTACAGTGTATTGTGCTATGAATATCCATGTTGTAATCCCCCATAGAATAACCATATTATATCCTATATCAATATCTATATTATATCCTATACAAATATCCCTGGCTATTTGAAATTAACAATGTACACATCCGGGTGAAAACAGTTCAACCCTCTTAATGAATGTTGACCGATGCATATACATGTAAATATAGAAACTGGCTGGTTATGTTAAAGCCTACCCATGCACAGTTAGTTAAAAATGATATCCTATTACGCTAACGATCAGACATCAGGTCAGAGGTCTACGCACCTTTGGTAAAGTACAAATTAGCCCAATTTCATAAAATTAGGGTTGACGTAACGGCGTGCTCTACTGCCACACTAGCCCAAATATGGTCAAGGATCCGCCCTGATGGTGGACGCCCCTCACCTTTTTATATAAATTAGACAAGCGCGTTTTCCCGGGAGACGGTTGGAGACGGTTAGGCAAAATAGCCAGGGCAGACAACATAGGTTTTAATCGTGGTTAACGATTATATACCTAAAGAACAATAGTTGTAGCTGTGCTGTAGAATAACTTATCGTAACATATAAAGAATATTTCAAGATTACAGAAAAGTGTTGAATTGTTATTGATCACAACGTCAAGTCCTACCTAGACAAACGACAGTGTGACACAGTAGATTTGGCCGTCCGGACACAGGGTAACTTGTCCTTAAGAGTGTCACAATATTTCTGAAAAATAAACATTTGCCCGGGCTTGTGCCTGATTAAATATTTAGCAGATGGTCACCTTTATTTTGTCATTATGGTCACCTTTATTTTGTCATCATGTCTCAATAAACTATATTCTCCGAGATTACATAGTTCGCCGAAATTTTTATTCCCGGACAAATATCGAGGCCCATATTTACTACCATACACATGACATCAAACAAACAAAATCTTTATTGAAAAATGATTTCTCAACTTTGATCCTTTTATAAAAGAAATTAAAATGTATTTATGTTGTGAATACATGACTTTATTGGTGTGTGAGTTGTTTGTGTTTGTCAATAGTAAATTGTATTCAGACTGAAAAATTTACGCAAAGGAGATTTGTCATAATAATGTTATACAAATCGAATAATATGTTAACAGCTATAATTTGACATTATGTGACATTGATCATTTGAGGATTCGTCTTCAATAATATGTTGTAGATTTTTATTATTACATATTTGCCATCGTATTGATTTTTTTGATGAAAAAATATTTTCAATTATTTATAACTTTAATGTGTGTGTGTGTTGGGGGGATGGGGGTACAATTCTTATCGGTTTTTAAAGCCCCAATAACACTCTTGTTGTAACTAAATAATATGTCCCAATCTTCATTCTGGTCAATAAATTGTATTATTTTACAATATTCTAATTAATTGATGATATAAATTTCATCTTAACACGCCTAATTTAAAAAATTGGAAAAATGCAACTAATTGATTTGAAAAGTCTAACGTAAACCTTTTCAAATGTGACTTTGATTTAAAATATTTTCGAACCCTCTGGACAAGTAAAATAGATCGTAATGGATAATTTACACAACAGGTAGGACACTTAAACATCTAGTACTTAGAATAAGACTATTATTTATTTTCTGGGGCTACCAAGCCAGCAAGAGTGTTATTGTCCCTTTAAGGTCTATTTTGATGTGACACGATGGCTTCCCCCCACCCCCACTGTCCAGAAACCCTAAACCCCATTTGTCTCTTCGCTCCATTACCATAACATATAACAAAACATTGCTTGACATAAAAAATATGGTGAGTAGCGCTAGTGGGTATCTGAAGTAAAATTAGGGTTTAACGTCCAACTGTTTTGCTCCGACTGATGATCACTGTAAATAAGCAAAATTATGGGCCTAATAGCTATACGTACTGAAAATCATTAACTTTAATTATCGATTTGTTACTAAATGAAGTATTTTATCGGCCTGATATTAATAATACACCTTATACCATTTGATATTTGATTGGTTATCTGACTGATGTTTTACTAGTTATATCTGATATTTATTATTAACAATATATGATTATATTTTTTACTAGTTGTTTGCCCGAAAACCATAATTAGATTGTTTAACTGGTTTAGAGGCTTATAGGTCTGACATGTAGCAATAATAAATCAAGGTAAAATTAATGGAAACAAAGAAATTAAAGAGTATTTTATAACTTATGAAATTAAAAGCAATGACGAAAAAAGATTTAAGCCACAGACACCATTTCTACATTCCTGTTTTGTATGATTAATGTTTTGAGATTTAATGAGATTTTAAGATAAAATGTTACACAATGTGACTGTCATTTTATTTGTTTTAATAAATTTAATTTTAACCAGCGGCTGCCAGGCGAGATGCACCCCCAATCTGCAAGAGTTGGGTAGATAACCCACATCAGCTAAATCGTCTGAGCGGTCGACAAGGGTTGTCGCATATTTATTCTTTTATAGATAATTTGGTACATTTACAAGACAGATCAGATTATAATTTTTGTCGTTTGAGGGTCTGAACTCTGGATGTAATTTACAGAAAAAAAAAGAAATTTGACAAGGGCCATAACTCTAGAAATAATTGAGAGAAATAGCTGAAATTCAATAGACCTCCGTTTCACAAATTTAAATGATGCATATAAATTTCATACATAGCGTATGATAACTTTTATTAATCGAGCATTAACAAGGTTGAACAAAGTAATTATTGTAATTTGCTGAAATTCAATAGGCTTCGTGGTGTCGTTTCACTAATCAAAATGATGCATATAAATTTCATACAGATCGGATGATAACAATGACGTTAGATAATTTGCAAGGTTCAACAAGGGCCATAACTCTAGACTTAATAAACGGTAATTGTTGAAATTCCATAGGATTCTTCTTTTTACTAATTTAAATGACTCACATCAATTTCATACAGATCTGCAGATAAGTTTAGATGTTAGAGCATTCACAATGTGCAACAAAGTGAAACAAGAGCCATACTTCTAGAAGAAATAAACGGAAATTGCTGAAATTCAATAGGATTCTTCTTTTTAATAATTTAAATGATGCATATAAATTTCATACAGATCGGCAGGCAACTTTTAATGTTAGAGTAATTAACGGGAATTGCTGAAATTCAAAGGCTTCTTCGTGTCACTAATTCAAATAATTCATATAAATGTCACAAAGATCGGGAGATAACTGTTGGCGTGAGAGCGTTCACAAGGTTCAATAAAGTGAAACAAGGGACATAAATCTTGACGTAATAAACGGAAATCATTGAAATTAAACAGGATTCTTCACCCCATTAATAAATGCTATCAATTTTAAAACAATTGCATGATAACTGTTGGCGTAAGAGCGTTCACAAGAAATTGTGGACGACGGACGGACGGACAGGGGCGACGACAATATACGTCTAAATGAAAATGATGGCGTATACAATTATATGCCAGGTAGTAATACTAATGCATGACTTAGTTCGAGTAATAAACCGTACAAAAACCTGTGTGGGTTGTATTCATCGGTATTCTAATAGATCAACAATTAATAGTTCAAGTGGGTTTGAGCATTTGAATATCACTTTCACCACAATTGCATATTGTCTACACGCCATTCTCACCAACATATGTATTCATCGGTATTCAAAAGAATGTATTTATATTATATTAACTGCATATAGCGAGCAAGGTGCATAAAGTAAGATTCGGTTTTGATACTATAACAAGCAGTGTTAAAACTAGTCCTTTAGTCTCTGGACCTGAATTAAAACCATTCAGAACGATAGTGTGATTACAGTGTACCGTATAATTTTAACGATGTCATTGTCGATATCGTATGAAACATATAACTGATATGTATAAATAGAATATCTGCGAGAATTCAAAACAAAAAGGAAAAACACACGCCTTGGAATGGAAACAAAAGCAATATTTGCATATTTTAATTAATTGTGCAGCAAATAAAAACAATACTAAGTCATTAGTTTAAAAACAAAGATAAACAAATGTATGTATATACAGTATATCAATTGCGAAGAAACAAAAATGAGGGTATCTGATGCTAGCAGAATTTGAGGGTATCTCATGGAATCCAATTGCACAAAATATATGACTAGGAAATATGACTGGCAATGTAACAATATATCAATTATATACATCTAACAATGCATTTTTGGATAAAAAAAAACGATTGAACCAACAAATAAATATATCAATTACATATAACAAATAATCAATTTGACACAAGGCAAACAAGTATTATGTATTAAAAATCAATAATTATTCTCCCCTTCTCCAACACACCAACAAGGCAAGTAACATTTTTCAACTAAAAGCAACAAAATAAACATTCATTAGGTATAACATTATAATATATTCTTAAGATCATTGCGCACAAAAATATATGAATTATGTAAAACAAAAAAAATAACAAACAGTCTTGTTAAATTATACTGACTTTTTAACATTTGCGTTAAGAAATCATATATGAGCCCGTGGCATATAGAGATGGACAGGCTTGGCCGAATCCGACCCAGATATAATGACTTGTGCCACGGAGTTTAAATGGCACATCAGCACCAGCCGGGGTATCTGTAGCAAACCACATGGTGATCTTCACCTTAAACAACCAGGTACGTCAATAAGTGCTACTAGTTATTAAATGTAAAATGTGACAAGACACACAATATACTCAAGCATTGCGAGAAATATACAAAAAAAGTATTATCAAACTCCGGGGTCAGTCAGAAGAGGTCACAGATACACGAAAACTGGCTCTATTCAGGATAAATTATAGTCCGGGTTTTAATTGAGTAAGGTGCCACCTGAAGAGGTAGAAATTCTCATGTGGTTTTTCTAGACCAGATTTTTATACCGAACAAGAATATATGAGGTAAACAGGCCATATCCTGAACCTTTTTACGTTAGGTCGCTTTTTCAATTTTCAAAAATGGCCGCCAAAATCTCATATATAAAGTGACTATTTGGGTTAAGTAATTAATAATGATGCATATTTGACCACTTTTTGCATTAGTTATCGTTAGAGTTATTCCCAAATACGCTGTGGCTGTATTCCAGACTCTTGAAAGTAAACAAAAGTGAGGGCGCTCTTTATTTGCCGCCAAAAAACATAGATAAACTGTACATATATTAATGAGCATTTATTATGCCACCCAATGGTCACATTTTGCATTAGGTGTGAATAGAGTCGTTCACAAAGTATCTTCATTATTATGTACAATACATAAAATGGCCGCAAACATCTCACCAGAAAAAGGATATGGGCCTATTTAGGTTAAGAAAAGACTATCGCGTGGCATTTGACCTCCTTTTCCATTAGTTTTACATAAAATTATTTGAAAAGAATCTACTTGTGACAAATAATCTATATGGCGGTGAAAATTGCGGGTGCTATTCAAAATGACCGCTAAAATCCAAGTTTTTAAGTTGTTTCTATCTAACCACTGAAAAGATGTTTGAGTTTGACATCTCATTCTTGAGGGAGTTAAAGGGTAAGGTTTATACTGAATTGTCCTTAGAATGTATTCTGGTATGACAAATAACTGACAATGCTATAGCATTAATTTTCCAAGTCGCTCAGATCACTACATACTGAATTGTCCTTGCACTCATTGTCAATAAACAGTTCTTGCATATCTCCAGGCATCATTGCCTCCATCCACTTAGGCTCATTTTCTTCTTTCGAACCGTTGTCACAAGACTCTGTCCCTTCATAATCCTTGATTCCTGTTGAACGCCATCCTAGTTCACGATGTTGCAACATTTGACGACAGGGTGGTAGGTAGCAATGCTGTATCCGTTGATATTTGCTCCGTTGTTAACTTTCGGTCAAATATGGCACACCTGGCTTCATTGACGTTGTTGGTCTCTACCCCGTGCATCAGTGACACGTATTCTTCAAGGCCCTCGAACATTTATGATGGGGGAACGTTTGAAGCGGCGGGTATGTCGGAAGTTGTAGGAGACCATGCCCAGGTTTGTTAAGGCATTCTGTCTTCTGGAATCCCATTGAAAATGAGTGAGGAGACTATTAAGAATGCAATGATCTGACCGACTTTGAAAATTAATGATATAACATTGAGTGATTTGTCATGCCAGAATAAATTGTATGGACAATTCTGTATAATCCCTTACCCTTTAAGCTCCCTCTAGAATGAGGTGTCAAACATTTTTTCAGTTATCATATTGAAACAACTTAACAAATTTTAACTTACTATCTGGACATATAAACATATTACGCTTTGTAATGCTTATTTAAAGCTTAATGACACAAACACGTGGGGCCAAACGACTTTTGTATAGTTGTTGTATGCGCTCTGAGCACGATTTGTGGTTTTGGCGCCATATAAATGGACATTTTATTATCAATTTATAATGGAGTTTAGTGGCTATTTTACAGAGCACGCCCAATTTTCACCACCATTCAGATTATTGCTCACACATGTAGATTCTTTCCAAATAACTTTATGTAAAACTAATGCAAAAAGAGGTAAAATGCGCCGCAATAATCTTTTTTTAACCTACACAGTCCCATATCCTTTTCTCTGAGTTGTTTGCCGCCATTTTAAAGAGCGCCCCTCGTCATTTTATATCTTCATTAAATGTGTGGTCAATAATAATGAAGATGCTTTGCGAATAACTCTAATCACAATTAGTGCAAAATGTGACCATTGCGTGGCCTAAGAAATGTTTATTAAAAGATATATACAGTTCATCTACGTTTTTTGGCGGCCATGTGAAAAACGCCCTCACTATTTATCATTTTCAAGGGTCTGGAATAAATCGAAGCTTCTTTGGGAAGCAAAACGTGGTCAAACATGCATCATTGTTACTTACTTAACCCATATATGGGATATTGGCGGCCATTTTGAAAAAAAGCGCCCCAACGGGAAAAGGTTCGGGATATGACCTGTTTACCTCATATATTCTTGTGTAGAAAAACCACATGAGAATTTCTACCTCTCCAGGTGGCACCTCCCTCAATTTTAACCTGGACTATTAAGTCTATGGCATGTTAAAAGTCAAATCAGAATACAACTTATGAAACAAATATGTATATTCAAAGATGATCCAAATAAATGCATAATATTTGATTTTATCTGAGAATTTTTACACGTGAGAATCAAATCTAGATGGTTGAGGGTCTTTTTTTCACAAACATTAAGTCATCTCCTCTACT
This sequence comes from Patella ulyssiponensis, assembly GCA_963678685.1. NCBI lineage: Eukaryota > Metazoa > Mollusca > Gastropoda > Patellidae > Patella > Patella ulyssiponensis. Next base: position 7,160,564 of record OY783227.1, on the reverse strand, counting down.
GGAATGGTGCATAGTGTCATTCCTCCAATACTCCGATCTTGCGCATGGTGGTAGCGATAGATAACTGTGTATATCACGGTTCATGGTATATTTGTTCAGAGCATCGTAAGGGTTAGAATCATGTGTCGATGTATCATCATCATCATCATCATCATCATCATCGGCTGTCTGGGCATCATCGATATTGGTTACCGAATTGCTATCAACATTTGTTTCTTGGACATCATCGCCTTGGTTAATGTTACTTGTTCCAGGATTCTGTAGTGACATATAAAAGTTCTTACTGGTATCAATACCATCTCTGTCGACTGAATCGTAAGGATTAGCATATGCATCTGTGTCGTCATCTGTGCCGTTAGATGCAGTAGACTCGGCACTGGTTGTAGTAGAATCACGGTTGGCATGGAATATAACAACACTGTTTAGTGAAATGTAGGAATGTCTCGTATTATTCACTGGATCGTTGGTATTTACCACTCTTCTACTTTTACGTTTATACCCTGTAATAAAATAGTTCATTCTATAAAATCTGTTGGTGTCGCATCGCGAGTGGTGAGCTCATATTATTTTTTTGTATTTCTAGTATAAAATAAGAAAATAACAACGATTTCCTTCTAAACGTTTCAATATAATTTCTTCAGGGTACCATTAATATTTAACGTTATCAATGGCTTCTTGAAGAAATTATATTGAAACATGTAGAAGCAAATCGGTGTTATTTCAATATTTTATACCATCATATATGATAATGTACATTAGAACAACAACTTACTACTGCTATATATATTGATGCATATACTTTTATGTATATTGAAGAATATCTTTGTGTAAAGGAAAGAAATATTCTTTGTGTAATACATGCCTATTTATATAGCGAGAATAGAAAGCAGGAACAGATTATTAATTGTTATAAAATATGTGTTAAAGTATGTTCATGCAGAGACTGAACAGAAAACATTACACTGAGCACTTACCATAAATACCTAATCCTACAAGGACACAAATCAATAATGCTAATATGGGCAACACGGTCATCAGCACCAGGTTCAGATCAAACAACGACCCACTCTCTATAATAATATCTGCAATAATAGTACAAGAAAACGAGTATCATTGATGAAGATAAACTACAATCATATAAAAAAAGTCCTTTAATGCTGGAATTTTTTTTTTAAATCGCTGGTGTCGAAAGACTGGCGATAACATGGCACAGTATTACTACTAGCAGGTTAGATCAATCAACAGTCTAAAATAAATGATAATTGTTTTTGACAAGCTGTACTGGACAGTGACTTAACTATTATGCTATGTCAGTACCCAGTGTTGGGCACCAAATTAGGTGGGCTTTAAAAGTCTCGTCAATACAAACCTCTGATCATGTCGTTATTATTAATTGTTTGATGCGAGGAAGAACATTTTTCCCAAAAGTGGCTTATCCACCTATTGCCAAGAATTATTTAACATATACTCCAATGTACCTTTGTTGGGCATCAATGTTCATCAAATCCTCAAGAGAAGTCAGCTCCGGGCTAGAAATATCCAATAGGATATTCTTGGCGCTTTTCCGGATTCAATGCCGGGACATGTGATTATATTTTATAAGAACTACTGTATTTAAATAGCAGATTCAGTTACACTAACCTGCCAGTAAAATCAAATGAATCTCTGTCGAGACATGTTGTCGATTTTCGAACAGGACACTAAATCTATAGGTTGTATTATAATCTGCAGAAGTTGTATCTAGTATACCCAGATATATCTTTCCTCCATATAATATTGCCTGTTTTTGAAAGATCAGTATGTCATCACCTAATAAGGAATTATACCCTGATTCCGTCCAATATCCCACATCTTGAAACTGCAATAAAGCAAAGGTGGTGTCATGTATTATAAATGAATAAATCAGAGGACAATAATTAAATACGTTTGATTTCTGCAACAGTCATACTAATATTGATATAACATAAAACTGGTATCGTTCACCAGGAAGATTATGCGTAATAGATGTTTGGGTCGAGGGGTATAATTTGTTCCAAATTGTCCGGATCGTGTTATAAAACTCCACAAATGTCATGAAAAAGTAATGTTTGAACAGGCGCGGATCCAGGATTTTTTGCAGGGGGGGGGGTCTAGGATTGATAATTTCTTAACTAATTGCGCTGAACCAATTAACGGGGGGTATGGGGGTCCTCCCCCCGAAAAATTTGGTAAATTAGATTCAATTTGATGCATTCTGACGTATTTCCGGAAGGTAAATTCCAAAATTACAGGTCTAAAAATCGCCAATAAAATCGCATAGATTTAAGTTTCAAATTTTCAAGCCTGAGCAGGGGGGTTCCGGACCCCCTGGACCCCCCCTCTGGATCCGCGCCTGTTGAATACTCTTATCTATATGTACATAATAATTTAAAATTTTGTAAAACATCTATATTGCCTTACGTTTAATCCCGAGGTAGTCTTACGCATGACGTTAATTCTGGTGGCTGGAAATCTGTAGTAATATTCAAATATTAATTTTACGGTGTCACCTATTGTTCCCTTGATATATATGTTAGGTACATCCACCCTAGGTCCTAGAAAATCAATGAAATGTAATGTTAGTGTGCATAAAAGAAAGATTGAGATATACCTGGCCCCGAGTTCACAAAGCATTCTCAGACTGAAGTTGAGAATTGACTCAAAGTTTTGTGATTCTGGATCAAAGCTATTTCCCATGAACCGTTTCCCATGAACAGTGATTGAAAGTTGAGTAAATTCTTAATTTAAGTCTGAGGATGCTTTGTAAACTCGGGGCCAGAAGATGTAAGCAAAATGAAATCTATATATTTTCCCATGCATAAGTTATGTTTTGATCATATAAATTGCTGAATGCCCAACCTTCAACGTGTCAGGAAATACTAATGATTTTGTATTATGAAAATATTTTTTTTTTTTTTTACAAAAATATGATTTTAAAATACGAAGTTTGGTAGCTATTTACATATCTAATAACATAAGAATGGTCTAATTGTATCCAATTCGACGCTCCAACAATTTCAGAGACGGTATAAGTTTGACCGACCAAGTTGCTTATCGCTATCGTCAATAACATCAGAAATTATGTATATATATTGGAATGTCCTTGGGAGTGAACTGAACGATTTTGTAGGATATCTTGAATTAATGCATATTGACCAGCAATTTGACATGTGGACTGACTTTCATGAACATTTTACAAACCTTCCTTCAATATTAACTCCTTATAACTCGTCAGACCATTACTAAACGTAACATTGCAACCATATGCAGTATTAAAATCGTCAGCTTCTGTATTTGGTATAGTTAAGGTTATCTCTTCACCGCCCAATACAACTTTCCTTTTGAACATGAATTTGTCAACATCCACTCCCCGAAAAAACCTTTTTCCATTCCAATATCCTAGTATATGATACTGAAGCATGAAATTAAATTTATTTTTAATATAAGAAAGTACTAAACAAAATAGAATTAAGTTTAACGCGCTGCTTGTCTGGACCAACCGGGATATTAAAGACTGTGATACGTCTTGCAAATTTCAACTGTCAATGCTTTATTTACACCAACATGTATACCGGTCCTCATATTTCTAGACTCTTTCACCAATTGTAGTAACAGCAAAACAAAGCACGATTACTGTATCTCTCTAACATCCATATTAGCCATTAAATCATATTATAATAATTTGGAACAACATAACGCGTTTAATTGGTTTGATCTTATTTGGAGTAACCAAGTTGTGGGTCTTTAAATTATTTTTTTATCAGTGCCCATGACCACAGAAATACAATTGTGAACAATTTTGACGTTGAAAATTTGGCCCAAACTAAACATGATGTCATATTAAGTCTCAAAAGTTCCGTTAGCCTGGCAAGGGGCGGACAAAGCTTTTTGTCAAAAAAAAAACAACGATGGCCTTAGAAAACAACTTTCAGGAAAGGACAACTTAGTTTGTTTGTCAAATTTGATAAAGATCATTTATGCCGTCGAAAAGTCTAATCTATATCGTGTACAGAGGTTTGAAAAAAAAGTTTAAAACTGTAGTCGCCTTCATCTAAAACAGAGTAACTCATCAACCGAACATTACGGAGCTACAATGCCTACACCACAGTAGAATATGTGATTTGGTAAGCTAGTCAAATGGTTTCAGTTTATATATTCTAAGAATACGCACATCCATATGGTCATCTCTTCGATTAAATGTAATGTGGATAGACGGGTAACTATAATAATATCTCCAGTTCAATGACATATTTTCTTTCACTTGACCTTCGATCTCTTTCTTAAAACTCCATCGAGGTTCTAGAATACAAAAGGAAAATACCCTGCCGTTAACTGGTAATATACATGGTACATATAGTCCGGTCGCCAAACCCAATATTTCGAGTTAACTTGGAAATTGCATACAACGTTTGTTTTTGTTTTTGTTTTTGTTTTTTTTTTGGGGGGGGGGGGGGGGTATTTTTATTGATTTTAGACGCCTCGGTCACCCGTGGGCGTTTTGAGAAATTCAAGATGACGCCCAAGACGGCCCCCATTTCAAACATTCCCCCATAACGTTTATTCTAGGATGATAACTTGTGTCTAACCGTATGTTTTTGGGGTCAAGTAATACACTGAAATCGTTCATTATGTTGTCGGGTGATTACATGATAGTAAAATCCAAAATGCTAGACAATAATATGGTACTTTAAGCCAATCAATCAAAAAAAAAATATGTATACAATTGATCCATTGTTCTGTCTGAGTAATAGCTGTGTGTGTGTTCCCCCATTAGAAATAATATATAATGGGGGTTGTCGTCCTACTTTTTTACACCGACTGAGCTAATGAAGACGCGCATATTCCATGAAGTATGATATGGGGAACATTGTGCCAGAACAGCAGCGTTACGGCCTAGCCTCTTTTCAAATTCCAAATGTCAAGGATTTTTTTACCAGTACATACGCCAATGTGTACAATGGGCTGAGGTTTTGCGTCTCACCCGAACGACTATACACTTTCCTTGTCAGATCCCCCGTCTTGTATCACTCACAAGGAGGAACCACATTGGAAAATCCCGAATCAGAATCGACAAATGGTATCCTGCTTAATGTGCCAGCAAATTACGCACTGAACCACCGATGGTCCTTTCCTTCAATTTACTAACAATTTTGAATATGCTTATTGTTGAAATAGAAAAAATGTGAATCGAATATTTAAAAAGAAAAGCTATGTCTGTAGGTAATACAAAACTACAGACGTAACACAAGGGCATTATTGTATTACCCAAGCAATATCTAACTACACATACCTTCAATTAAAATAACCGTTTCTTCCCTCATAAGACAGGAATTACCAAAATCGAGTTCAATAATGTAAACATAACTCATATCATTTTCGGTTACATTTTGCAGTTTTAACTCCACGAATTCTGTGGAATCATTCGATGTTATATGAAAATGAATTCGTGGATCCATCTGTGTATTTTTCCAAATATCATTCCCTTCAAGACTGTCATCAACCAAAAGCTTTACATAATTAAAATTAATGATTATTGGTCTTTATTTATTAACAACTATATTTTTGCAATGACTGAACTTTTTTTTAAAAAAATAAGTGAGAATTTGTCGTAAAATTAAAAACCTATGAGCATCACTGAAATAATAGTAAATCGATGCTAGATTAACTAAAGCTAAAAATTTGTCTAAGCATCATCCGTGGGTTTGAATTCTCCTAAATGAATTTCAATCAAGGAAACAAATTCAACCTTACTTTATGTGTCTAGTAACTGATAATGTAGCTTGAATATAACTTTATTATATCAGTCATTCACCCACTTCTAGTGACAAACAATGCAACAACTAACTACCACGAACCATGAGTTTGTTAATTGAGCGGAAGATATGCAATGATCGGGATAATTTTTATTTTGGCCATCATGTATATCAAATTCCCATTTAAATCATATCCTTTAAGTGAATCATCAGTAAAATCGAACTTGTTATAAAAAATAAATACTTACATATCTGTTTGTACTATTTCGTAGTTTTCTATATACAAAAATCCTATACTTTAAATCTATCTTGTCGTACGCCCATATCAGTTTTACATCATCTTCAACTTTAACGTTTAGGGGCTTTATATCATTTCTCCATTTGAAGTCTATTTTAAGAAAACACATATAATTTCGTATGTTTAAGATCAATTACTTGTAGGTGCACAGGAAATTGAAATTAACAAAAATATATGCCGAAATTTGACAAATATACTCGTGATTGCTGAGTAATTCAAAATTTCTTACCCAACAAAAAAAATATAAGAAAAATGTTGACAAATAAGATGTATGTAATTTGCCTTATAATTCAAATTTGTTTACCTAGCACTGAAAGATGTATGTCATCATTTTGACGCCGTTCTGGTGTCAACTTCAACTGACGTGAATACAGTCCAGTATCTTCAAGCGTTGTGTTTAAGATCGTCAGTACTGTCACTGGTCCATTTTTCGTGTTTCTTTGTTCAATGTTGTATTTCCCTTTGTCCTCGATAGTTATGTTTTGATTCTAGAAAATATTAGTTAGATAAAGTTCGAATCAATAACCCAACATTATTATAATAGCACATTCTAGCACATTGAGTTATCTTCCACCATTGACCCAGTGGTGTCGCTTATCACTAAAATGTGTATGAAAATGAATTCAGGTACCTAGAAACCATATATTTTCATACCAAACGCGATCATATTATAAAAGTTAATTGAAAAGTGGCATTTTCCAATCAAACACGTTGACAATTTTGAATTTTGGAAAAGTTGGCCCATTTCGGACTAGGACATTAAAATTTGTTGGTATACCATGATCAGCATTTCCATAGCAGCAACTGTTCATACTATCTTTATCTGTCGTGGGTTATGCGTGCAAACATTTCAAATACTCTGACTTTTCTCGGCGTTTCTGTCTTTCTTTTTTTAGGTTAATATAAAGTTGTTATGACCTCCCGAGTGCGATGTGACGTTTTTGTTTGTAAATTATGCAGCCTACAATCATACCAAAATCACATTTCGACTGCATTATGTCACACGTTTTCATTTCGTATGTATGAAAAAAGTGTAAATATTAAAACAAGTATACCTTATATATGATCACGTCCAAATCGTCTGCTTCTAATGACCATATTAACTCAGTCGAACACCCAAAAATAACAGATTTGTTTTGTGGATATGGGATCCGTCGTCCTTCCAGATCTAATGTAATCAAATGAATAAATGAAATGGAGTTTTATAGCACATCAACTTCTACTGGGCTATATTGCGCCAAATAAAACATTGAATAGCACGAGACAAAATATGCAAACACAGAGTGTATTTATGTACATAAAAAATATCAAATATGACAAAATATTAATTAAGTAAAATTATAAATCATGTACACTAATTATTAAAAATGGAAAACATAATATATATCATACAGTTCCGGTTAAGCAACTAACTGACTTACTGACAAATGTTGTACTTCCAGAAACGTGCATTCAATTGAATTGTGTTCATTTATTAAAAAGAAAGCAACAGTGTTCAGATTCTGAATGGAGGTCTCGCTTCTAGAATGAAATGTATTCCAGAAAATAAAACGCTGCAGAATTACACACGCAAAGCAAAACGCAGATTAGCCCCATTTAAAACTAGTTCTGAAAAAAAATAATTACGCGAAACTGGCATAACACGGAACCCCTTTCCGTCAATATTTGATGAATATAGTAACTCAGTAGAGTATATAAATTACAGATACAAATATTATTGATTGAACTTACCAGCTATTGAAATTAAACCTACAATGGCTATAACAAAGAAGTTCATCTTTATCCTGTGAACACTTGAACTAATTAATTAATTTTATGTTTAGTTTTATTTGTGACTATTTCAATTGATGTGTTGTGTAACGGAATAAAGTTTCCGGATTGTTTTTGTAAAATATACTTTCATATGATCGATGTATTTTATATATGTTTCACCCTTAAATTTGCTTTGTTTCAATGTGTTGTGAGGAATAAATATTTCAACCACTGGCATGTTCATTTTTCAAATAGCGAATCGTAAATAATAATAATAATATTTATTGATTAAAGCGATCTACACTTCGTTTCAGAGCGCTGTACAAATATAAATAAGACAGTTTACATATTTAAAACACAAATTAAAACAAACAACTGACTAGATTATAAATTGAATTGTTTTTTAAAATAAAATGTTTTTAGTCCGGATTTAAAAGTCACTAGATTTGGTGATTGGCGCACACTGCATGGAAGCTCGTTCCACAAGAACGGGGCAACCACAGAGAAAGCCCTCCAGCCGTATCTCTTGATGGTAGTTCGTGGATTTTCTTCCGTCTTCTTGTGTTTATCCGTTCTAACAAGTGTTACATTGTTCGAGTCACCAGATCGCAAACTGCGATTTCTTGGAACATAGCGCTCAATCAGCGAACTGAGATAATGCGGAGCATGACCACTTAGAATTTTAAAAACGAATAACATAATTTTGAAATTGATACGGAATTCAACTTTTAACCAATGTAAATCGTACAGAATTGGTGAAACTTCATCGTACTTTCGTGATCTAGAGATCAACTTCGCTGCAGCGTTTTGGACAGACTGTAATTTAGACAACTGATTCCGAGGAAGACCAACAAGCAAACTATTACAGTAGTCTAATTTCGATGAAACAAAAGCGTGAATTAGTTTTTCAGTCGTAGCACTGCGCATTCTAAAATTTATTACACAGGCGATTGTCTTTGATTAATCACGATGGCCCAGTAAGTAAGACGTTGGATCGCTAGCCAGGAGTTCCCGTGTTCGATTCCAGTTCATCTGCATTTTCAGACGTGGTTCGTCCTTGTGTCAGCGATTCGGGAACACAGAGCGCCTAGCAAAGGATAGTCTATAGTCGTTTGGATGGGACAAAAAACGAGGACACGTCTACTCATATGGGTACACGCGAAAAATACCGTGGCAGAGAGAATTGGATATAGGAGTATGTTCTGGCGCCACTGTCCGTGGACAATTTCCTTCATGTATGTATGTATTATGCCCGTGTTCATTACCGAGTGAGGGAGATGGTATTTAACATGTATGTATTATGCCCGTGTTCATTACCGAGTGAGGGAGATGGTATTTAACATCCACTCGACACAATAATTGAGCAAATGGGTTTGGTCATTTTGTCTTTTGTCGGTTCAATGTGTGGATTACCATAGAATGTGTTAAATGGGTCACATCACATTACTGTAGCCAATTCGTAACGGAGTTAAATCTCACCAGGCGCGTGTCCTGAGAAGGGGCGGGGGAAGGTTGTCTGCCTCACCCTGCTGGCACACTAAGAATATTTTTTTCTTTTTACATTCATGGAAATAACACCGTTTCGACTCTATCCAATATAATATCATATACATGGATGTACATAAATGAGCAGAAATGTTGTCTTCATCTTGCCCCCACCAACCCCCACTACCCTACTCACCCACCCAGGTATCTAGAGAATTTGCTTGGCGCATGCATAAGATTTTTTTCGTTTATGAAGTTCTAAGATCTTATCGACATATCTGTCACTTAGATTTCCCTATATCTTATCGATATATCTCTCACTCATATGTCCACCCTCTATACTTGTGCGCGAGAAGTCATAGAGAGCGGGCAGAAAATTAACACCAATTGCTAGAGGGTGGGTCAAAATGTTGTCCCCAAAACGCTGTGCAGAATGGTGGATAAGGCAATGCTTAAAATTTTTTTATTCAAACGCCTAGGCTAGACATTTCAGATAAGAGATACACGGCTTAACTTTTAGAAATTTAGAAGTAATTAACTTGTGGTAGGATTACTACACTGATTTCAAAATCAGAGAAGCACTTTAATCAAATCATTCTAGAAAACGACTTACTAAATGGATCAGAGCAATTTTTGTGACATCACAATTCCAAGACATTAAGAGAAGGTTTAGAGTCTGTTGTGCACAGTACCTGGTGTGTCCACCGCGAGTGTCAATAACAGCAGCGCAGCGTCTGTAGATGGAGTGGACCAGACGATTGATGAACGCCATTGGTACCTTGAACGACACTCTCTGGAAAGCCTGACGCAATCCATCAGCCGTGTTTGATCTCGGTTCGACGTTATTAAGTCTCCTCTGAATTTAATCTCAAAGATCTTTAATCGGCGTTAAGTCAGATCAGGACTAAGGGCTTATCAGGGCATAACGTTGACACCGTTCTGCTGTAAAATGTCCCGTGTAACTCTGGCAGCGTGGGCACGGGGCGTTGTCATGCTGGAAAACGTTGTTTGGATGGCGTGGGGTCTGAGAGCTTGATCGATGTAGCGTACTGCTGTGATACCACCTCCTCTCCATTTACCAAGATTTTTTAACACCACAGGACTCACCCCCTGGTTCAGGCCGCTTCCACCCCAAACCATTATTCTTGGACGACGCCATATTCTGGTCCTGACATGTGCAGTTGACACGTAAAACCGACTCTCGTCTGTAGTACAGTTCTCCATTGCCCGTGTCGCCAGGTCTGGTGTTATTGGGCAACATGTAAACGTTCACATCGAAGGCGAGTGATGAGGATCAATCAACGGTATCGCACAGTATCGGTACCGTTGGGTGTTCCCACTACCTGACGTGTTTTCTCAGATGCCTTTGAAGGGATTCTGCACGTGCTATAGCACAACATGGCGGTTTTGTGGCCTAGTGGTGACCCTTGGTCTACCAATTCGGGGGCGATCATCCGTGGTGTTAGTGGCCCGAAAGCGTTGCTTAAGTGATTGGCAGCGGCTTAGGCAGTGTGGCCAGCGTTGAGTCTCCCAAGCGCCTGTTTCCTCTGAGCGGTCATAAGTCGTGGCATGCTGCTGACGCTGCATGGTGGATGATTCAACCAGGTAGGGGAGGGGGACATTTTATAGGGCTGGCCCCGGTGAACAGCACGTGCAGTATGAGTTACATGAAAATCATGGAGAACACATTACCATCTCAGAAGTCAGATTGCGTTTTTGATAACATTTCCTAGGCCCAATTCTGTGTTTGCTCAGGTAACGTTGGAGATAGGGACAATAAAAACATTTGGGAAGTTTTATGCAATGCGCCTATTCACAGTACCATACCAACCTGACATTTCTTCTGCTGCTCAATATATATCATATCAGTATGTATTGACTAAAATGTTTATTTCAATTCAAATATGCATACATTCCCTGTCAATAGCACACGACACGTGTTACCAAGGCCAGTATCAATCTTAAAAATAATATTTACCACAATCACAAGATGTCATGGTGTAAAGCCCTAATAATTTGGGAACAATCCGGTTTCTATCACGTACTGTTGAAATAAAATCGAGTTTAAGAATTAATTGCTTTTATTCAAAAATTGTACATACTAAATACATTCGTATAAAAACAAATTAATACATGCGGCTAAGTTTAATTTTATATCTAAAGCATACCATATAACACAACACAGTATTTAAAAGAAATTACGTGTTTCAAAGATATAAGGATGCTTCATATAGTAGGACAATACAGGGATAGATAAGGGGATAAGATGTGATTGTTAATATTAATGTTAAGAAAGAATACCCCCAAAATGTAAATTGAAACAATAGCCTCTCGCTCCTGAAAACAAACGGCACAACGATGACGATCAACATATTCACGTTGAAATTTGGGTTTAATTATGGTGTTTGGAAGGAGGGGAAAGAGACAATATAAGAGTTATTTCAATTTTACATATCTTAAACATGCTAATATTAAAAATATACATAATAATTTAACTAATATTAAATCACAATAGAGCAACTCTTTAAGCATCTGTGTCCGATGTGCGGAATTGTTGTTTTGTGGGAGTTATAGCTTATTCCAACACTAACGACGATAACTCAGATAAATAGTTCAAATTGTACTTTTAATAAACGGTCATAATAACGAGATAGGTATCGCTAGGGCGAGCCAGTCACCAGACTAAAGGTACAGTAGAATATAGAACATATATACAAGCTTAGGATTAAAATAATGATATGATAATATTTGATAAGATGTTAAATTGCACATAGGAAACAGATGTTTAAATACAGAAGAAGATATGGACATAGCAAGAACGCGTGTTAACTATAATAACGTAATATATATACATCATTAAATTACGTATAAACTCAAACAGTTAAAATACTAGAAAGTTTTGTGAGATATCAATTTGGACATTGGTCAATTACTACTTTAACTAAAATCATATACTAAAATATATATAAAGATACACTATATATAACAATTGTATTGTATCATACTTCGTCTTTGCCCTCCTCCTTCAGCTGCTCTGTTTTTAGTGGAGTACTTGAACCGTTCTGTAATAAATAACAATAAATGTAATGAAATGGGGATTAAAGTCCTACTTTTTATTTCCGATATGTTTCCTGACATCGGCAATACGACCTATTATTATATCGATCTAAAGAAAAATATTAATAAGAAAAACCTGTAATTTATTATTAAAATACATGAATGTATGAATGAGGGGCGGGGCAAAATTTTCACACCATCTTTCCAACATTTTATGTAGTGTATTATATTTTATTACCTCGTATTCAGCTTTTTTTCTCTGTTTTGCACAATTACGCAATTCTAAAAATAGACAAATACATGCTTAGTTGTTGTGTTTCCACAATTAGAATCAATTGTTAATCAAAAATTAAGACAATATATAACAGCCACGTGAATTCAGAGAATAGGCATGTAGAGTTAGGTTAAGTTGAGATAAGCAAATTTATTGGTATCCACTTGTGAACAGGATGTTAACTAATTTTGTTTCGCAAGATGTTGCACCTATACAATGGAGTGAAATTCCAGGTCCTAATTAAGCGAACGGAACGTTTGGCAGTTAAGGCAATGTACTTTGCGGAACACTCACAAAATCCTTACTTTTAATTGTAATTGCACTAAGACTGCGTTGGTGATTGCGAAGATTGTTCTACGTGCATCACCAGTTTCCTTATTAGTACTGAATCTTACGGAGCACCTTAAGCGCACGATTCCACTCTTATATAATTTTTTCGTACATGATTCCACTTTTATATAATTATTTCGTTTAAACGAAATATTAATTCGTTTAAACGAAATATTAATTCGTTTAAACTAAATATTAATTCGTTTAAACTAAATATTAATTCGTTATAACGAAATAATTAATTCGTTATAACGCAATAATTAATTCGTTTAAACGAATTACTTATTTCGTTTTAAGGAATTAATTATTTCGTTTTAAGGAATTAATTATTTCGTTATAACGAATTAACATTTCGTTATAACGAATAATTATTTCGTTATAACGAATTAATATTTCGTTATAACGAATTAATTATTTCGTTTTAACGAATTAATTATTTCTTTTTAACGAATTAATTATTTCTTTTTAACGAATTAATTATTTCGTTATAACGAATTAATATTTCGTTATAACGAATTAATATTTCGTTTAAACGAATTAATTATTTCGTTTAAACGAATTAATTATTTCGTTTAAACGAATTAATCGTTTCGATTAATCGAATTAATCAATGTCGATTTAACACGTCGACTAACCCCAATGCTCCAAACAACGAAGTTGAAAAAAAAATTTAAAAAAAACAATCGTGATCTCTATCGTTATCGATATACGGGATATACACGTGGTTCATTTTTATCTCAATAATTCGTTTGCGCGTAAGGATATGTAGCAGTGGGCCCGGGGAGAATCCACGAGGTTGGACAAGCGATCTTGCTGCTTGTCGCGTAGAGGCGGTTAAATGAAATAACGGCATATGACCCAATATCAGACCTCATGTTTACACTGTTTTCGTACTGGGGATTATGTGATTGGTATGAACTCTATGAAGCATTGGTGACATAAAGATATGGCCCGGGTTCCTCCTCCCCCTATTCTGAGGATACACTTTAAATCAGTTTTTTTCTCTTCATAGGTTTTCGTAATGGGGATCATGTGATGGATATTGAGTCTATGAAGCATTGGTGGCATAAAGAGATGGCCCGGGTTCCTCCTCCCCCTATTGTGAGGATACACTTCAAATCAGGTTTTTTTTCTTCATATATTGGTGTGAAACATTGGGGTTAATGAGAGGACGGATCCTATCGTTTCCGCTACCTACTTCTCCAGAGACCCAGTTTCCAAACATTATCCCCCTTACGAAAACCCTGTGAACCCTATAGTTTTTAACATATATTTTAGGGAATTAACCATTGGGTTCACAAGCTTTAGAGGTCGCTGGTACGTTCCCGGTGTTGGCGGAAAAAGTTCATCTGGTTTGTATCAGTGATGCAGGACGGAGGGCTTGACAAGGAGAGCTGTCAAGAAAGTTCATCTGGTTTTTGTCAGTGGTGCAGGACGGAGGGCCTGAAAAGGAGAGCTGTCAAGTTCGGACTGGACGAACAAACGAAGTCCAGTGTACACCCAAATGCTCAAAACAACAAATTTGAAAATACTTGATGTTAAAAAAAACCCAAAAACCAAAAACTTTATCAATTTGCGGTGGGTTTGAGTCGGTAATCTTGGAACAGAGACACAAACTAGGTCATTTCGGGACTAACACATGTAATCCGCTTTCGCGTAGGGGTATTTAGCAATGGGATGAAACTGAAGACCCACGAGGATGTACAAGCAGTCATACTTCTTGTCACGTACATGCAGTCAACCGATACAACGCCCCTTGACCCAATGGCGCACCACTAGACCACCCAACATTCTTTTCGCTGGAACGGCAAGTCACGTAACACTAACAAATCGATAGGGTGTATACCCTTATGAAATGGGCTTAAACGTCCTACTGTTCTGCTTTGAGTTTGACTGGGCTATTGAAGATGGGCATACGCCAAATATTGTGCTTTGGGGGATGTTTTGCCCAAACAAAATCGCTACAGCCTACACTTATATGAAATTGCAGCTGCCAAGGGATCTTTGTTGCGCAAGCCAATCTGTACACGGGACCTCGAATTTTTCGTACCATCCAAAAGACTAGACAGTTGCCCTTGTCAGACCCTCCTTCCTGCATCACTCACAACTGTAAACCACGAAGAACACCCCAGATGAACTTTCTCCGCCAACACTGGGCGAATAAGCGACCTCCTGGCTATCGCGCAAGCGTCTTATCCACTTAGCCACCGTGGCTCCTGCATACGCTTATAAACCAAACGGTTGATACCCCAAAACATATGTTAAAACATTTGCTGCTATCTGTTTAACAAGGTTTTCGTAATGGGGATCATGTTGGGGGACACGAGGCCTGACAGGGTCACTTGTCTAACCTCAAGGGTTCTTTCTGGGTCTACCTGCTAAATAGCATTACGCACAAGCGAATTAATGATATAAAAATGAACCATGTGTATATCCCGTATATCAATAACGATAGAGATCACGATTGTTTTTTTTTTAAGTTTTTTTTCAACTTCGTTGTTTGGAGCATTGGGGTTAGTCCACGTGTTCAATCGACATTGATTAATTCGATTAATCGAAAAGATTATTTCGTTTAAACGAAATAATTAATTCGTTTAAACGAAATATTAATAACGAAATATTAATTCGTTATAACGAAATATTAATTCGTTATAACGAAATAATTAATTCGTTAAAACGAAATAATTAATCGTTATAACGAAATAATTAATTCGTTATAACGAAATAATTAATTCGTTAAAACGAAATAATTAATTCGTTAAAACGAAATAATTAATTCGTTATAACGAAATATTAATTCGTTATAACGAAATGTTAATTCGTTATAACGAAATGTTAATTCGTTATAACGAAATAATTAATTCGTTAAAACATTATTTCGTTTAAACGAATTAATATTTCGTTTAAACGAATTAATCGTTTCGATTAATCGAATTAATCAATGTCGATTTAACACGTCGACTAACCCCAATGCTCCAAACACCTAAGTTGAAAACAAAAATTAACAATCGTGATCTCTATCGTTATCGATATACTGGATATACACGTGGTTTATTTTTATCTCAATAATTCGTTTGCGCGTAAGGATATGTAGCAGTGGGCCCGGGGAGAACCCACGAGACTGGACAAGCGATCCCGCTGCTTGTCGCGTAGAGGCGGTTAATTGAAATAACGGCACTTGACCCAATAACAAACCCCATGTTTACACTGTTTTCGCACTGGGGATCATGTGATTGGTATGACTCTATGAAGCATTGGTGACGTGCTAACCATTCGGACACCCAAGCCCGGAACAACACTATTAGTCTTAATAATAGTAACAAGAGATGGCCCGGGTTCCTCCCCCCCCCCTAGTCTGGGGATACACTTTAAATCAGTTTTTTCTCTTCATAGGTTTTCGTAATGGGGATCATGTGATGAATATTGAGTCTATGAAGCATTGGTAACATAAAGAGATGGCCCGGGTTCCTCCTCCCCCTATTGTGAGGATACACTTCAAATCAGTTTTGTTTTCTTCATATATTGGTGTGAAGCATTGGGGTTAATGAGAAAACGGATCCTATCGTTTCCGCTACCTACTTCTCCAGAGACCCAGTTCCCAAACATTATCCCCCTTACGAAAACCCTGTGAACCCTATAGTTTTTAACATATATTTTAGGTGGGTGGGTTTGAGTCGGTAATCTTGGAACAGAAACACAAACTAGGTCATTTCGGGACTAACACATGTCATCCGCTTTCGCGTCGGGGTATTTAGCAATGGGATGAAACTGAAGACCCACAAGGATGTACAAGCAGCCATACTTCTTGTCACGTACATGCAGTCAACCGAAACAACGCCGCTTGACCCAATGACAGACCTCATAGTTTCACATGCACCACTAGACCGCCCAACTTCCATTTCGCTGGAACGGCAAGTCACGTAACACTAACAAATCGATAGGGTGTATACCCTTATAAAATGGACTTAAACGTCCTACTGTTCTGCTTTGAGTTTGACGAGGCTATTGAAGATGGGCATACGCCAAATATTGTGCTTTGGGGGATATTTTGCCCAAACAAAATCACCACAGCCTACTCTTATATGAAATTGCAACTGCCAAGGGATCTTTGTTGCACACGCCAATCTGTACACGGGACCTCGAATTTTTCGTACCATCCAAAAGACTAGACAGTTGCCCTTGTCAGACCCTCCTTCCTGCATCACTCACAACTGGAAACCTAGAACACCCCAGATGAACTTTCTCCGACAACACTTGGGCGAATCAGCGACCTCCTGGCTAGTGCGCTAGCGTCTTATCCACTTAGCCACCATGGCTCCTGCATACGCTTATAAACCAAACGGTTGATACCCTAAAACATATGTTAAAACATTTGCTGCTATCGGGTTAACAAGGTTTTCGTAATGGGGATCATGTTGGGGGACACGAGGCCTGACATTGAAAATAGTGGCATTGTTTCAATTGACCGCTTCTACGTGACATGGAGCAGGGTCACTTGTCTAACCCCAAGGGTTCTTTCCGGGTCTACCTGCGAAATAGCATTACGCACAAGCGAATGGATGATATAAAAATGAACCATGTGTATATTCCGTATAGATAACGATAGAGATCACGATTGTTTTTTTTTAACATTTCTTTTCTCAAATTCGGTGTTTGGAGCATTGGGGTTAGTCGATGTGTTAAATCGAAATGATTAATTTGTTATAATGAAATAATTAATTCGTTATAATGAAATATTAATTCGTTTAAACGAAATATTAATTCGTTTAAACGAAATATTAATTCGTTTAAACGAAATAATTAATTCGTTTAAACGAAATAATTAATTCGTTTAAATGAAATAATTAATTCGTTATAACGAAATATTAATTCGTTATTATTAATTAATTTGTTATAACGAAATAATTAATTCGTTTAAACGAAATATTAATTCGTTTAAACAAAATATTAATTCGTTTAAACGAAATATTAATTCGTTTAAACGAAATATTAATTCGTTTAAACGAAATATTAATTCGTTTAAACGAAATATTAATTCGTGTAAGCGAAATATTAATTCGTTTAAACGAAATAATTAATTCGTTATAACGAAATATTAATTCGTTATTACGTAATATATTAATTCGTTATTACGAAATAATTAATTCGTTAAAACGAAATAATTAATTCGTTAAAACGAAATAATTAATTCGTTATAACGAAATATTAATTCGTTATAACGAAATATTAATTCGTTATAACGAAATATTAATTCGTTAAAACGAAATATTAATTCGTTATAACGAAATAATTAATTCGTTATAGCGAAATAATTAATTCGTTAAAAAGAAATAATTAATTCGTTTAAACGAAATATTAATTCGTTTAAACGAAATAATATTTCGTTATAACGATATAATATTTCGTTATAACGAATTAATATTAATTCGTTAAAACGAAATATTAATTCGTTATAACGAAATAATTAATTCGTTATAGCGAAATAATTAATTCGTTAAAAAGAAATAATTAATTCGTTTAAACGAAATATTAATTCGTTTAAACGAAATAATATTTCGTTATAACGATATAATATTTCGTTATAACGAATTAATATTTCGTTATAACGAATTAACATTTCGTTATAACGAATTAATATTTCGTTTAAACGAATTAATATTTCGTTATAACGAATTAGTATTTCGTTTAAACGAAATAATTATATAAGAGTAGAATTATGTACGAAAAAATTATATAAGAGTGGAATCGTGCACTTAAGGGGCTCCGTAAAATTGCTTAAGCAAAGGCTTACTTTCTCTATTCCACCACATCACTACTGCTGCTACTGGTATAGCAACAATAAACAACACCCCTAATACGATGGCCGCAACTTCCCCATTATATAATCTAGAATCATCTATTTTAATCTGTGGCATTTCCATCGGGGTCTTCTTCTCTAAAATAAAACCAAGATAATTCCAAGGTAATAAAACATGTCACAGGACAAATTATTGGCTATTTCTAACAATGAAGGTTCTTATTATTCCGACGATTGGTTATTCCGTTTTTGGCCAGAGACAACACCTACGTATACAAGGTAATTCGATTAGTCTAACGAATGTAACAAGTTTTCAAAAACTGTAGAGTGTTTACTGTTTGAAAATGGTTGCGGGATCGTGACTAGCCTATCAACAAGTCTGTAAACATTATCCAGATGAAAAGAGTGGTAGTTTTACGAGGTATCGTTGTTTGAATTGCGCTAGGATATCTACAATTCATCTTTATTAGTTTATTTGCTTCAACAAGTTAGATTTGGTATCTACGGCATGTTGTTTGAAAATATAGTCTACTCAATTTCAACTACCGACATATACTTATTTATACAGATATTTTGAAATGTAATAGCATAAACACACGTTTTAAAAACTTATCATCCAACTTGCTTGTAGAATTACATATATCAATCGTATATAAACCTTCAATTGTCATGAATTAATGAAATGAAATGAAATGGGGTTGAACGTCCTACTCTTCTACACATCAATTAATGACTTTATAATGAATCACACCTTTTGAAATATAATTGTAAATGTCATTTTCTAGTTGATTCAGACTTGTAACGTATGGTCTTTGATCTATAACACCGTAATAAACTTATTCTTACGGCCTGTATAACATTAGACGTACCCGTAAGTTTTATGTTGTTTGAACTTTGTTGTTGATCAGGAAAGATAATGCGACAGTTATAGTCATAATTTAGGTCCCCTGTGGATGCATTACGTAACGTTACAGTAATCTGGCCTTCTATATCACTGGCAACATGTCGTTTGGTTATATTAAATGTAAGTCTATTTGTATCATCATCTAATGATGATACAAATTCATCAGCATGCCAATATCCAATTGCTTCAACCTTTTAAACAAAAACCGTACATTTGATAATAAGTAAAGTGAATCCCTTAGGTATCTTCATATCTTCAATAATAGACTCCCAAACCAATAATATTTTGTAAAAAAAAAGTTTCACACACTGAAATTCATCGGGTTAACAAGAATTTTTAGAAAAGGAACGTCATTCTAGAAACAAAGGTCGGGTTCACATAAAGGTATCATATTCTGTATATTAAAAACCAGTTTAAAAATTCAGGTTTATACAACACTGAAGATGGACTGGGATCAAAATGTAAAACCTTTGAGCATTTGGAACGAGTATTTGTTGCACTGTATAACTTTGAATGTTACATATGGAACGGTTAAAAACTGCAGACTCTATTGCGCTTACTAGGTTTAACACTGTTCGTCCTTTTATGACACCTTCACATTCTACCATGTTCGCAAGATGTTCTGCTGTAGGTTTAGTGAGAATTTAGCCTATGATTGGGAAGTCGAGAAATGTTAAATGGATTGCGCCATTTTATTATCAAAATGTTTCACACCAAACTTGATAAAATAGACCGCCAAGAAACAACCTGCATTCACAAGCCCATGTGAGTGTATACAAATGTAAACATAAATAATCATAGACGTACCGTTTGGTTTGTTGATTCCATACGAGTAAGTAATATCATAAGTGCAGGAGATGTATATCTATATCTCCATACAAATGTAACATCTTCTTGGGGTACAGATTCCATAATTGGGGTCTCGGTGTGGATGAGTTGTTCTGTAATATACGATATGAAAGTATCATTAATACTGTTTTTATACCAAACGCCATGAAATGCTGCTGAACAAATCACACCGAGAGAAAAACTAGTACTGAAAAGGAAATCAGTGTTCTTATTGAAGTTTGTATATTAAAACAATATAAGTGATCATCTTTGTGTTCGCCAATGTCTTTTACTTCACAAGGTGTTTAATCGACCCGAATGGTTACTGTTTGTGTAGTAGAATTGTCTGTGTAATCTTTTGGGGTTGCCCATGGATTCTGTATAAAACACTAAGAGATATTCAGAGTTGAATTAACGCTCGTCCTCATTTTTCATTGAGAAAAGTAGACTTTCTAATTATAAAGAGGTATCAATTAAAAAATGATTCGGATATGGAATTGTGGTCTTGTATTCACCCCATTTTTATTTCAAATGAAAAAGATCCACAAAAATAAGTATTCAATATGCATATACCAATTTAATTTTGTTATGTGTATGCTTAATAAGTTTCTAATATGAGCTATTGCCGAGAAACAAATTAACACGGGTCATTTGCTCATGTCTGTAAAATATTTTATTTAGTTTATACTCTGAAGAAGCATATACTATTTTAATTTTGTGATGTGTATTCTTAATAGGTGTCTAACATGAGCAAAAACCAAAAAACACATGGGTCACGTTTCTTTCTGTCTGTAAAATATTTTATTTAGTTTATACTCTTAAGAAGCATAACGAAAAACTTACTTTCTGTTAGAGACACAGGTTCACTATTCTTAGAGCAGCCATCGTTGAATTCTAACTGGACCATGTACATGTAAATCACATCAAGCATAACTGTATAGTCAACCGTCAAATTCAGTGTATTTGTTAAATTCATTCCTTTCGTCCGCTGAACCGACATCCTTTTTTTACTTTTGATGGTGGTTTCATCGCCATTTTCCCAAACAAAAAGATCTTGCTGCAATAAAAGAAAAGAAATGGGGTTTAACGTCCTACTGTTCTGCTCTTAACCTGGGCTAATGAAGACGGGTATACGCCATACAGTGTGCTAAGGGGGGGGGGGGGACTTGCCCGGGCAACGGCGCTACGGCATACTCTTATATCGATTTCCAACTGTCAAGGGATCTTTACGTGCATGTCAATGTGTACGCGGGACCTCGGGTTTTCGTCCCATCCGTAGGATGGTCTGACACCCGTCCGTGTCAGAACCTCCGTCCTGCACCACTGACAAGTGGAAACCGCGCCAAAAAAATCTGGAAGAACTTTCTCGGCCAATGCCGAGATCGAACACCCGACCTCCAGGCTAGCGAGCCAGTGTATTGCCAGCTTAGCCACCGTGATTCCCCATGCAATAAAATAACTGTATATGGCACAATATTTTAACGTTCGAAACAAACACGCCACACATCATAAAGTGGAGCGATGGTTGCTAATCTAGAGAATACCAGTTTTCAATTGCTGTGTTGACCAAGATATTTCATCCAAATTTTCCGCCATGGTCCCCCTTGCCAGTGGTGCCATACCCCAGGCCCTACATTCAAAGAACCCTTGGTAGTTGGGATTCGATATAAGAATAGGCCGTAGCGCGGCTGTCCATGCAAATTTTCCCGCATATAGCACACTATATGGTGTGTGTCCGTCGTCATTAGCCCAATCGGAGCAGAGTAATAGGACGTTGAACCCCATTACAGTGGGTAATTTGGGGTGTCATAATGTATAAAGCTGACTTACTCTGTAAGGGAGAGAGCCTACGTTGAAATAATATGAGTCGGAATTAGTCCAAATTAAACGAAACGTAAACTTAATCTCAGTTTTCTATGACCTCAACAAACAAAACGCAACCGAAGTAATGTGTATTGTAGGATTAAGATGCCAATCAATATGCGAATATGACGCCAAAGTTGCATAAGTTGAGAAAGTCCAATGCCAATGACACACACGCAGTCAGTTCTGAAAAAAACGATCCGGCTTGCAGCAACATCGCCGCTTATATCTCAATGTACTAAAATATCGATTCCCGAAAAGGAATAGGCAAGTGATTCGTAGGATGCCAAGTGCGCAGGAACCAGTCGTGACCTTGTCTGACATCTGCTATGCTCTTCCTGCAATGTGCCTTTCAAATCAAAAGCATGTGGATGGGCTTTTCTCTTTGAACTAGTTGCTTAGTTTTTCGAATTTTTCAAGTTTCATTGTTTTTTTTAGTTTTGGAATGACCTACCATAACACCGTTGTGACGATATATTCGGATCTTATGCGGTATATTGCCATCAAGTTGGTATTTCCATATTATAGACACTCCTTCACCAACAACAACAGTCTTGGTATTAATGCCGGTTTTCCACTGGAAATCTAGTTTGAAGAAAAACACAAAGCATATTCAGATTCAAGTACTTATTCCTGGGAGCCGAATCCCAAGCTCGGTCATTTACAATAATATGAACCAAATACTTTCAGTTTTCAATGTTGACACTGAATCGACTGCACTGAATTATATCTTTACAATTATTATTACCCTCTGAACCATCCTCCTGGATCATTATACTGAAGTTACGAATAAGAATATGAAAAGGATCCGTTAGAACCTATAGCTTCTATGGTGCGTTTTAGTGTACCTCCGGGCGGGTAGTCGCGGATTATCACAGAAGAGTGTCTGTTTTGGAAAATGGGCGTGTGTTTGAATGTTGGTGTGAATGGGGGGCGGGGCTGGGAGTTATAAACATATGCATGGACCAAGAGCGGATATATATATATAATGAATAAGAAAGAAGATAAATATACCTGAAATAGTAAGGTCGATATCTGTATACTCTTTAGTAGAATCTATCTGACATCTGTATAACCCAGCATCTTCAAATGTAACATTCCGTATAGTTAATATCGTTTTACTATCATGGGTTTCGTGAATTCTGTATTTATCGTTGTTTTTCAACTTATGATTTTGCTAAAAATAGTACATAACAAATGTGTAAAGCTATGGAATGAGAGGTATGGATTATATTATTTATCATTAAACATCCATCGACATAATCAACTGGTTTATGTATTTATTGATAATGTCAAAATAGGCACGAAGCTTTTGAATTTGAAGAACTGTCCTGAAAATGGTCGGTGTTTTCAGGGTTTATTCGTAACCTAGCAGTATCTAGTACTAACTTGCAATACCATGACTAGAAGTAAGGGCATAATGTATTAAGTGCGATACGGGAACTGCTTTCGTGTTATAGAACACAGATACCAACTGGTGTTATTCAATACCTGTGCTAACGGAAAAAGTTACAGGGGTTTTAAACATAGTTTTAATACATGTATAAACTAACCTTGCTAATAGATGTTTTGTAATCTTGTTGGTCTAAATCCCAGATAAGCGTTGCGTCGCAGCCAACTAAAGGTGAATCAATTTTTTCTGAAGTGATCTTCAGAGCCAAACAACCTACATTGCACATGTATATATCAACACTAATGTACTAAATAGTTCCTTGAAACATAATAATATATTTTCGGACATACATTGTAAATAACTAGAAAAACATGTAATTTAAATATATATTATGTAAAATAGTTCCAAAGTAGATAATGTAAAATGAATAATTTGAAAATTTCATTCAAATTACTCTATTGCAAGCGAACATAATAGCCTTTTAAGGTTTTACAGACGTGTTCAATAATTTTAACGTACTGGTTGATCGAAGCTAAGTCTTGTTCCTCCATATTTGATTAAATCAAAGTATCGCTGAACCATTTTTAATCTATTTAATATCGGAGAAATCTGATGCCATCGAGAGTTCAATAAGGCCTGGATCAGTTAATTAATGTGTAATTAATACTTTAGCTTCTAACATTACTTAAAATAGCGTGTTATAATTAAAGTGTAAAACGTTAATAACTTATAACACATACTTTTAGAAACGTTGTGAGAATACTCTTCGAAACGTCCCTAAATAAATCAGTATTTTTATCTTCCATAAGTATGTGTTATAGTTTTATTGCTCTATCCACTTACTAAATGCCCCTAAAAGAGTATTGTGGTAAACGTTATTTACCTTGTATTAAAACTAGGCACAGCAATGGGAGGTGCGAGCAACTTTTCATGACACTGGATACGGGTTTGAATGAGAGAAAAAAAAGTACATAAAAATAATAGTTAAAAAAACATACGATAAAATGAAATATGAACTCGGAAATAACATTGACTCTGTTACCTAGTGTGTGTGGTGGGGGGATGGGGGGTACATGGGATGAAAACACTGCCCTTGGTAGTCAGTATCTTCAACTCTCAACCATTGAGTATGAGAAATATCTTTGATCCAGAAACACAAAATTTGCACACAGTTTCTTATTGATCAAGTCTGAGAATGATCAAGTCTGGGCCAGTTTCTTATATCTTTGGCTGGCGTACAATTGTTCAGGATATGCAGCAGGTATTCACAATGTATCTACTTGCAACACTGGATCTAACAATATTGTTTGTAACAATTGGCCATCTATAAAGTGCTACGGGTGACATTAAAATAAAAAGGTTTGACTGAATTTTGCTGATGGTATTCAACGCACCCAAGAGAACTTCACATATGTCAAATACAGTAAATTCATAGTTTAAAATATTACATGCTGCGCAATTAAATTCCCCTATCGTTCGGTCTACATCTGCCATTTGGGTTGTGAACATAGCAATTTAAGTTTAAACGTTACAGTGTAATCACGGATTTGGAACAGAGAGGTGAAAACCCTAACGCATACTTTCAAATCAAAACTGTATTGATTGTTGATTTCATCATTGTGCATACACTGGGAGTTAAAACAAATACCTTGTAATGAAACCAATTAATCTCAGTTAATGTACAAATATATTTAGATGCCTACTTACAAGTTGTTCATTTTCGTGTGTCAAGTTGTGTAAAAGCTTCCTGAATGATATTTTCGGTTTATTTACACATGCCTACGACCTTTACGCACGTAATTGTATTTAGTTGAAAAAACACATGACGTGTCTGCATATATTTGACTTTGAAAAGTTTTCCATTGATATGCTTGTCTATTTTCAACTGTAAATCTATCTTGTCAGAGCATGTTGAAAAATAATCTAAACGAAAGGCGAATAACGGCTATTAGACTATCCCTCCCCCTTATGTACGAGAGCTATCGTGTCCAGATATATTTCATTGCCATAGGATATGACATTTTTCAATCGTTGTCAACCACCTGCTGTCGTATCCAGATATCACACACACAATTATTTTACTAGTTTATGTTTGATTATCAGGTAATATGAATATGAATTCCCCAGGAACAAGCAATATGTATTTCAAACTATCAATTATACCTCAAACCTCGAGGGTGGGTGGGCGTGGGGGTTGGATGGCTGAGTGGTTACAACGTGCGTGCTGTATCATAAAGCCTGTCATTGGGTCCACTGACGAGCTTTGGAATCCCTGGTTGTACGTGACAAGGAGTAGGGGTAGCCTTCCAACGGGTCGTCCGGTTCCTTCCACTGCTAAAGACCCCTACGGGCAAGCGACTTATTGAAATAAAATTAAAAACCATATGTTAGTCCCGAAATGAACTAGTTTGTGTCGAATGGACTTTAAACTCCATTTTCTCTCTCGCCCCATACCGCGAATAAAACAAGAATGCGCATGTATGTCCTCGACATATTATATTGAGAATCTTTTAAAACATAGACTGCAAGGGGATCTAACCGTAAAATCTTGCCCGGATTATATCGCGCTTCTATAAAATCAAATCTTGATTCCTGATGCATTGTGTAATGATCGGCACTCAAAGATCTGGACACCAAGGACAATCCGTTTTTATTCATGTTTTGTTGGATGGTATGTTGACACGGCATATGATTTGGATGGATTCCATTTCAGACTGCATGATCTTGTGTAGCAAAGCGTATAATTTTAGGCACAAGTCATAAGCCGAAATACTATTCAAAAGTCTTACAATAATAACAATATGAGCATTCATTTTACGTAGGCCATATCTCCTCAATGAAATATAATATATTATGTTTGTAATTATGGAAGCCTATTGCGGCCATTTCAGAATCTCGTCCCCTCGCCGCGAGAAGTCGAGGGCGAGAACACGAGAAGACGAGAAGTCGAGGGCGAGAACACGAGAAGACGAGAAGTCGAGGGAGCGAGAAGTCGAGGGCGAGGGAGCGAGAGAGCGAGAAGACGAGGAAACAGGGCGAGAATACGAGGATCTCGCCCCGAGAACACGAGATTACTTTCACCTCGACTTCTCGTGTTCTCGTCCCTCGACTTCTCGCTCCCTCGTGTTCTCGCCTTTGAAAAACCTCGTGTTCTCGCTCCCTCGCCCTCGACTTCTCGCTCCCTCGACTTCTCGCCCTCGACTTCTCGCCCTCGACTTCTCGTGTTCTCGTGTTCTCGCCTTTGAAAAACCTCGACTTCTCGCTGCCTCGCTCCCTCGCCTTTGAGTCAATCTCGTCTTCTCGTGTTCTCGCTCCCTCGCTTCGTCACAATCTCGTCTTCTCGTGTTCTCGCTCCCTCGCCTCGGAAGTGCAGTTATTACGCATGTCCACTGACTACCGTATTTGCATTTGTATTTTGACATGGATTATAATAAACGAAAATGTTTGAAGTTCTAGAAAATGTAATAGTCCTAAACAAGCTTAATCTCTTCTTGCACAGATAGTATTGTATTCTGTAATTGATTTTAAGTCTTCAGTCAAATCTTTCTTTGCTCTCTAAAAATATTCATCGGGTGTTTTCACTTGATGCGTGGTTTTGTCAGTGCTGCAGGATGTAGAGCCTGACAAGGGACAATGTATAGTTGTTCGAATGGGATTTTAAAAAACGATGTCCTGTGTCTGGAATCGCAAGGAAGTTGGTTCTACGGGGGCTCACTGGGTAGGACGTTTGCTCTGTAACTTCTTCAAAGTTCCTCGTGATTTTTGGCGATGTTCACTATTGTCAGTGGTGTAGGACGGAGAACTTAGCAATAGACAAAGTATAATAGTTCGGATGGCATAAAAATAACCGAAGTCCTGTAGAACGGAGAGCTTAGCAAGAGACAAAGTATAATCATTCGGAATGAATAAAAATAACCGAGGCCTCGTGTCCGGAATCTAATTGAAGTGGGAACTACGGTGGGTCAGTGAGTGGGACGTTTGCTCTCTTACTTCAGTGGTGTAGGAGGAAAGAATTGACAGGGGACCACGTATAGTCGTTCGGGTGGCATAGAAAAACAATGTCCCGTGTTC
Organism: Patella ulyssiponensis; assembly: GCA_963678685.1. Lineage (NCBI taxonomy): Eukaryota > Metazoa > Mollusca > Gastropoda > Patellidae > Patella > Patella ulyssiponensis. The sequence continues at coordinate 7,132,741 of OY783227.1, read as the reverse complement.
GGAATCAAAATGAAGTGGGAGCTACGGTGGCTCAGTGAGTAGGACGTAAATGTTTGGAGCCACGGCAGCTAAGTGGGTAAGACGCTGGCTCACTAAACTGAAGGTCACGTGTTCGATCCTTGCATTGGACAAGAAAGTTTATCGGGTTTTCCGATGTGGTTTCCCCATGTCATTGCATTGGTGCAGGACGGAGGGTTTGGCAAGGACAGTTGTCTATTTGTTCGGATGGGATGAAAATCCTTATCTGTAAATTGACGTACACGTAAAAGATCCCTTGGCAGCCTGGATGCGATATAAGAGGAGACCTAAGTGCCGCTTTCCGAGCACAATTTCCCTTATAGCACAGTCGGAGCAGAACAGTAGGACGTCAAACCATATTTCATTTCATTTCATCAAAGTTCATCGGAAATATTCTAGCGGGTTTTTTCCATATCAGTGGAGAAGGAAGGGTTGGGTTAAAAGAGCGAGGTCATGTGTCCAGATTCGAAATAAGTTGGAGCTGCGGTGGCTCAATGCGTAGTCTAGCCTTTCTTGCGAGGTACCCTCTTATCAGTGTAGGACGGAAGGCCTGAGGACAGCATAGCATGTCGTTCGGATGACATGGAACAGCGAGGTCTCGTATAGGCTACACATTGGCGTGCGTGTGTGTGTGTGTGGGGGGGGGGGGGCTCGGTTTCGATACCCGCTTCTTTCTATGATGCTAATATTATCAAATAAACTACTCGTAGTTTACCCGCCTATACACGGGCCCAAATTCGCCCGGGGTCCAAGTTCGCCCATGGCCCAAATTTGCTAGGGGCCCATATTCGCCCAGTGCTCAAATTCCCACGGGACCTAAATTCGCCCGAGGTTTTATTCGTTCGTGGCCCAAATTTGCCTGTAGGACAGATTCGATGGCCTAAAATACATGTACGTGGTCGTTCTTTTCAATTTGATACGAGATATGTGGGGGTTAATCGCGGCGACGAAGCGTAATTCGCCTTGGGCCCGAATTCACTGACCTAAAACATTCCTGTTGTGATGCTGGTTAATTTAATAACACATAATAATGTGTAGGTGGATACAAACATACATAAACACACCCATACACACTTAGATTTTATTTATAATATATATATATTAAAGTAGATAAAGTAGGCTACAAGTACTTCTTTGTTTACGGTAGACAATGTATAAAAAAATAGAAAAAATACGTCCAGGCAAAAAATTCTCCACTTTAGGCCTACATATATATGCCGTGGTGAGAAATTTCTAGCTAGCCTGCTTCTGTTTTCCGTCCTAGCAAGTTTCGGGTAAAAAAAGGTACATCATCTAATTCTTCCAGTATTACTTCATTGTCACGCGACTTTTCTGTTATCCATTCTTTGACGTTTGACAGAAGCCGTAAAATAAATACAGGCTTACTTAATGTGCGATGGTATTTGAATTCCGCGGTGATTTGGTTTTAACAAATCACGTGACATAGCTCGCCAATCAGACACACATAATGGAAGGTCGAGTAGAGTCAAAGGTTACCGTTCTGTGTTGATAGTAAATATGGCGGAAGGATAGCGAAAACTGAATACTTGTGAATATTTTGTTAAAAACACTAAGCTAAAACCGTTCAATGCGACAAGCTGGGAACAATTTTAGGTATTGGCTAACCATTGGATCGAATTAGATGGAAATGGCAGGTTTGTGCCGGAGACAAATGCTGATTTGTAAGACAAAGAACTCCAGGAATGTGCAGACAAAGTTCTCAATCATTGGGGTATACTAATAATACAGAGTTCTCACATTTCAACTTAAAAAAAAAACCAACTGTGTATGAAACATTATCACGGTTCCAAACTTGTTGACGAAAGTTTGAAAGTGATGTTAGAAGCAAGCAGCTAAAATTTTACCAACAAAAAAAGAATAATTGGTCTGGTTAATTTGTTAAGGGGATCATTTAACAAGTTGATTGATAAAGATAGATATTCTTATATTCCTAAATGCATGACAACTATTGACAACGCGCAGTCACCGAGGAGTAAGGACTACTCGAATCAAGACCACTCAGACCAATAAGGACTAATATGGTGAAGACTGTCACCATTGAGGTGAAACACCATGCACAGTACTTTAACTTAAGAAATATACCCAAGATGTTATGGAGAAAAAGAGAACCAGAGCACATGTTAGGCCCTATTTATGAAAAAAATATGTGTGAATTAATTCCACACCAGATTGACTTTGCATGTGTCCCCTGGATGAAAATGTTGCTTTGTCCCTTGCACCACCAATCAAAACGGGGGCCTATTCTGGCGCATTCCCCCCGGGTTGCCTTACTGTAGCTGCAAAATTTTTTCCCCCTTTTGTTAAACACTACTGTTTAAAATGACAGGGTTAGGGTAACTAGAGATCAAGCACCAAATAAAATTTTCACTGTGGATACAAATCAGGCTGCATTACAGATAGATGTACTTGTTACAAGTGAAAACTTTCTTGTATGGATTTGTGTAAATTGTTCGACAGTGACATTGATTTTAATACTGATGATGATATCTATGAAATTATGTGATTTTTTATGAGTAGGCTTAAACCTGTATTCATGTACATGTATTTTTTAAGCAGTTTTTAAATACATTTAATACATATTTTAAAAAATGTTTTAATTAAATGTACTGTATATGACAATAAATTTTCATGTTATATTTTGTCACTATGCTGATTAATATTGTATGGTTTTGTTTTATTTTTATTCTCTTTCATTTCCGAGGTGGTTTATCTTGTCAGTGGTGCAGGCCGTGGGGAGGGGGTGACTGACGAGGTACAAGGACAGCTGTCTAGTCGTTCTGATGTGATGAGAGTAGGCCGTAGCGCCGCTGCCCTGGTAAAATTTCCATGATAGCACACTGTATAGCATATGCCCATCTTCATTAGTCAAGCTTAGGAACACAGCAGGAGGACGTTAAACAGCATTTTATTTTTTTATTCTGTTTCATTTCCGACGTGGTTTCTCCTTGTCAGTGGTGCAAAAGGAGGGTCTAACAAGGTACAAGGACAGCTGTCTAGTTGTTCGGATGTCACGTAAAACCGAGATCCCTTGTATTCATTGGTGTGCATGTAAAAAGGTACGATGACAGCCATCTAGTTGTTTGGATGTGACGAAAAACCGAGGTCCCTTGTATACATTGGTGTGCACGTAAAAAGACCCCTTGGCAGTTGGAATTCGATAGCACACTGTATAGCATATGCCCATCTTCATTAGTCTAGCTTAGGAACAGAGCAGTAGGACGTTAAACCCCATTTTATTTTTTTATTCTGTTTCATTTCTGACGTGGTTTCTCCTTGTCAGTGGTGCAAAAGGAGGGTCTAACAAGGTACAAGGACAGCTGTCTAGTCGTTCGGAGAGAGAGAGAGAAATGGGGTTTAACGTCCACTCGACACAAACTAGGTCATTTCGGGACTAACATGGTTCAATTTTATTTCAATGATTCGCTTGCGCCTAGGGGTCTTTAGCAGTGGGAGGAAACCGGAGGAAACCCACGAGGTTGAGAAGGCGCCCCTATCTCCATGCCACATATACGCTTACACCAGGGATCGAAACCACAGCCGCAAGCCAGAGGTGACCAGCCAGCTAGAGGCCGAAGCGCGGCACTCTAGACCACTAGGCCATCCCAACCCCCCTAGTCGTTCGGATGTTACGTAAAACTGAGGTCCCTTGTATTCATTGGTGTGCCTGTAAAAAGGTACAAGGACAGCCGTCTTGTTGATTGGATGTACCGAAAAACCGAGGTCCCTTGTATACATTGGTGTGCACGTAAAAAGACCCCTTGGCAGTTGGAATTCGATAGCACACTGTATAGCATATGCCCATCTTCATTAGTGTAGCTTAGGAACAGAGCAGTAGGACGTTAAACCCCATTTTATTTTTTTATTCTGTTTCATTTCCGACGTGGTTTCTCCTTGTCAGTGGTGCAAAAGGAGGGTCTAACAAGGTACAAGGACAGCTGTCTAGTCGTTTGGATGTGACGAAAAACTGCGGTCTCTTGTATACATTGGTGTGCATGTAAAAAGGTACAATTACAGCTGTCTAGTCGTCCGGATGTGATGAAAAACCGAGGTCCTTTGTTTACATTGGTGTGCACACAAAAAGATCCCTTGGCAGTTGGAATTCGAAAGAAGAGTAGGGAATAGTGCAATACCCGGCCAAATTTCCCTCATAGCACACTGTATGGTGTATGCCTGTTTTCATTAGCCCAGTACATGTATAGGAACAAAACAGTAGGACGTTAAACTTCATTTCATTTCTAATTCATTTTACTGGAATCATTAAGATAACTATTTGTTTTTCTCTTATATCTATTTTTATTTACTGGTATATATCTTGTACAGTGTAAATGGGCACAAGACCTGATCTGTGTGTATTCTGTGAATATAACAATCTGAACAGCAGATTAGAAACCGTTCTCCAGAACAATGATATTATTATAATTATTATATACATTTTTCATCAATACTTGTGGTGTGTTAGATCCCTGCATTGGCCAAGAAAGTTCATCTCAATTTACCGGTGTGGTTTCCCCTTGTCAATGATGCAGAACTGAGGGGCCTGACAAGGACAGCTGTCTAGTCGTTAAGATGGTATGGGAAACCGTGGTCCAGTGTACACATTGGCGTGCACGTAAAAGATCCCTTGGCAGTTGGAATTCAATATAAGTGTAGGCTGTAGCGGTGCTGCCCGGGCAAAATTTCCTCATAGCACACTGTATAGCATATGCTTGTCTTCCATTAACCCAGGTTAGGTGCAGAAGAGTAGGACGTTAAAACCCATTTCATTTCATTTACTAGTAGTGGGGGGGTTGGGATGGCCTAGTGGTTTAGAGTGCCACGCTTCAACCTCTAGCTGGCCGGTCACCTCTGGCTTGCGGCTGTGGTTTCGATCCCTGTGTAAGCGTATGTGGCATGGAGATAGGTTGCCTTCTCAACCTTGTGGGTTTTCCTCTGGGCACTCCAGTTTCCTCCCACTGCTAAAGACCCATACGCGCAAGCGAATTATTGAAATAAAATTAAACCATATGTTAGTCCGGAAATGACCAAATTTGTGTCGAGTGGACGTTAAACCTCATTTCTCTTACTAGTAGTGTATGGTATTGTTGTGTATGAGGAAATTTATATTATTGCGTTTGTTTATTTTTGCCAAAATCGTTTTCATGTGTATTAAGTATGTATTTCTCTTGGATATTGTTTTACTGAAATAGTTTTTTATAAAAAATACTTGTTTCCAGTAAATAACAGATTCTTTCAATCATTGGTGCTATTTCTCTACTGTTGACCATATTTATTCCACAGACCTGGGATTAGTCGTTTTCATCGTGTCACTGCAACATTTAATATGTGGTATTATACAGTAATCCCGGCATATTTTCCACAGGTACATTGGGACAGGAACGCCCTTATTAGACTATGGCACACCTGATCTATACATCAGATGGTATTTTTTTTTAAATATGAATTACATGTTTGATAGTAAATATTATATTATTTAGCATCAAATATGGATAAAATAAGATCAAAAATTTAAAATATGTTCAGAAAATAACAGAAACTCAAAAACTTTGAAAAATCACATAGACTCTATTAGTATTATTATATTATAGGTCTGGTGTGCCTTAGTCTAATAAGGGCGTTCCTGTCCCCATGTACCTGTGATATTTTCAGAAAAATTCTCTCTGATAAATGGAAACAAACCAACGTGTTCCTTCTCGTAAAAGGTATTCCATGGTCTAATTATGGCTATTGACCCGTGACCCTATGACGTTGATTTTTGGTTTCTGATATTGTCTTAGAATTTGATTTTTTCACCCCAGTATGGTTACACTTGACAAATGTAGTTCGAGGCGTAATTCTAGTGCTGACGTATTGTGCAATGCATCGGAAAAGAAATGTATGCGACAGTGGGAGAAACCGGAAAAACCCCACACGACGAATCGAAACCGAACGACTACACGTTATCCCTTGCCAGGCCCTCCGTCCTCCATCCTACACAACTGACATGGGAGGACATCTCCAGAAATTTAGCCCGATGCGCTTCGATGAAGCGAGAGAGCAAACGTCCTACACACTGAGCCATTACGATTTCGGACAAAGAACCTCGTATTTTATATATAATACCGTTCAAACGACTATACGTTGTTCCTTGCCAGGTCTTCAATCCTATACCACTGACAAGCAGGAACCCGACCGAAAAATCCTGAAAAACTTTGATAAAGTAAAAGAGCAAACGTCGATCCTACTCACTGAGCCATCGTAGCTCCATTTCTATTCCGGCCACGGGATCTCGGTTATTTGTATTCCATCCGAACAACTATTCTTTGTCCCTTCTCAGGCCCCCGTCCTACACCACTTACACCACTTGGTATTCGATCCCTGCATTGGAAGAGAAAGTTCATCCAGATTTTATTTCGGGCGTGATTTCTCCTTGTCAGTGATGCAAAACGTAGGGCCTGTCAAGGACACCTATTGGCGTGCACATAAAAGATCACTTGGAAGTTTAAATTCGATATAAGAGTAGGCCTTAGCGCCACTGCCCGGGCAAAATTTCCTTGATAGCACACTGTATTATTGTATCGTATGCCCGTCGTCATTAGCCCAATTTAGGAACAGAACAGTAGGACGTTAGACCCCATTTTATTTCATTTCATTTCATTTAGATTCCGGACACGTCACCTCGGTTATTTTTATTTCATCCGAACGATTATACGTTGTCTCTTGCTAGGCTCTCTGTTCTACACCAGTGACAAGGGTGGACATAGGCAGAAAAATCGCGACGAACTTCGATTAAGTTAGAGAGAAAACCTCCTACGCAGTGAGCCACCGTAGAACCAACTTCATTTCGATTCCGGACCTGGTTTTTAAAAATCCCATTCGAACAACTATACATTTTCCCTTGTCAGGCTCTCCATCCTGCAGCACTGACAAAACCACGCATCAAGTGAAAACTCCCGATGAATATTTTTAGAGAGCAAAGAAAGATTTGACTGAAGACTTAAAATCAATTACAGAATACAATACTATCTGTGCAAGAAGAGATTAAACTTGTTTAGGACTATTACATTTTCTAGAACTTCAAACATTTTCGTTTATTATAATCCATGTCAAAATACAAATGCCGATACGGTAGTCAGTGGACATGCGTAATAACTGCACTTCCGAGGCGAGGGAGCGAGAACACGAGAAGACGAGATTGTGACGAAGCGAGGGAGCGAGAACACGAGAAGACGAGATTGACTCAAAGGCGAGGGAGCGAGGGAGCGAGAAGTCGAGGTTTTTCAAAGGCGAGAACACGAGAACACGAGAAGTCGAGGGCGAGAAGTCGAGGGCGAGAAGTCGAGGGAGCGAGAAGTCGAGGGCGAGGGAGCGAGAACACGAGGTTTTTCAAAGGCGAGAACACGAGGGAGCGAGAAGTCGAGGGACGAGAACACGAGAAGTCGAGGTGAAAGTAATCTCGTGTTCTCGGGGCGAGATCCTCGTATTCTCGCCCTGTTTCCTCGTCTTCTCGCTCTCTCGCTCCCTCGCCCTCGACTTCTCGCTCCCTCGACTTCTCGTCTTCTCGTGTTCTCGCCCTCGACTTCTCGTCTTCTCGTGTTCTCGCCCTCGACTTCTCGCGGCGAGAAGACGAGATTCTGAAATGGCCGCAATAGGCTTCCATATGTAATACATAACAGGTATTGACGTTATTTGCATATCACAACGAAAGCTTTTTTAACAACGATGTCTTCCCCCGTGAAAAACGAGTAACTTGTAAGTATTACTTTCTATTATACAGCATCGCAAGGGTAATTCTTAGTAAACAATTTTGTCAAACAGTTTGATTTATCCCTTGTTAGCTTATCCCGAGATTTGACTAGTCGCTAATTCTAGTTTGTAGCTCGATTGGTCTTGGTTTACATTTACACCACCTTTATACGATAAAGATGGCGGCGGATACCAGTAGTAATTATAATGAACCTAATGTGGTGTTTTAGTGATTGCTCAATTTTTTTCGTATATAGTCATCGGCTGTCCGTTTCTAATAACTGATTATACCAAAAAGCGTCAAATCGATATCCCAGTCGAGGTAGAAGAATAGGACTTTAAACCTATTTCAGTTAACCGTCATCTTGAATCCGATTTTTGTTCTAAATCTAGAATAAATGGAAAAAAACCCTCAGTGATCCCATTGTGTATACTTCGGGTTACAGCATTTAATTGGTGACTTATGAAGACTAATCTTGATCCAATAATTGAGTGATCTTGTGCATTGTCCTGGACATATATACGAACAAATAATATCAAAACAGTTCGATATTGAAAAACAACTTGTGGTTTTATTTCAGAGCTCAATTTGCAGGGTATTTTTTTCTTGATTGTTGACGTGATATGACTCGATACTACGCGGTAATATGACACGGTTGCGTAGTTTGGTATCATTACGGTAGTGTTTAACTTAAATCTAATTTTTACACTTCAACGATGATCATAGAAACCTTTACCTAAATCCCTCGGTATTGTTACAACTCTTCAGTTGATTCATTTAATAAAATACGCATTTACTGCTTTTCATTGGCATATACTCTACATAAAATAATGTCTTCATTAGGGCATCTAACAAGCATTCTGTAATATTGGCCCCGATTCCTAAAAATTCTAGGCACTTTCTTGTGCTTAGATTTTAAGTAGACTTTACATTAAGTAGGCTTATTTGATTTTGTGTTTCCAAAAACTCTTAAGAACGTGCTTAGATTTTAAGTAGACTTCTGTGTAAGCACAAGTATATGTTCCATCGAATTTTGTCTAATGGTTTTGGATTGTTTGTACTTGGTTTTTTTTTATTAAGCACAACATCGTTCTTAAACATTGTCAATCTAAGCACAAGTCCCAAGCTTCAAACAAGTTATTCCATGGCATCAATATTGCCTAACAAAATGGCCGCCGAATTTACGCAAATAATGTAAAAATATGTTATATCATGGTTGTGGACTCTATAGAGGTCACAATTTTAATTCGATTTTGATGAAACTTGAAATACATGTTTATAACTCGACGATCTTGGTTCCTTTTGATGTTTTTACATGACGGATCGTAACTTCCTGAATAATAGCCCCTGACTGTACGGAATATCGTCTTTTTATAGCTTGTGGTTCCTCTGGAGGTCACAATTATCCGATTTTAAAAAAATAAAGTTTGATTATATCACCACAATGAAGGTTCAGTTCGAATTTCGTGTAATTGGGACCAAAACTGTCAGACAAAATGGCCGTTACATGTACACGAATAGCGTAAAAATGGTATATCAAGATTGTGGACCAAGTAGAGGTCACAATTTTAATCTGATTTTGATAAAACTTGAAAATCATGTTTATAACCTAAAGCTCTTGGTTCCTTTCGATATGTTCTCATATCGAATTATAACTTCATGAATAAAGTTTTAACTTGTGCCAAAGTTTATATGTGTATAGGGGGCATGTCAAATAAATTAAAATTGACCATTTGCCGGGATGCAGACGACAAATTTATGATGTAATTCGCATACAAAACTGTTTTTATGGTGTAAGATACCATCATAGTCTCAGTTTACCAGCCACAATGTGCTTAGACACATACTTGACTTGTGCTTATGTAAGAACGGTCTTGAGAATTTTCTAGATACGGTATTTTATAAAGTTTCTTATGTAAGAAAACGTGAAGCATAACTTTATGCTTTCTTTAAGAGTTTTCTAGGAACCTGGACCTTGGAAGATTTATAGCAATAAACCGTTCAGGTTATCTGTTTGTACAAACATCAACCTATTAAGGTAGTTGTGCCTTTTGCTAACTTGAAATTTTGGGGATTTAATCATTTTTGTATTTTCATTTTCTATGGAAACCAACTGTCTATCAACAAGTGATTGTCATGCAACATAAACGTCCATATTTCGCATGCGATAGGGTTCACCGCCTCAATGTTGCAATATTTGCCTTCGAATAATAACTGTAGCATTTACCGTTATCACAAGGTCTGTGGAAAAAGGGGACGTCTGCAATGTTTGTCCTCTCACGAACCTAATCTTTCAAATCAAATTTGAAATAAATTCGTAAAGGAAGGTTCTGGAACGCTGAATATCAGTAGTGACCGTCCTTAGATGAACCCGCTGCTTCACCCAAAAAATTTGAAATAAAAAAAATATTAACATTTTTTTTGTACAACTAGGGGCCATAATCCAGGAAGGTATGGGCCGATATGCGCGAATACCAAGATGAATCGACATCTCCGGGATATGAACACATAAGTTTCATCAAAATCAGATAAACATTTCGACTTCTAGAGAGTCCATAACCTTGGATTACATACTTTTACACTATTTTCGTACAAGGAGTTGACATTTTGTCGGGCAGTTTCGATCTGATTTTCACGAAATGCACTCTCCTGTCATTAAATTCGGATAAAAATAGTGACATAGAGGGTTCACAAAGCTAAAATCTCTATTGTTGCATACAATCGGGGGGCATAATCCAGGAACTTGTGGTACGATATGCGCTGTTACAACCCCTATTGTACTAAATGTAATAAAATTTCAATTAAGCCCTATTGTAATACATCTAATAAAATTGTACTTAACCCCAATTGTAATATCAACCCATATTGTTACAAATGTAACAAAATTTCAATTAACCCCAATTGTAATATCAACCCCTATTGTAATAAAATTTCAATTAACCCCAATTGTAATATCAACCCCTATTGTAATAATTTTAATTAATGTATGGATTTTGATCACCATTTGAATATCAGTATATAGGAGTAATGGTATCCGTATATACTGCATAGAATATTATGAAACAACACAACCGAAAACTTGATTTAAAGCCGATAACAAGCCCGGGAAAATTATTAAAATGGAAAGTAAACCCCTATTGTAATCAGTGATATTAAAATATGTTATCTGAAAGTTCTATCGTCTGAACATTTTCCTGTGTGCATATCAGATAAAAAAAAATGCTCATGGCAGTATTTTTTAAATTATTCTCTTAATATTACACTAGGGGTTGTAATATTACAATAAGGGTTACACTACATAACCCCTATTGCAATAACATTTATGTCAACCCATATGGTAATAATTGTAATAAATGTGTTTTGCCATACCAGTAAAATCGACACCTATGGATTCTGATAACAATTTCCGTATAAATATATGAGGACTGGTATGCCTTTATACGGTATAGAATATTATTATGAAACAACACCACCGAAAACATGTTTTGAAGCCGTTTGGGGATTATTAAAATTGAATGTCAACTCCTATTATAACCTATTCTGTGTAGAATATTATCAAAAAAATAACACTCACCGAAATCATGTCTCAAAGCTATTTGGGGAACTTGTAAAATGGATTGTCAACCCCTATTGGAATCAATGATATTTAAAAAAAATCCTGAAGTATGTTCTCTGAAAGATTGGTCTTCTAAGCATTATGAACATTTTTTTCCGTATGCATATCAAGATAAAATAATCACCGTGATTGTATTTTTAAAACTTTACTTTACAGTTAAACACATTTATTGAAATAGGGGTTGATATTACAATAAAGGTTACACGGTATAAACGCATTCTAAAAAAATTTCTGCCAACCCCTATTGCAATAATTGTAATAACTTTTAAAAACCTGATTTTTCTTAAAGCCCCAATAACACTCTTGTTGTAACTGAATAATATGTTCCAATCTACATTCTGGTCAACAAATCGTATTATTTTAGAATATTCCAAGTAAATGATGATATAAATTTCATCTTAACACACCTATTTTAAAAAATAGGAAAAATTCAACCAATTGATTTGAAAAGTCTAACGTAAACCTTTCCAAATGTGACTTGGATTTTAAAATATTTTCGAACCCTCTGGACAAGTAAAATAGGTTGTAATGGATAATTTACACAACAGGTAGGACACTTAAACATTTAGTACTTAGAATAAGGGTATTATTTATTTTCTGGAGCTACCAAGCCAGCTAGAATGTTATTGTCCCTTTAAATCAATGGCCATAATCCGTGAAGGTTCGACCCAGTACACGCCAAAACAACCGAGGTCTGTTGGAGATAAACCTATATTTCAAGTTTTGTCATAATCGGATAAGGATTGTGACCTGTAGTGAGTCCGTCCACAAACAAATAATGAACGGACGGACAGTACCGACCACAAGATACGTTCACGTGAAAATGTATTAAACAATAGCGTCTATCGCGTTTGCATAAGGTTTTCGGCAAGGGAATATTGTCCATTAATTATCTTAATCTGTCCCATGAATATGCGTGTCGGTTCATTGTTCATCATATGCAACAGATTAACACACTTGTAAACAAATTGTTCAGTTCGTTAATACATACTATATAGCCACGGACAATTTTAATTAACACTTAAAACAACTATGCTACTGTGTAAATAGTTGCATTAGGACAATGATACTTTAATGTGTTGAAATTGGTTTGTCTCGTAATGCCTGTTATCTTTTATTTGTCTTCGGCGAAACAAAGTATTACAGCTAGGCCATCCTCTGATGTTATGTACCATTATTTCAAACAAAATGTACGAACAAGGTGCCAACAGTTTCTTATTTTATATAGTATTGAATTTTGGACTCGCGTGGCGATGTTCTTGAAATGATCTGGCGGGACAGTGTTTTATTTTAGAGACATTTTAAATATATTGATACAAAGCGGTGCACAATGCATCTTAAATTACCGCTTGAAATGATCGGGAATTTTAAATTGATACAAAACGGAGCACGGTTAGAACGTATTGAAAGATTCGACAATGCGTCTTAAATTACCGCTTACGTGTAAAGCCGTCTTAAGGACTAAAGCTATTTCAATTACTAATGTATTTTTAGTTCTAATAAAAGAATAAATTATATTAAGTGACAAAGTAAATATTTATGTGGTGACAAGTTTTATTAAATGCAGAACAATTCTTTATTGCCAATTTTGTCGATTGGTTACAACCAATATTATTATGTGTTATCTAAAAGTTTGACATTTCATATCAAAGACGAATGACCCCCTTTCAATTGTATAGACATATTGCAAACTTGTATAGGCAGTAAACGTCGGTCGAGTTATTGAAAATCTATATGGTTCGTCGTCTCATGGCTACAATTCATTAATTCAAATTTTAAAAATAGAGAATTTATCATGTTCGAAAGCCAGTTATGTCGACGACCGGGCACAAATATAACGAAATAATACGTCTATACCGAAAGGTTGGGCGTTTAAGGATAGATAATACAATACCATCAAATAATTATTATCTTGTTTGTCGAGTGTCCGCATCATAACACGGGATCCTGTAAACACTTGTGCGGGGTCGTAACAGAACCCTAGGCAGATGAAATACTAAATACTAGTAGGTGTGCGGGGGGGGGGGGCAGTTGTCCCCTAACTTTTTGACAATTTTACTTTTCGACAGACGGCCAAAGTCAAAACAAAATCCGAAATCAAAAACTACTATTTTTACTTTTGTGCCAATTTAATATCGTCAATTTGTACAAGTGGCCTATGGATTAAATCAATTTGTCCGTAACCACGCTGCTTTGTGCAATAATTTCCGGAAATTGATTATCATTTTGTGAATGCAGCTACTACAGTCGGTGTGGTTGATTGGAATTTGGGTTGCTAAACCACTGGACCCCGCGACTTCCAAACGATTGTTTGTCTGAAATTCAGCAGCACACTGGACTACATCGAATTTAGGTTATATTAGGTCGGTCAGCCACCGACCCTCTTAATTACTGTCGACGTAGCGTTTTGTGCCCTCGGCGAGGATGGACGACGTGTTAACATTTGCCCACAATTTGGATTGAAGTTGTCAATCCTCCGATAATGAAATGTGAAGGTAATAGATACAACAGTGTTTTATTATTCCGCTTTAAATAATGTACTCGTTTTATTTTCTGGCCACCCCATTAAATGGACGAGGTGATGCGTTACATGGATTAAGCTCTTAAGTCAGAGGTTTCTTGGCCAATTAAACGTATTTCATGAAACTGTAATAGTATCTCTCTTGTTTGCTTACCTACAACATTTAACAGCATGTCAACAAAAAGGAACATATAAAGCTCATCTTCTTTACATTATCATTACAACGCCAATGTAAGATACGGAAGATACCCTATTAATATTAAAGTTCGAACCAAGAATCCACCTTTAGACTTGAAAACAATATCGTTTCGTAAATTTAAATTACTAAACAATGATACCTTTAGTAAAACAACTCTTGCATTGAACATTTCCGACATATGATCATTGATGATCTAGTTCCGATAACCATTAAAATATCTACTGTTAGACCAGAAAATGGGTGGATTTTTAATCAAATTGCTGAAACAAAATAAAAACGCAGAAACAGTGGTGTGATACCGCCATTCATATCCGTAAAAACCTGTACCGTTGTTAATAAAGCGACTGTTTTCTTCCGTGATTGCGACGATAAATGTCTGCTAGCAGAAGAGTTTGCAAACTTCCTCTCGTATAAATTAACTCTTTTACGAAAAATTTAACAATTCATGTGATTTTGAACCCAAATATAAACCGTCAACGGTAGTGTGAATTGACAATTTGGATTTAGTTAACGAATCTGTTGTGTCAAATATTAAATCGCCAGTCCCTTAGACCCCCTCCCTACATCGTTACTAAAGGAAACCCGTAATTTATTCTTACCTGTGATTACTGATATCATAAATTCAAGGAAAAGTAGCCGATTGTTTTGAAGTTGCTAATGTCGTCCCATGTAATTAATTAAAAAATCAACTTTAGATAGAAATGCGCTAAAAATAAATTACCGCCCGGTATCTAACTTGGGCTTATCTCCAACTGATTGAACATATTGATACACACAACCTTCAGTGTTGAGACGGCCCATATCAAAGTGAAAGATTTGGCTGCCGCCTTTGACACCTTCGGGCAGATTTTAGTGTCGAAGGCTCTGCACTCAAGCTACTTACTGATAGAACATATAGGGTTGATATCGACCATGTGATGTCGGACCACCATAATAATTTATATGGAGTACCACAAGGGTCGGTACCTGGACCTTTTGTATTTTCTATTTACACTGCTCCAGTTGGTAAAATCGTTGACAAACATATTTTAGCCGATGACACCCAGCTGAATTTAAGTTTCAATCCCTTGAATAAATCTAATATTGAGCAGTGTATCATTGAAATTAAATTATGGATGTAAATTTTACATGCTTAAATGGTGATAAAACTGATTTGTTTTTGCTTGGATCTAACCATAACCTCAATACCATAACTGAATCCACTTCGATTAATATTGATGGAAATGAAATTACCCCTATTAACTCTGTTCGCAATATTGCCGCTTATTTTGATAGTAAAATGACCATGTCTATTCATGTGAACAATATCTGTAAATCCTGCCACTTTCACATCCGTAATATTGGTACAATTAGCAATTTTTTTCGTTTGATTTAACTAATCCGACTTACCCAATAAATTAATAGACAAATTATTACCCATACTTAAACAGCTTCAATGGTCACCCAGCCCGTGTCATAATCGATTTAAGCTTCTTTAAACCACTTAAAAATCTTTCCTTGACTTAGCCCTGACTTAATTCTGCCATCTAATTGAAACACAAACAAATGATTGTAGACCCCGTTGTTCAAATGACATTTATCGTCTCAAACCTGGTCTGCTAGAATAGTTACATACATGAAAGATCGTTTTCATTTTTAGCCCAAAAACTGTGGAATGGTTTAAAACCCTCTGTTTTTGATACTGGTATTCGTTCCAGTTCCTCTGTACAGTCTTTTAAATGTGCTCTTAACACTGGCTTATTCAAAAAGCTTTTACTTAGATATATATTATCCTTATATGAGATTTACAGCTATTGATAATAACATAAATTTATGGATTAACTTCTTCTTGGGTTTATTACATGCAACGTTTCAATAGTCTTTATCATGCAATGATCAATAATTAAGACTTATAACAACAACCAATTTACCTTTGACTATCGATCTTATTTATAACAGATTAGAATGGGGATCGAAGCCACCACCTAGGCTGAAAGGTATCTCCAAGTACAATGTTACGTAGTGGTGGCTCATATATCTGGCTGTTCTGCCTATTGTTACAAGGTAAATAAAATATATATTAAATTAAATTAAATAAATATTAATAACAGAACTACTTTTTAAAGGCAATAATCGTATACTTTTGTATTGATGTAGTTCGCAATGGTTAAATGCCTTATTTAAAAATATTATTAATCAATAAACTAAATATCCTTTCACAGACGAAATACCCTTTTTTTTATTGTTAAAATGAAACCATCTTGTTTCAAACTGGTCCTGACACCAACAAAGGTGAACGTAATATTTTCAAACAAAAAAGGGGAAAAGTGGGCTTATATATTACTCACAATATACTTTGTCACTGCCAGTGACACCTTAAATTGCCTATTCGCGTGTTCTCATGTTGTCAAGCCTTAGTTTTTCAAGTCGCCTAACTGTTTTTATGTCATTTGTATCCATCATTTATGTGTCTGAAAATAATCCTTCATATCTTTAGAGTTTGCTTGATTTGTGTTCCTTATGTACCGTCATATACAGTTTTAAAATGGTTGACGTTGGTTGTTGGACTCAAAAGAGTAGCAGTTCGCCGTTTTATTTCGTTTCTGAAAATACCCCTCATATCTTTTGATTCTGTTTGATTTATGTTATACATAGCTTTAAATGTTTTGGTGCAGGTTACCGGTCTCAGCAGATCACCACCGAAGAACCAGGTTCACCTGTAGTCGGGTGTGATGTCTCGCTGATCTGGAAATTAGACACGCCAAATTATAAAACATCTATTAAAAAGGTTAGTTATCTTGTTGGCAATGACAATCAACAGTAAGCAAACCATTAAATATAGAACTAGCATGGTTACTAAACCGATAGCAAATAAATTGTATGTCTGTCAACTGTTAAAATGGTAGCCATTTAAATATCACGGCGCGATCAGAGACAGTGCGTGCCTAGATAGGAGTTTATTATTATCATTATAACTTTTATATTAAGCGGTTGTTCACCAACAAGTAACGGAGAGCCATGGTGGCTCAATGAGTAAGACGTTAGCTTGCTAAGCTCGAGGGGCCGTGTTAGATCCCTGTGTAGGCCGAGAAAGTTCACAGGGATATTCCGGCTGCCCCCCCCCCCCATTGTGGGTAATGCAGGAAAGAGGGCACAGTCAGGGACAACGTGTAGTCCGTCGGATGGTACGACTAAAAGGCCAATTGGTGCGCACGTAAAAGACCCACCGACAGTTGGAATTCTATATAAGTAGGTCATAGTGCAGTTGTGCCGGCAAAATTCCCACCATAGTACAGTGTACGGAGTATGCAGTTTCATTTCATTTCATTTATCAATCCAGACGGAGCAGAACAGAAGGGTGTTAAACCTCGGTACAATTAATTTCACTAAAGAAGTTACAAATATCAACCATTATACTATATTAAAATATAGATATACAATGAAATAATTTTGTACAGACACGGACTTGATAGAGTAATTCAATGTTCGCATATAAACCAGAAAAATGTGTATTTAAGTTGTTATAAGGCAACGTTCGTTATTGCAAAGTTCGTCCTAGAAATTTATTTGGTGAAATTGGCAGACCTTTCACCTTCTGCCACTAGGTAAGCTGATTGTGGTTTTAACCGCGTCAGATAAATTTATAAGCCAGAAGACCACCAACCCTCCGACGTGATTAGCCCGATATAGAAGTAGGACGTTAAACCCCATTTCATTTCATTGGAACCCTATCGATAATCTACGTTCCTGGACCTTCCATACTGGAGTTTTTCACCCTTGTCGAAAAAGGGATCTTCTTAAGATTTGATATCTGGTAAATATAAGCGGTCTGCAACTCCCCGTTCCTGAGTTAACCTCCCTTTTGGGGTGGGCGAAAACCAGTTGAGTTGCAAACAAAGTGCAGTCAATCTCAAAATTATGCAGCGGCGACTAACTGAATTAATGACGTATAAACAAACAATGCAAAAATAGAAGGGACAAATCCTGTATAATGTATACATTTGCGGAAACCCATGCACCTAAATGAATACGTCGTGCTACTCACGCAAAACTCTAGTATAAATTAAACTTGTCATGTTTGACAAAATGTTTTCCACTCTTATTCTGTTGTGCTTATGTTGGTCCCAGAGATGTTCCCCGATCCTCGAACGCAAAAAATAGTCGGTCTCAAAATAAGTGCTTTCTGCAGTTGGTCTCAACCTAAATGAATTTTAAAATGAGGTAAATAAACAATGTTGGTGTTGGTCGAAAATATGTCCTATGGATATTTCAAACATGACTTCCCATTATAAGTGAAAAGATCGCGGTGCTTCAAAATTATTATTATTATATTATCAAAGGTAAATCAGACAGATGATTTGTACAACAGCAAGAAACACACGATCCACAAGGAACTGGATGGTAAACAAACATTATATATAAGCACAGTTACATTCTCAGATGCTGGGTTGTATAGATGTCAGGTCGATTCTACTCTTGTATATGAAGATATTAATCTTACCATTACAGGTATGCTATCTTTCTTTTATAATTCCGTTCTTACGGAAGAGATTCGCAGCCAAAATCGATAATGAGAATGTCAAAACATTTCCATTGACAAAGTCAATCAAGCGCAATCTGTATAACGCAACTTTTACTCACATCTCGTTTGACATCATTTTTTCATTATTATATTACAGATTTCCGTTGGAAAAATAACATTCATAACAAGCCTGTTGTTTTGGGAGAAAAGGGTACTATTATATGGAAATATTTTAGTAAAAAAGTAGCACGAAGGATTCGGGTATACCGACAAAACAACATCGAGGTACGTAGTTTTAATAGTACATTATTGCCCATGTTATAATTGTGATTGGTACCTCTGAAATCTGTAAATCAAACCACCATTAAACATTTTGTTATGTCTAGCAAAAGCTAAAACCACCACATATGACCGCGACACTGTCCTCTAAGGCCACGCACACCTTAAACAAACTAATTGTCAATTATGTTAAAAAGTCTTTAACCGTTAGGAACTATTTGATTAATGTAATCCGAACTATGTTTCGGTGTTATAATTTAGCTCACAGTGACTTGGATAATACCTGCATAAGAACAATGTGTCCTATGTGAACAATACCCCGACCCCTCTTTTACAGGTCTATTTCCTTAAACCATTTGGAATGAGAAGGCTTGTTGTACGAAGAAGTAATTAAAACTAACCGACAACAGCGACCAAAAAACAACAAACATTAACCGGGTACAACAAGGCTTCTCATTCCAAATGGTGACAGAGACCACATAGAACCTGATCTCTTGAAAAGATCAGAAATAAAATGAAATGGGATTTAACGTCATACTGTTAATGTGAAATGATCTTCAAATGTTCTGTGTGTCACATACTGGATACCAGGGGCATATACATGTTTTACTATCGAATATTTTAGATAATATTGATTTAGAGTTAAACGTCCTTTAAGAACGGAAGTTCGATTTCAGAACGTGTATTTCGTAGTCAACCGTGTTCGAACTTAAATATATATTTCTTCCTCAAATCATTGGCATCTTGTGTAAACACCAAATATATATGTGAACAATACCCCGACCCCTCTTCCACGGGTCTATTTCCTTAAATCACAGCATTTTTACGGATATTAACTTTAATTGTCGTTGATTTTACAGCAAGATCTTGTTTTCTGGGAAAAGGATTTTAAGCCGATTCTAGGAACTTACGAGAGAATGACCATTCATGTGACCAACGATGGCAATGGAACGAACATGGTAAAATTGAATATGCGAGAAATAAATATGGATGATACGAAATATAAATATATGATCGAATTACAATTCAATGATGACTGCTTCAAGTATGAAGAACCTGTGATTCTAATGGACAGTACGTTTTGATATAAGTTAATAATATCATTTTCATTCTAGTCTGGATATATGACCATGAAAACAATGTGCCTGTTGGTTCGGCTTTCCGAGCCCGTTATTTTCATTACTACAAAGGACGGGTCGAGGTTCCGTACAGGTTAAGAAGTCCCGTGATATCCCACATTTACATACCAACATTAGTGCTCTGCATAAGATTCTATATAGAACGCATGGGGAAAAAAGAGATGCTACAGACCCCAAATGTAAAATGGACAAATTGCATTTGACGTGTCACATTTAACTTTGCTCTTAGAGGTATTTGAATCGCTAGCCTTGAGGTCGCGTGTTCCATTCCTGCATTAGCCGACGTGGTGTCCCACGGTCAGTGGTGAAGGATAGGGGGTCTAACAAGGACAGCTGTCTAATGTCTAGTCATTCGGATGAGACAACAAACCGAGGTTCCGCGTATTCATTGGCGTGCACGTAAAAGATTCATGCACAGGCAAAATTTTCCCTCATAGCACACTGTGTGGCGTATGCGCGTCTTCATTAGCCCAGTAACTAAACAGTAGGACGTTACACCCCATTTCATTTTATTAAGTTAATCAATTAATCATGTTTGGTTGCATAGATGCACTGTATCAATCAGGTACATTACTTTTAAAAGCATTGTTGTTTTTTTTTATATTATAGAGCAAGCACTACTACACATGTACAGCGAAACAGCAGTTATAAAAGCTCTACCACACGAATCAGTTCATTTTGTATGGTATTATAAATATATATATCCCGTGTATATGGTATTATTCACTCGAAAGGACGACACAAACCACCGGGTAGGATTCATTAATTATTTTAATGGAGGTAGAACAATTATAATTGTAGCTCAACCTGTTACCTTATAATAGACAATTTGTAGAAAGCGCATATTAATGTTGTATGAATGTAAGGCCCATGTAAACTGATTTATATCATTTTATATAAATTTGTATTGCAATTTCTAATCAGTTCTGTTCAGTAAAATACGTGAGCGGTTCAAACTACATTGTAATCGTTAGCAACCGGTTAATGTTTGTTGTTTTTTGGTCGCTGTTGTCGGTCAGTTTTAATTACTTCTTCGTACAAAAGGCCTTCTCATTACAAATGGTGACAGAGACCACATAGAACTTGATCTCTTGAACAGATCAGAAATAAAATGAAATGGGATTTAACGTCATAATGTTCTACTCCTAACCGGTGCTAATTGTGAACTGATCTTCAAATGTTCACTGTGTCTCAAATACTGGATACCAGGGGCATATACGTGTTTTACTATCGAATATTATAGATAATATTGATTTAGAGCTAAACGTCCTTGAAGAACAGAAGTTCGATTTCAGAACGTGTGACAGGGCGCACTGAAGTATTGTAAAAAAAAAATGAATTTCGTAGTCAACCGTGTTCGAACTTAAATATATATTTCTTCCTCAAATCATTGGCATCCTGTGCAAACACCAAATATATATTTCGTAACAGGGTCTATTAATATCACTATTTAATATTGCTATTTCATTTCGTCCATACTTACCTGCATATCTAATTTTATTATTTCATGAACAAACGATTTCTGAAGGGTAGTTTTCTTTTACAGAATCCCCAAAACATGACCGTATCCAGTCCCATAACACATTTTCTCGGGAAGTTAAATAACAGTAAAAAATACAAATGCAATGTACGCTGATACGTGTTGACAAGACAAAAAACAGAATCCCATGCCTTTGCTATATCAGTGGTCGGTTTACAATGTTTGTAATTGTGCAAACTGTAATGAAAGTCATAAAGTTGTCTCCATCTAAATCTACATAATATGATCTATTTAAAATGTTGTCTTTATTATGGTACTTGATTTGAGACTGGTTCTCACTCTTCCTCTGGTGGTATTTGTACAGAAATGTTCAAACGGTGTAACATATATAATTTGTAGATTGCATGTTTATGTTTAACAGATTAACCTTGGATATTGGTTGGATGGTATGTTTCACACTACAACATATGGTGATGGTAAATGTATGTTTAATACATCATCTCGAAACGTGACTGTCGGCAAAGAAGGAAAGATTACTCTTACGTTACGTAATGCATCAATAGATGACTTTAATTATACCTATATATGTCGCATTATTTTTCATGATGACCAACACAGTTCGAGGCACATCATCCTTAAAGGTAAGTCACATGTTTATACTTTTTGCGTTATATATCTTAATTAAACCACTGCCCGTGCTTAATAGTATAATCAAGAGTTATGTATATTGTGGTGGAATGTCCCCCACAATTTATATTAGCTGGAATATTTCATAGTATTACACTTGCGTATAACGATAACTTGATATTTCACGACAGTTTGGTCAATGCTGTGGTGGGTAGGGCTGGGGTAATGGAATATAATCATTACATTTTTAAGTAATGGCCATGTAATGAGTAATGGGAATGTAATTAATTACATTTCAAATTTGCAATGGTCAATTACATTTCAATTACATTTTATTGCCAGGGGCGTAAATGTGGGAGGGGGTGGTACACCGCCACCCCTAGCAAAAAACAATAGTTGGTCTCAAAATTAGTGCAGTCGTTCGCAAAATAGGAGCAGTCGATATTAAAATAAGTGCTCACTGTACATGTATACGTCAAGAAATACCACCCTATCCCCACCTAAATGAGAAATTATAATGACTGAAAAGGAGCAATAAAAGTCACGTGCGGCAGAGCCGTTTTCCAGCGCACGCTGAAAGGGGGGTGTGTCATATCCCCACATTAGATAGCCACAAATGCTTTCTCTTCTGTTATTCCACCCAGTGAGTGGAACCGCAACATACAGTCTTAATTGTGTGGCTAACTGAACTGAATTCCGGATCTGGTGTGAGAAAGGACATGCCGAGAGAAAATCCTGTTTAAGGCGTCCGCAACGTCTTTTCCATATATTTCAGTCCGTGATTACAGCAACCCAAAACTGGTTCAATATACCGCATGTGAACTCCCAAAAATCAGGCGGCTATGGCATTGCATTCAGATTACATTAGAAATTTCACTGTTTACAATAATGAGCCATACACGAAAGCACGCGTATCGGCGTTGAATTTCGCCATATTCAAGGAGACGAATGACACCGGTGCGGGTTAATTACCTCACACTATGAACAGTTTTCCTTCCACAAATTAAATTGTAGAACATTTTGTGGAAGTATTAAAAAAAATAAAGATGTTCGAAGCATATCTGGATAAAATGCATTTTCTATTGAGTGTAAAAGGGTATGTAAAATGAGTAAAAAGACATCATTTTGCGGTGGTCAATTTACGTTATCTAAACAATACATTGTGATGTGACAGCAATGATAGAATGCACGTGAACTTTATTATTGTGACTAGAAGGTTTTCATAACACATCTGTGAAACATACAGACTGGCTTCAGGCTACTCCAGAGTGTCTTGGGGTTTCGTTCACACGTAACCTCAAGATTCCACAAGCTATATTCTCTTTAAGCGATGTGCGACTGAATTATTTACGCATCAAATAGCCACGAGCTGAAAGGCGTCAGTCGATAAATTCTAAATGCATGTCCTACCTTATTGTGTGATCCATCTCTGAACAACAATAACACTTACTGACACACACACGAGGTTCATTGAAACAGGTTTATCCAATATCACATTCAAAAATATTTCATGTAGTCGCCATGTTAGGATAGTTTGACATCCGTTTGACGTCATATCCTCCCCATTAAAATTTGAGGACCCCTGTTTAACACGAAACGAAATGCATTTTTCTACAATATTTCTATGGATTCCATTATGTACTGTTTTTGTAGAGATTTTATATTGGGATAGAAGTCGATGTTTATTGAAGGAATAATTAGGTCGCTCTTCACGCGTAGTTGAAAATACACAACGTCAATTGAGAACTTTGTTGCTTGATTATTTAGTAGGCCTAGATCAGTGCTTGAAATTAGGACTTTTCAAAAACAAAAATTTAAAAAAGCCGTAGCTAAAATAAGCTGACAAGGCACCACTGCCTAACTTATTTAAAGCAAACTGTTGTCATTTTCCGTCACGGGACGTGCAATTTTTATATATATCGTGTCAATTAATCTGGCCCTAATTGTGTTTAGTGGTACTGTCATAAGTATAAATTATACAGATTCCTCTTACGAGTAATAAAATCACCGAAATTTGCTTTCCTTTCCTTTTAGTTATTCGTGTTCATAACGGTGGCCATCATGTCAGCTATAACTAAAATTTATTCGTCAAATTTCCCACGGCTCTGCCATAACCTATTTTAGAAAGTAAGCATTCTTATGAAAAAACTAATTATATATAACGGTAGGACGGGACATTTACAACTAAATCTTACATCTCTGAATTATTGACCTAATCCCAAATCCCCTGAACGACTGTATGATATTGAAAAGTTATTACATATATGCATTTCATGCGTCTACATAGAAAAGGCACAACTTTTTGATTTGTGTACACGTGGACAACAGTGCAATTTAGGCTATTTTTATTACCGTAGCAGTCCGTGTTTGCTTTCAGCTTTTACTTTTTACGACAATTGCCGTTATGCCGTGGTAATTTCTAGCATAGGCTATATGATTGCGATTATTATTTATAAAATGTTGATTACAAGATAAATTAAAATTCTTAAATTTGTCGGCAATCGTATAATGTTTCATCGCTAACGGTTGATATTATGGATATGATAGCTTCTGTCTTTGTCAATGTGACGTGACATTTTACTGCCTTTTCTATCTTTAGAGTTGAAAATATGAATAATTATAAAGCATTGAGTCTTGTATCACACACACGGCAACTAAAATAAACGGGTCGAGTGCGAGTTTAAGTAAGAGAGAGTGATTTATTCACAATCTAAATAATATTTTACGAAAAGGTATTTGACTGCCGAGTCTTTTTGAACAGATATCGGCTACGCACATATCGGCAAAATTTCTTTTGGTAGGCCACTCATCGGCCGATTAGTCTACTGAATGGCGAAACCGATAATCGGAACATCACTAAAAATAAATTTAAAATGATCGCCTTCAAATTCGTCTCATGATTTCGTTTCGTTTAAAGAATTCGTTCGTAATGTGCACCAACCCAGATTTCACCTTTCACCTATGTAGGTCATTTCCTTTTTCAATGTGTTGTGTTGGTTGTGGGCGAAGATTTTTGTGAAATCTCTTAAAATAGACAACAAAATTTTTTTTTCGGAACACAGATGTATATGATATGTAAGTTTAATGTGTTAGCAGTGCAGATAACTGAAAATTGTGAATTTTGCCGTCCGCTGAACGAAGTATGCTAGTTATCAACTTTTGCCTCGAGCTTTTGACTGTTCGGATGTTAGATGTTACGTCGTCAGAATATCAAAGAGTAACATCTAACTTGTTGGATTAGCTTCAGGCCAAAAAATCAACGGATTTCGGGCACTTTACCGACAGGATTTCAAGACTGTTTCCCCCCCCCCCAAGTCTATAAGGCGACAACATGTAATAGTTCTTCGAAAATCACGAGACTATTTTCAAGTTTAACGAATAAAATCTTATCATAGTCGTTTGTACACAGACTATTTGAGTTGTACTTTACCTATTAAAAAACAATCACTCAATTCTGTTGATTACAAACTTTCTTTTTTCAGTTGCAGATGAAACATCCATGATTAAACAATCATTTGGTGACTCATCATTACATCCCTGGACAGTTTTTGGTATAATATTCGCTGTGGTTAGTGTCACGGTACTACTTATAGTTATCGGCATAATATTATGGGTTAAAGGAAGACGTAAGTATTTTTAATTGAAAGGGTTGCAGATTTCCTCAAGGTCAACCCAAAACCTAGCTTTAAGCCTTACCCCAATCCTCGGCAGCAACCACGTGCCCTAACCCTGTTTACATCTCGTGATCTTGCGGAAATCTGCAATAGGCCTTGGTAAATAGATCTGACTCCCCTGATGGTGTATTACAATGGGACAACTTGGATTCTTGTATGACCCTGCGTTTTCGGCCAAATTAGTTTTCAAGAGAATTTAAACCTCTAGGTTTTCTTCCATTTAAATATGAAAGGGCATAATCGTCCGAATTGTTGCATATTTTGTAATGTAAACATGTCTGACTAAACTGAGTAGTTAAATGAATAAAACGAAACATTGCCGACCAGATAGATTTAATGCCACTGACGGCAATGTTTCTTTTTCTGCCCATTTAAATTATCTTGAAGTGTAATTTGGTCGAAAAACGCAATTCATAATTATTATTTCACCAGCGTAGAATTACTAACACATATAAGAGAATAGAAGACATGGCATTTCAAATATACGCGTTCTCGTATTATCTGCACATGGCATTTTCGTTTCGTTGTGGATGTCCTGACAGTTCTAATTTTTACAGAAGCATACAAAATACGCGGGAAATAAAGGAAATATGTGGGAAATAAAGGAATCTCTACCAGCAAGTCGCATTATTCCTATTGTTTTGGCCGACACCGTCCGATGGTCTTTGTTCACTATAACCCTGGGCCCTGTTTCACAAAAACTTAAGCTAAAATCACTAAAATAGATTTTAACTAAAATCAAAATGAAATTTTAAATTTTATGCGTTTCACGAAGATTGATTGTAACTTTTGATTGCAATTTTAATAGATTTTAGTTAAAATCGCTTGCGCCCGCGCAGTGCACATTGCCGCAGCAGGTACTTACTGTGAGAGTAAATACGCTTCGAAACTAAAAACTGTTGACAGGTTGAATTAACGGTTGCAATGTCAATGGCGAGAATTTCATCCGTTGTAGCAATGTTTGCATACAGTCAGACAGTCGTAAATCGGTGAAAAAAGGAGCTTATTGCCCTATTTTTTAGTTCGAAAAGTATCGGTGGGTTGACCTTGAACTTGCATTTGATTCGTGACCTTGGCTTTTGATTTACTCGCAGGCTTCAAATGGAAATAATGTGTATCGATAAACTAAATCGCTTGGATATGTAGTTTTATGGTATTTTGGACAAGAGAAACTATTGAGAATTGTTACAAACATATCATATTTGCGACTCAAACGACAAATCTAGGCTGTATTTATTTTGTCGTATTTATTAACTTTAAAATTAATACACCAAATAGCCAATGTTCCGATGCCTAGATTAGACATGTCATTCCCATAGACCCTTTCAATGATACTTTGAAAATGCCTATTTTACTCAATTAAATGATTTTTATACCTCAAGATAAAATGGCTTTGGTTCTTACAATTTCCCTTATTTATGTTGTTTTATTAACATAAGACTTTATTAAGAAATAATAATACATTTATGATATTAAAATTTAATATAACATTTTTCAATAAAAACATGTGAGATTTTTTATTTCTTTTAATAAATCGTCATAACCCCCAAAAGCATGAGGAAATACTACATATTATGGTATGTCTAGTATTATAGGCCTTTAGGCCTTCTGAAACCAAGAAATTAACCATATTAAACCTTGTACACGGAGATATTTTCTTTATAGATAAGAAGAGTGCTTTTCTTCCCACGACATTGGATATAAATAAATGATTTTCTTTTAGTGTTTAGTTTACTGGGGTTTTGAGTGATTTTTTTTCCTTGGAGTTCTAATATGGAGCGCCATCCAAATGCTTAAATTGCCTTACAATAAAAAAAAACGGTGGTCCTTTGCTGTGAAAAGAAAATGAATGGGAATTGTTATGTGACCCGGGCCTATCACAATTTTATGATTATTCCACTTATAGCCATATGTCGCAATAGATCTAACAATGTAGCTCTAATCAATGTTTGTTAATGCCATGATTTTAAGTTAGGAGAGGGTGACGGCTATCCTAAGTTAAAATTGATTTTAGTTAAAATTGTCCCTGAAATCGGGTTGTGAAACGCCACTATTTCAAGTTAAGATTAGATTTTAACTTACAATATTATTTTAGTGGATTTTAACTAAAATGCTTAAAATCGTTTTGTGAAACTCATCTATTTTAAGTTAGGATGAAATTTTAGTTTAAGACGATTTTAAGGAGATTTAAGTTTTTAGTGAAACAGGGCCCTGACCTTTTTACAGACTCTACTGCCAGTACATCGGAAGTATTAATTTACTTTCTGAATCTTTGGAATTACTTCCTTACACCACTGACATAAGGTCAAGCTAATTATCATCTACCAATCATGACATGTTGGTCAAATTTTTATTGATTTGATTCTTATTTTCTTTTTTTTATTGCAGGACGACATACCAGCCCAGATGGACCTCGACAGCGTGAAGGTAGGCTTATTGCTATTTAACTAATCAGTTACTTTGATTTATAAGTGAAATGAAAGGAAGTTTAGTCCTACTTTTCTTGACCGACATGGGTAATGAAGATGGACATTCGTCATTGGATGTGATATATGGGGTCAATTTTGCCTGTATAGCGGCGCTTCGGCCTACACTTTTATCGAATTTTAACTGTGACATAAACACCAATATGTTCACGGAACCTTGGTTTTCGTACCTTATCAGACCCTCCGGCCTGTAACACTGACCAGGAGTATACACTGCGGAAATTTCTTAGAATTCTCGCGAACCGAAGACCTCCAGGCTATCGAGCTAGCGTTTTACTCATTGGGCCATTTAATTTATATCGTTTAAAACTGTATACTTTTATTTAATTGATACGTGTAAGTATTATGTCTATCCACTCTGCCGGTTTACTCCAACCCTGTGATATACTTCCAGCCTTAAAATGTAACTTAACAGTGAAGAGTATACAAAATAATTTGAAATGGAATGCTTCAAATTAGCGGTGAATATTCCACAAGATTAAGGCATCTGCATTTTATAGCTACATATATTTCTGATTGCTATTGTTGTTATTTCTTTTAAAACGAATATAAATGTTTAAAAGGTAATACTCGTACGACATTGATAAGTACGTTTAAGTAATAATATACCATAAGGGTACAGAGTTAAATTGACGAAATTGCTTAAACATTTTGCACTAGAAATTCTGTGTTAATAAATTGACACTACATGTACGATGTGCTGACATATTATTAAACGATTTTTGTTATATCAAAATTTGATTAACGTATTTAGAGCACTTGACAGACTAGTTACTTTAGCAACTGTCCTTTAGCGATTGAATTCGCCTGACAGTTGCTGGTCATCTCTTTTACGAAGTAGTATGAAAATAACGCTTTTTCACATCTCGGTTCTAAGGCTATTTTAGAATCCTTACCGTCTATTTTTCACGGAGATTCCTCTTTTATCACCAAAAGTAATCATTTCCTGTCACATCTAACACAAATTTATAATAATCCAACACTATTTGCATCAAGAATTGTCCTCTAAAAAACGTACACAACTTTCATTCAAAACTGAGCGCCATTTTTAACTGACGCCTGCGCAGATCGGTTCATAGCCAGTATTCCAAATTTAGGAATGGAATTTTTACCGTAAACGAAAATTCGTGCTGTACACCAAGGTTAACAACGGACTAAACTAGCGATCTGATACCACTAAAGTTTTTTTATTCAACATACATGAACAATAATTACATAAAATCTATATAATTGAACAAAAATATTATATTGACCTTTATAAGATATTTAAAATCTCCTAAGAATAAATAAATACTTTAAATTTGAAAAAGTAATATCAGATAATTAAATGATGTCAAGTAAAATAAAAATGTACCCCAACCAATTAACACACATGAAGAATAATTACATAAAACCTATGAAACGGAAAAAACACATTTTATCAAAAATGTATTTCAAATATTCAATAAATAAATAAAAGGATGTCAATAAAACTATAAAAAAAAAACACCACAAACTTTAAAAATACAGTAAATAAATAAGAGAGGAATGAAAAAGTATTGGAAATGTTTTTTTTAAATTTAATAAAGTAATACAAGGTAATGATGTACGGAAGCGTAATAGGGCCACATATTATTTTTTTTTATTATATTTTCAATTTTTCAAGTTAGTAACTTGAATTTTCAAGATATTAACTTGAATTTTCAAGATATTAACTTGAATTTTCAAGTTAGTAACTTGAATTTTCAAGTTAGTAACTTGAATTTTCAAGTTACTAACTTGAATTTTCAAGATACTAACTTGAATTTTCAAGTTAGTAACTTGAATTTTCAAGATACTAACTTGAATTTTCAAGTTAGTAACTTGAATTTTCAAGTTAGTAACTTGAATTTTGAAGTTAGTAACTTGAATTTTCAAGTTAGTAACTTGAATTTTCAAGTTAGTAACTTGAATTTTCAAGTTAGTAACTTGAATTTTCAAGTTAACTAACTTGAATTTTCAAGTTAACTAACTTGAATTTTCAAGTTACTGTTATATTATTAAAAAGGCGTTTTGATCTAATGATATAGTATTTCATGCAATGCTTTAGTCAATGGACGGCACGGTTATAGACCTCAATGACAAGGTCCGGGAGTAGCCTATTCGATCACGCAGGTTTCCCCCCTGCAGCGAAATTACTCCCCGCGAATTATGGTGTCGACGTACCATAAAACACCATTTATTCATTCAATCATTCATTTTAACAGTATTGAGCCCTATAGAAAACCTTTTTGAAGTACAAAAAAAAAAATTAAATGACAAATCAAACGTCCCAGTTCCCAGTTCTAAAAATAGTCTTTAGTGACATAATACACGACATTCCCCCCCCCCACCCCCGCCACATGGATATCTGCCCCCGGATAACCCCTCTCCTTTTTAGGACTTTTACTCCCAGGACATTTCCTGCTGAAGACATCTTAACTCCTAGGACATCTCCCCCCGGACTTTTACTCACCAGACATCTGCCTGGGACATTTACCCCCACCCCCTAGGACATCTACCCCCAGAGTTTTACCCCCTCCCCCCGACATTTTTCATCTGGAACATCTGCGGCTTAGGACATGTCTGCTGAAGACATCTTAACTCCTAGGACATCTCCCCCCGGACTTTTACTCACCAGACATCTGCCCCTGGGACATTTACCCCCACCCCCTAGGACATCTACCCCCAGAGTTTTACCCCCTTCCCCCGACATTTTTCCTCTGGAACATCTGCGCCCTAGGACATGTCTGCCCCCTCCCCGCCACCCACCCTTTAGAGAGAGAGAGAAATGGGGTTAAACGTCCACTGGACACACATTAGGTCATTTCGGGACTAACATATGGTTTTAATTTTATTTCGATAATTCGCTTGCGCGTAGGGGTCTTTAGCAGTGGGAGGAAACCGGAGGTGCCCGGAGGAAACCCACGAGGTTAAGAAGGCGCCCCTATCTCCCTCCATGCCACATACGCTCACACCAGGGATCGAAACCACAGCCGCAAGCCAGAGGTGGCCGGCCAGCTAGAGGTCGAAGCGCGGCACTTTAGACCACTAGGCCATCCCAACCCCCATCCTTTAGAACTCTGGACGTGTAAAATAATGCACTGTAAAATAATTATACTTATTTTACATTGTTTCTTTGAGTACCTCGTAACACCCTTTAGAACCCTGGACGTTACGAGGTACTCCAAGAAACAATGTAAAATAAATATAATTTTTTTGCAGTGCATTATTTTACAGGTCAATAGTACAGAGTTAGATAGTAGAATGCGTCCATCGCCCTATTCCTAGCGTGTCGTAGTAGCCGACTCTTGGGGAGAGGTTCGGGTGGCCGATAAGCTACGCCTTGGTCTGCCATCAATAATGTCGAGGGTTCGAGTGCCATTCTCTGCTGTCTTAGTGACAAGGTGCAGGAGCAGCCTATCCGATCACTTAGGGGTACTCCCAGAACATAAGCAGATTATCGGCGATAACACGTAGATTACAATTATTTAGGGATCGAAACCACAGCCGCAAGCCAGAGCTGACCGGCCATCTAGAGGTCGAAGCGCGGCACTCTAGACCACTAGGCCATCCCAACCCCCACCTTTAGAACCATGGACGTGTAAAATAATGCACTGTAAAAAAATTATACTTATTTTGCATTGTTTCTTGGAGTACCACGTAACACCCTTTAGAACCCTGGACGTTACGAGATACTCCAAGAAACAATGTAAAATAAATGTAAATATTTTACAGTGCATTATTTTACAGGTCAATACTACAGAGTTAGAAAGTAGAACGCGTCCATCGCCCTATTGCTAGCGTGTCGTAGACGCCGACTCTTGCGGAGTGGGTCGGGTGGCCGACAAGCTACGCCTTGGTCTGCCATCAATGGTGTCGAGGGTTCGAGTCCCATTCTCTGCTGTCTTAGTGACTGATTTTCAAGTTACTGTTATATTATAAAATAAGCGTTTTGCTTTAGGCAATGGACGGCACGGTTATAGACCGAGACACAACGACATCTACATTTCTGGTAGCCTATATGTGTGTCAAGGTTGCTGTGTGGGCGTATTATCTTTCTTGTATGCCATTTTACTACCCGGAATTTTCAGGTTATTGACTTACAGGCTTTAAAATTTAGAAGATAATAAATTAATGACCCTATTACGCGTCCGTAGAATTAACTGAGGCGGAAAGCGCATTGCGTTTATACTCAGCTCTGATAAAAAAAAAACATGTCTTCTCCTCATAAACTGGCAGTATTGACCTAAATAAATGAAAGTTGTTTATAGCACGTCGACACCGTAAATCATGTCAATCTGCGTGTTATCGCCGATAATCTGCTTATGTTCTGGGAGTAACCCTAAGTGATCGGATAGACTGCTCCTGCACCTTGTCACTAAGATAGCAGAGAATGGGACTCGAACCCTCGACATCATTGATGGCAGACCAAGGCGTAGCTTATCGGCCACCCGAACCTCTCCCCAAGAGTCGGCTTCTATGGACGCATTCTACTATCTAACTCTGTACTACTGACCTGTAAAATAATGCACTGTAAAAAAAAATTATATTTTTTTTTACATTGTTTCATGGAGTACCTCGTAAGGTCCATGATTCTAAAGGGTGTTACGAGGCAATCCCAGAAACAATGTAAAATAAGTATAATTTTTTACAGTGCATTATTTTACACGTCCTGGGTTCTAAAGGGTGGTCTAGAGTGCCGCGCTTCGACCTCTAGCTGGCCGGTCACCTCTGGCTTGCGGCTGTGGTTTTGATCCCTGGTGTGAGCGTATGTGGCATGGAGGGAGATAGGGGCGCTTTCTCAACCTCGTGGGTTTCCTCTGGGCACTCCGGTTTCCCCCCACTGATAAAGACCCCTACGCGCAAGCGAATTATCGAAATAGAATTAAAACCATATGTTAGTCCCGAAATGACCTAGTGTGTGTCCAGTGGACGTTAAACCCCATTTCTCTCTCTCTCTCTAAAGGGTGGGTGGCGGGGAGGGGGCAGACTTGTCCTAGGGCGCAGATGTTCCAGAGGAAAATTGTCGGGGGGAGGGGGTAAAACTCTGGGAGTAGATGGCCTGGGGGGGGGGGGGGTAAATGTCCCAGGGGCAGATGTCTGGTGAGTAAAAGTTCGGGGGGCGATGTCCTAGGAGTTAAGATGTCTTCAGCAGGAAATGTCCTGGGAGTAAAAGTCCTAAAAAGGAGGGGGGCAGATATCCATGTGGCGGGGGTGGTGGGGAATGTCGTGTATTATGTCACTAAAGACTATTTTTAGAACTGGGACGTTGGATTTGTCATTTAATTTTTTTTTTTTGTACTTCAATAAGGTTTTCTATAGGGCTCAATACTGTTAAAATGAATGAATGAATGAATGAATGAATGAATAAATGGTGTTTTATCGTACGTCGACACCATAATGCGCGGGGAGTAATTTCGCTGCAGGGGGGAAACCTGCGTGATCGAATAGGCTACTCCCGGACCTTGTCATTGAGGTCTATAACCGTGCCGTCCATTGACTAAAGCATTGCATGACATACTATATCATTAGATCAAAACGCCTTTTTAATAACATAACAGTAACTTGAAAATTCAAGTTAGTTAACTTGAAAATTCAAGTTAGTTAACTTGAAAATTCAAGTTAGTTAACTTGAAAATTCAAGTTACTAACTTGAAAATTCAAGTTAGTAACTTGAAAATTCAAGTTAGTATCTTGAAAATTCAAGTTAGTAACTTGAAAATTCAAGTTAGTATCTTGAAAATTCAAGTTAGTATCTTGAACATTCAAGTTAGTATCTTGAAAATTCAAGTTAGTAACTTGAAAATTCAAGTTAGTAACTTGAAAATTCAAGTTAGTAACTTGAAAATTCAAGTTAGTAACTTGAAAATTCAAGTTAATAACTTGAAAATTCATGTTAGTATCTTGAAAATTCAAGTTAGTATCTTGAAAATTCAAGTTAGTAACTTGAAAATTCAAGTTAGTAACTTGAAAATTCAAGTTAGTATCTTGAAAATTCAAGTTACTAACTTGAAAAATTGAAAATAGGATAAAAAAAAATTATGTGGCCCTATTACGCTTCCGTAATGATGATATTTATCAAGTAAAATAAAAATGTACCACAATTTAGGAATGAAACGATACCGTAGAAATTGTTTTTGAAGATATAACTTGCCATGCCAAATTGATAATTTAGATAACATAAAATTTCAGGTCTAAAGAAAGATCTGTAAAAGGTAGATTTAGCTCTTGCATAATTGATATTTTCCGAAAAATGCAATCAGTTTTCAGATGAACAAAATTCAACAAAGGTATTTTTATTTGGTATGCATGTCCCTTTTCCTTAGTGTTGTACAGAATGTCTGGCATGGCAAGTTATATCTTCAAAAACAATTTCTACGGTTATTTTACTTGACATCATTTAATTATCTGATATTACTTTTTCAAATTTAAAGTATCTATTTATTCTTAGGAGATTTTAAATATCTTATAAAGGTCAATATAATATTTTTGTTCAATTATATAGATTTTATGTAATTATTGTTCATGTATGTTGAATAAAAAAACTTTAGTGGTATCAGATCGCTAGTTTAGTCCGTTGTTAACCTTGGTGTACAGCACGAATTTTCGTTTACGGTAAAAATTCCATTCCTAAATTTGGAATACTGGCTATGAACCGATCTGCGCAGGCGTCAGTTAAAAATGGCGCTCAGTTTTGAATGAAAGTTGTGTACGTTTTTTAGAGGACAATTCTAGATGCAAATAGTGTTGGATTATTATAAATTTGTGTTAGATGTGACAGGAAATGATTACTTTTGGTGATAAAAGAGGAATCTCCGTGAAAAATAGACGGTAAGGATTCTAAAATAGCCTTAGAACCGAGATGTGAAAAAGCGTTATTTTCATACTACTTCGTAATAGAGATGACCAGCAACTGTCAGGCGAATTCAATCGCTAAAGGACAGTTGCTAAAGTAACTATTGACAGACATATTATATGGTCTCTGCTATGCCGTGAATACCATACCAAATATATGAAATCAAAAATTAGTGAACAAGCACCCTAATTAATATATATATATATTATAATTTAATAGAAAAAAGAAATCTATTAAAAGAGGAAGAATCTAAAGGTAAACGTATATTTTTGTTGCTGAAAATATATTACACAAAGGTGAGAAACATTTTGCTAATGATCAAAGGCAACAAATTACCATTCCGTCAAAAACTCATACATTCTCACTGGATAACCAAGTCGAAGGCGTTTATTAAAATATGGCACGCTTGACCTGTTTTAATTTACACATAGATAAAACGTATCGCGACACCCCTGTTTGAATATAGTGCTAGAGTTTGATCAGATATTGATGCTATCCAACGATCCAGAAGGTATTCAGTACCCCGAGTAAACACAGAACTAGCAAAGAAAGACACAAACTGAACGCGAATGATTTATTCTTTGCTGTACAATTGGAATACCAGGAATTTCTAGGATCGAGCAAATGCATAGAACAGTAGACTAAATTATTGTTAAAATTTGAATATTTAAAACTAGTAGATGTTATTTAAGTTCTCTAAATGATGCTCTGTTTACTGTATTGAAGTCGTTAGCTACAAGAGACAACGATAACTACGCTAATTGGCTCCCTTGGATTATTCTTCAACTATCTTAGCCTAACTCACTAACTGTCCTTTCTGCAAGTGAGTTACTGACCCCTCGTCATCTGGTGCACAGATTAGTCCAATAAATAAACAATGTGGATGAAAATGTTAACCCAATTGAGTCACCCAAAATGATAATTGCCCCACCCTATCTATACGTTTAGATATATTAAAGAGCGCGATTAAATGTACTTCAGACATCACGCAATGTTCCTAGAAGTAGGTATATCCACAGTTTCGTCGGTTTCGATGCTGCGATAGAGACGACATGCAGTGTTCCTAGAGGGGCATACCTTTAGCTACTTCGCCTTTCAGACCGCGGGAGATCATCAAGGGAACTTATATTAAGCTTTTAGATAATGTCATAGCTGTGTATAGTACAGTGTCCTGTATATGACCTTTGCACTTTTGGAAATATGTGGGATATTTTCTTGTTAAACATCTTATTTATTTATATATAAACACACTGTTCCAGAGTTAACTGATCATAGAAATTTGAGACCAGAGAGTATCACATGTGGACATAGTTTTCTATAGATTTTGTTTTTATGCGAATGGCTTATATTTATATTATTAGATCGACCCCTAATACTACGACACATTAACAAATATATGGTGAAAAACGTGAAAAAATTTTCATAATGCTGGACATTTTGTTCGACATTCTGATTCTACCATTTTCGTTTTCGGCACTCGATAGAAATTGTGGAACAATATATCAAACGAGACAATAACAAATCAAGGTAGTGTCCTTGACTTGCTTTTTCTCAAAAGTTATTATCTTGATCTGTTCAACTTAAAATAAACCGTACATCTTTTCGAAGGTATAAAGATAGGAAATTTGCAAATAGCTATGACTCAATTTATAAAATGTCCTCATTTTAACTCATTTTGCCAGGGAGCAATCTTTTCGAAGGTATAAAGATAGGAAATGTGCAAATAGCTATGGCTCAATTTATAAAATTTAAATTGGTTCGAAAATGAAGCAGGATTTCTATATTGTAAATTCATCAGATTTAACCCGTCCTCATCAGCCCAGTTATTGCCTAAAAGAAATATGACTGAACAAATATTTTGCTTTGCTTGCCTACACCATGGCAACGTGATTGCTGATTGCCAAGATATGGGAGGTGCAAGCAACCGGAACATGGTAATACACGACAACAATACTGTAGCTACACTATTCTTTAAACAAGGTACATGTGCAGCATCGACATCAAAATTAAAGAGAAATAAGGTGGGCAAAATGGGTTTAATTTCTACAAAATATCCATTGGGAACTAACATACATGCATTCCCGAGGCCTCCAGATGTTTTCAAATGCCTCACAACGACCCGAAACTTCCCGGGGACACCGGAGAACCTGCAGCCGATACCTCTCAGGGGTTATCAATTTCCATCTGCAGTACATCCCAAAGGCAACAAATACTTGGTGGGGCCTAGGCATTACGTGCCGTCCAATGTATACACGGGACGTAGGTTTTAGTCTCCATCTAAACAACTGGACTTTATCCCTTTTAGGTCTGCATCAGGAAGATGTCGGAAATATATGGACGACAGAATACGTCAATATATTCTATCCACTTTCGCATATTTAAAATCGATGAAGTAATAAATTTCTTTTGAGTGCATAAAATTGCTGGTGTTCCGATACTTATTTATAACTTGTTATAGCCAAAGTACGAATTCTTTCAGATTCATCACGATCCATCACAAGCAATGATCGTTCCAAGATGAAACCAAATGATGCC
The DNA here is from genome assembly GCA_963678685.1 of Patella ulyssiponensis. NCBI lineage: Eukaryota > Metazoa > Mollusca > Gastropoda > Patellidae > Patella > Patella ulyssiponensis. The sequence goes on along the minus strand of OY783227.1, from coordinate 7,095,066 downwards.
TATGAAACAGAAATAGTGACGGAAAACCCGCCATGTTTACAAGAACATCCTAATGAAGTGGATATTATAGACGAGACAGACGTTGAAGATGTTAAATTAGCCGAGAAGAAGCGTATAGATGATGGGGCAGAAAAACTGGTTGATATTTTGCAACGTCATGATCAAAATGTTGGAGGTGTAATAACGTACGGCGTAAAACTAGAACAAGGTATGAAAAACAAAACGAAATTCTACTTTTGGGTATTCATAGTTAAAGCTAATTAGTATATTCTCAAAACAAATTATTCACACCTGCCCATCCGTTTTTGCGGTCTTCTATTACCATAATATTACAAAACCACAAACATGATTTAGCTATTTCAGGTTATATTGAGTTTCATTTAATATTTTTACAGATAATATTACTGTTCTTCAACTAGTGAGAACTACCTGGCTTGGTTTGTTCACATTCCAAATTTGCGGGGGCTGGGGGGGGGCGAATGGTTAGCGCGTGCGCGTTATATCATAAAGTGTTATTGAGTCAACTGGCGTGGTTTCCATTACCTGGTTATACGCGACAAGGGGTAAGGTCGCCAGTCCAATCTCGTCGGTTTTCTCCGCCCCCACTGCTGAAGACCCCTACGCGCAAGCGCATTATTGAAATCAATAAAATTGAAGCACGTATTAGTCCCGAAATCACCTTGTTTGTGTCAAGTGGATGTTAAACCCCATTTTCTCTGTCTCTCCCTCTCCCTTATTTCCAATTCATATCCTACATTATTTAGTCTGACGTTGAATAAACATTCTCCCATAAACAGTTTGCGCTAAACACAGAACAGTTAAATAAGAATATCATAAACATATTTAGACCACTGCTAAACAAATAAAATAGCCTAATTGATCTCTTTTTTAACAAGCTAACTGAATAGTATGTATACACATATTATATTTGTTTATTCAATCATCACTATTCATTCATTTATTCAATTTAGGAACAATGAGTGGAAGATAATCATGGGATTGATTTAAGAAAATTAATGAAACTAATGGCCAATTGTTACTTATTGACTATTAAGTCGAGGAACGTATTTTTTAATAAAATGTTTTACAATTAATTTCCTTTTCGTGGTATCATCGACTTTCCATTTATAAAAAGGGAAAATTTGGAATTTTACTTGTAGCTAGTTATTGTGCACATTTAAAGATAGTGTAACGTTTCCTTGAAGGGATAACCACGTTTGGGGTATGGGGAGCTTGATATCTCTGCCACCAGTGATCAATTCCTGGCTGATCACGAGCCACCGGTAAAACGGAACTTCGGAAGGGTGTGTAAGGACCAGCTAAAAAGTGGTCATTAACGGTGTTTTGCTTAAATTAATGTTATAAGTTTCACCGTAGGAATAAGTCAGAGTCGTTCAGCTTTCAAACCTTTATGTAACAAAAACTTTCAAAATATATAATAAGTATTTACAGCTCCAATATAATTATTTCTGTTAACTGTCCTTTTTCGGGTGAACAGCGTTCACCGTACTATGAGAGAGTCTTTCCTTTTTCGGGCAAATAGCATTTGCCGTACTGTCTTGAAATCTTTCCTTTTTCGGGCGAATAGCCGTACTTTTCTTGAAGCTTTCCTTTTTCGGGTGAATAGCATTCACCGTACTTGTTCTTGAATCTGCAACTTGTCTTTTTCGGGCAATTCTAGATTGCCGTACTCTCTGAAAATGAAAGGGGAGGGACCTCTTTCACGAGAGGAGGTTCTAAGCCTTCGGAACGTAGCTTGCCGTTATCAGCGATTTGATCGCTGACTATCGGCCGCAGTCCCGTTGACTAGCCTACAGTGCAAGTTTCAGCCGTCTAAATGTATCTATAAGAGACATTTATTTCTACTGGCTGTCTACAAATTTTGCATTAGAAAGATCAAATCAAAAGAATAGAAACACGATTAATACACAGTATTATATCGATTATAACAGTACAATGTATATATTGGTTACACAAAATATATGACAAAACATCAATCATTAGACAATAATAATTATTTACTAATTATATAAATCATTTTAAGAGGTAGGAGTTATCTATTACCCTGGTCAGAAAGGTATGGAATATTAAGGTATTTAAAGAAATGATTAAAAGAGAATTTACTACTATAGACTTCTATAATAAGATATAAAATACATGTTTAATATATATATAAATGACGATGTCCTACTCTAACAAAATAATGAAATATGATAGTATTAGTAAAAACAAACAAAGTAGTCGCGAATATCCTGGCACTTGACTGCTTCAATAGGTCTATTTACAAAAAAGGCCCATTTTCAAAATTACAATCCCATCGATGGGTGCGTACTCTATCCCATAGATGCGTGGATGTCTCCCCTATGTAGCAATTGAAGAAGCCATTGTAAGTCAAGACATATATGTGATTTTTTGTGCCACAATTCATATTGTCGTTGACACTAAACGTAAGCTTATGAAAATTATACTTGTTATTTGGCGTAATATGATCGCAAAATTTACATCGAAGATCCTTGCATTTTGATATAAATATATTGTCGATATAATCTTGTAAATACATTATTTTGTTATTAATATCATTTCGTTACAGGAGAACGCCATCAACTACATGTGATTACACAAATCGAAGCAACGAAAGGTAGGCTATTTGTATTTGTGGGTCGGGATGGATTAAATCTGTGACTGATTTCAAGAGGTCTTCTTAACAACAATTCCGTTTTGCGGTATATACCCACAGCTCAGTGAGTCTTAAAGCGGGAATTTCATATTTTCCAAGAAAGTCAAAACATAATTATTTCTATGTCTTTTGCTCAATAGATTGTCAACTCACTACTATACAATCATAAACATTATTTTCCACACTGAAACATCTTTCACATCGGAAATAAAAACACAATTACCTCCTTGTTTTCCCACTCCCCCCATGCAGTAGCTATCTTCAAACGTTTGAATATAATGTTGAAAGTGATATTTTTGCCAATTTCTCAACTGGCAATAGTGAATTATAGGATTATTCTTTGACAAGGTTGGACTGTTTATAGATACCATCTATTTTAAGGCTTTATTTTAATATATTTTAAAAATATAACTTAAAAATATGAAATTGTCGCTTTAAAAAAAGTTTTATCTACGTTAATGCAAGACACATGTTAAAAGGGTGTTATAAGTTATTTATTTTATTTTCTGAAGTAGGGTGTTTTGATAGTCAAACGATCTTTTGTTTTACCCTATACTGTGCTAGGATGTCCCGGTACGAATGTCGTTAGCCGTAGCAAGTTTCTGGATGGCAACTGTTGGTTTAAAGTAGCTATACTGCTAGAAAGTCAATGCACCTCGTTCACTATCGTCAATCAAGAAACTTTTAAAACGCTATAACAACTTTTGGTATTCGAACGAATTATTAGTGAGCAGAAATTCGTCCAAGTATCACTTGTCACTTCAGTCAGTTATATAGAAGGATAACTCGTGTTTTCCTTTTGCGTTCGTCACTTCCGATTCATGAAACCTTTATTACTCATCTATCGTAGCAATGATCTCTGAGTTAAAACTATATTTGGAAAGTGTTAACGTATGTGGTAATGACTGACACCAATATTGTCTTTTAAATCTCCGAGGATTTGTTTCAGTTTAGCGTAAAACCTTCACATGAAAATGGCAATGAAAGATAATTATTTGAATTTAAAGCAGAAGACCAACGATTTTCAACTGTATAATTAATATGTATATAATATCTTTATAGAACAATTGCAAAAAGATGAAACTGAACAATTACAGACGGAAGAAACTGGACAATTACAGACGGAAGAAATTGGACAATTACAGACGGAAGAAACTGGACAATTACAGACGGAAGAAACTGGACAATTGCAGAAGAAAACTGGACAATTGCAGGAGGAAACTGGACAATTGCAGACGGAAGAAACTGGACAATTACAGACGGAAGAAACTGGAAAATTACTGAAGGAAGAAACTGGACACATACAGACGGAAGAAACTGGACCATTGCAGAAGGAGGTAATTGAACAATTACAGGCGGAAGAAATTGGTCAAGTATATAAGAAAGAGACCGATCTATTACAAACGGACAAAACTGGACAATTACAGACGGAAAAAAATGAACAATTACTGTCTGAAGAAACTGAACAATTACAGACAGAAAGTATTGAACAATTACAGCAGGAAAAAATTGAACACTTACAGACGGAAAACATTGAACAATTACAGAAAGAAGAAAACGAAGAAAAAAATGAACAATTACAGAAGGAAACAACTCAACCATTACAGACGGGAGAAACTGAACAATTACAGAAGGAAGAAACTGAACAATTACAGACGAAAGACACTAAACCATTACTAAAGAAAAAAACCGAACAATTTCAGACGGAAACAACTGAACAATTACAGAAGGAAGAAACTGAACAAATACAGACGTTAAAAACTGAACAATTACTGAAGGGAGAAACTGAACAATTACAGACGTTACAAACTGAACAATTACAGAAGAAAGAAACTGAAGGTAAGGTTATATTTTTAAAATATTTATGGTTCAGTTCATAGGCTATTCAAATCTGCGCGGAAGCCTACGGTACGTTTGTTTCAGCTTAGCGTACGACCGTCACGTGAAAATGGAAATGAAGGATAATTTAAACTTAAAGGGGAAGCAAACGATTTTCATAAAGTTTCCAAAAAATTTTAAATATATATTCAAAAATAATAATTCTCTCTGTAACACAAGTAAAAAAGTTTTTGAACGCGGGATATTGATATAATTGATGCAACATTGTTACAGTGAATGATAACAGCCCACCAATATGTTTGGGTTTTTTGGTTGTTTTTTTTTTATGAAATTACAATATTGAAATAAGACGAATGGTAGGTATATCTACTGGATTACAGTATATTTTATTTTAGAAAACAAATTATTCTGCAGTGTAATACAGAAGAATAGTATTCATTCAAATTCATTTTTTAACTAGGTCATTAGATATCCAATAAAAAATAGTTACGTTAGAAAAAAAATAGTTAAATTATTAAAATCAGAGGAATTGGTTAGTTTGGTATATCTACTTTACTCGGTATACTTCAGCAGAGAATAAAACGTCACAACAACGCCGGATTAACCATGGTGGGGGCCCTGGGGCCTGGAACATGTGGGGGCCCCTGATCACTGACCGCGAGCGCCGAAGGCGCGATGCCCCGCATAAGGGGGTCTGGGGGTTTTCTTCCCACCCCCACCCCCACCCCAAAGAAATTTTCAGAAATTGGAGGACAGAAACGTGATTTCCTGGCATTTCAGGCACTTGTGTTGGAGCCATTTAGAAGTACTTCCCCCAGAAAAATGTAAAATTCTGCCACCAAATTAGCGCATTCTGGCGTTATTTCAGTGGACCAATCCATGCGAGTGTTATGAAATGATGACATTTCTAGAGGAGGGGACTGTAAGTGGGCAGAGCGACATCAAACCTAATTTTGAAGTCGCTCAGTGATAAATAACGGGGTTACTTGATTCGGAATCGTATTATACCCCCACGATGATTTGATGAATGGAGGCCGTAACGTTACGACCAAGCCGGACTCGATGTTTGACAAACAAAATGGTAATACGATATTTAATCTCGAAATATGAATATTTCGTGTGATCATGGTGTGCATCTCATCAAATTCAGCTTATACCCACAACAAATATCAACAACAACTACAGCTTATATACAATCGTACGTCAATCTGAGGCAAAATGCGCCCTACTCGAAATGATGGGGACGTGTAATTTGTTCGAGTTATACGATAATTCGAGTTAGACGATGGTCGGTGCGATAGAAGATCTCACGACAATAAAAAAAACATGTGTTACACCTATCACCGGATTACACCGAATTCTCGGATGTCGATCGCAACACACCATGGATTGAGGGGGCCCCAGGGACTTCCGAAGGAGGGTCCTCGAAGCATCGGAGGGGCCCCGTCACTAGGTCACCGGACGTTGGAGTCCTCGGTCCGACCATGCTCGAGGCGCGCAACTGAGATTTTTGTGGGGGGCCCCCTAATGTGGTGGGCCCTGGGGCCTGTGCCCCATGATGCCCCATGGTTAATCCGGCGTTGCGTCACAATTACAATCATTTCGCGGTGCAATAAAGACGTTTAGTAATACACAACAAAAACAGCTCGAAGTTTTTATAAATGAAATGAAATGTGTTTTAACGCCCTACTGTTTTTCCCCAACTGGGCTAATAAAGACGGACATACGTAATAGAGGGTGCTATGAGGGCAATTTTGAACGCGCAGCGGAACTATGGCCTACACTTATATCGAACCCCGAATTCCATCTGTCAAGGGAGCTTTTATGTGAACGCGCCTTTTGTACGGAATAATGTTTTAAAAACATTATTTATTTGTATTTATGTAATATTTATAAAGCCGTGATGTTTTAGCAATTATGGGAGGTTAAATTTGGATGGTCGAATGGCTAGCGCTTTATCATAAGGTATATGTCATTGAGTCAACTGGCGTGGATTAGATTCCCCGGTTATACGTGACAAGTATAAGTTGTGGGATTTCTCTGGGTCCTCCGGTTTCCTCCCACTGCTAAAGACATATTGATATAAAATTGAACCATATGTAAGTCCCGAAATGACATAGTTTGTGTCGAGTGGATATTTAAACCCAGTCCTCTTTACACTGTAAAAAGTATTTGTGTATGTTTACAGTAAATTGGTTTGCAGAAAGTTGCCAGTAAAATGATTGTGTTTTAACACCGACTTGTAAATGTAAACCTATAATTGTTTGAGAAGCTGAATTAAAATGGGTTTTGAACCGTTTCCCTGAATGTACGAATGGATGATACATATAAAATATTCCATGGTAATTTTGCGGTTTGTTTGTATATGAACAGAAATGTGTTATATTCACCATATTTGGCAATATAGACCGGCTAGAACAGTAAACCCCATATCAGTTGGATTCACCGAGACATTCGTATGATGATGAGGGGTTATAGTAACGGGTTGTTTTGTTTCGTACATTAAAGTAGGGTAGGCAACAGTAGTACAGATGGAGCGAACACCGAGTGGTAATTCCATAAAGAATAGCCCCCATGCATTGTTCACTTAGAAAGTCAATTTTACAGTATGTTATTTTCAAATTGATGGAAATAAATATTAAGATGAGAAATTAAACGTCCTTCTTGTGTTTTTCAGGGGGGCCCTACGAAGAAAGACAGGAAGAAATAATTGAAGAATATAAAGATGTTATAATCCAGCAGTATGTATACATTGACTTGTTATTAATTTACATTTACCAGACTTAATCAGAGACACTTTGCCATCAATGCAGGAGGCACACTTATATTCCCAACTATAATTGTTCTTTAATGTGTAATAAAAATATACATTAAAATGTTGTTCAGCAATATATGCAGTCCAGAATTACGGCTTTAGCTGGTTTAAATTTACGATAGGTCTATTGGACCCGACTGTTTTTGTTTCCAATATTAAATCACTATTGAATATTTTATTTTGGCCAAAAATGAATTGATATTTTCTGCTTTGTTGATTTGTCAATAAATAATTAAGGTTATTTTGGGGACCTACATGCCAGCTTATATAGAGGCGGGGGGGCAATACTAAAAAAACGACGGCTAGTTTAGATATGTTTAGATACTAACTACCGAGGAGTATGTCAAAGGAAATGACAGCACCTAGTGTCGCGTCCACATTTTCTATGTGACGTAATGTTATTTTGACGTCATCAACTTGATGTATATGATTTTAGATGTCAGTTACATTTACGAACTACACGTTCTCGTAACAACAAGCAGCGAATATGTTTTAAAGGGGGAAAATTGTCGATTTTTGATAAACATAGCTTTAATGGTAAAAAAAATATTATTATTAACGTTCAAGACTGTTATCAGTATAATGCAGATTGGCATAAATGATGTTATGGTCTAGTTTTTTTCAGTTTTTTTAATTTTGAGTTTCATTTGTGTTTCGCATCTCTACTAAATTATAGATTCTAGTCATACATATTATGATATAACAATCGTTTATCCTTTTGGGTATTTAGGTGAGTCACGTGGAATACCCCGCAATAAACTATTCATTACGGAATATTTAAGATAGGTTACTAACATGTATGACATAGATGTATCGATTAACAAAAATGACATTTATTATCTGGTGTTTTGTTTACCTACACATGTACACAAATTTTTATGGTGACCAAGATCGGTTGACTTGAACACAAATCTATGACCCTTTAATTGGCGTTTTAAAATTTGATTTTTTTTTAGATTGGAGAAGCTTGTTGAATTTGGGAATATGGATCAAATAGAGACATTACTAAATCAACTAAAACTTGATGATATTAGAAGATTAAAGTGTGACTTTATTGAATTAATTAATAAGACAATAGCTAAGGGAAATTTACCACTCTTGCAATGTTTATTTAGTAACTGTCTATTGTTACAATCTGGTATCAATCTTGGCTTGGAATTACTAACATGCGGTATAAAAAATGATTTTGCTGAAGGTATCAAGTATCTGTTTTCTCAGGGATTGAATTTACAAATTCGACATGAAGGTAAACTATGGTGTGTTTTAACCGAATCTGTAAAGTTTAACAGTTTAAACATAGTTAAATATATTTTATCTATTACTGATATAAACCTTAAACCAGACCCTGATTATTCTATTCTAATGTTTGCTAAGTCAGGTGAAATGTTATCGATTCTATTAAGTAATGATAGTATTAAACATATGATTGGTTATAAATCTGTAGAGGGTTACACCGCGTTATATTATTGTATAAAAAACGCTGATAATGCAACAGATTGTATTAACTGTATCAATGTTTTAACAGAAGCTGGGTTGGATTCTTGGGATTCTTTAGATTATGTTATTCAACATCATGGTGATAATATAGATACATGTAAACGATTAGTATCATGTCTAATCAGAAATATAAATCATCAGGACACGACAGGTCGTACTCCTTTAACATGTGCTATACGATATCATGGTGGTAATATAGATACATGTATAAAACTAATATCATTACTAGTCACACATGTTGCTGATATTAACAGACGGGACGGGGTTTGTGATACTCCTTTAACATGTGCTATAGGATACCGTGGTGGTAATATAGATACATGTATAAAACTAATATCATTACTAATCAAACATGGAGCTGATATTAATGGAGTGGGCGGGGATAACTCTACTCCTTTAACATGTGCTATACGATACCATGGTGATAATATCGATACATGTACAAAACTAGTATCATTACTAATCAAACATGGTGCTGATATTAATAGAATGGACGGGGTTGGTGATACTCCTTTAACATATGCTATACGATACCATGGTGATAATATAGATACATGTACAAAACTAGTATCATTACTAATCAAACATGGTGCTGATATTAATAGAATGGAAGGGGTTGGTGATACTCCTTTAATATGTGCTATACGATACCATGGTGGTAATATAGATACATGCATAAAACTAGTATCATTACTAATCAAACATGGAGCTAATATAAATGTTACAGGCGAGTATGGTGATACTCCTTTAACATATGCTATACGATACCGTGGTGGTAATATAGACACATGTACAAAACTAGTATCATTACTAATCAAACATGGGGCTGATACTAATAAACGGTACGGGGTTGGTGAGACTCCTTTAACATATGCTATACAATACCATGGTGATAATATCGATACATGTATAAAACTAATATCATTACTAATCAAACATGGTGCTGATATTAATAGACCGGACGGGGTTGGTGATACTCCTTTAATATGTGCTATACGATACCATGGTGGTAATATAGATACATGCATAAAACTAATATCATTACTAATCAAACATGGAGCTGATATTAATGGAGTGGGCGGGGATTACTCTACTCCTTTAATATGTGCTATACGATACCGTGGTGGTAATGTAGATACATGCATAAAACTAGTATCATTACTAATCAAACATGGAGCTGATATAAATGTTACAGGCGAGTATGGTGATACTCCTTTAACATATGCTATACAATACCGTGGTGGTAATATAGATACATGTACAAAACTAGTATCATTACTAATCAAACATGGAGCTGATATTAATGGAGTGGATGGGGATTACTCTACTCCTTTCACATGTGCTATACAATACCATGGTGATAATATCGATACATGTATAAAACTAATATCATTACTAATCAAACATGGTGCTGATATTAATAGACGGGACGGGGTTGGTGATACTCTTTTAATATGTGCTATACGATACCATGGTGGTAATATAGATACATGTATAAAACTAATATCATTACTAATCAAACACGGAGCTGATATTAATGGAGTGGGCGGGGATTACTCTACTCCTTTAATATGTGCTATACGATACCGTGGTGGTAATATAGATACATGTATAAAACTAATATCATTCCTAATCGAACATGGAGCTGATATTAATAGAGTGGACAGGGTTGACTTTACTCCTTTAACATATGCTATACGATATCATGGTGATAATATCGATACATGTACAAAACTAGTATCATTACTAATCAAACATGGAGCTGATGTTAATGGAGTGGACGAGGTTGGTGGTACTCCTTTAACATGTGCTATACGATACCATTGTGGTAATATAGATACATGTATAAAACTAATATCATTACTAATCAAACATGGTGCCGATATTAATGGAGTGGGCGGGGATTACTCTACTCCTTTAATATGTGCTATACGATACCGTGGTGATAATATCGATACATGTACAAAACTAGTACCATTACTAATCAAACATGGAGCTGATATTAATAGATGGGACGGGCATGGTTTTACTCCTTTAACATATGCTATACGATACCATGGTGATAATATCGATACATGTACAAAACTAGTATCATTACTAATCAAACATGGTGCTGATGTTAATAGAATGGACGGAGTTGGTGAGACTCCTTTAACATATGCTATACGATACCATGGTGATAATATAGATACATGTACAAAACTGGTATCATTACTAATCAAACATGGAGCTGATATTAATAGACGGGGCGGGCATGGTTTTACTCCTTTAACATATGCTACACGATGCCATGGTGATAATATAGATACATGTATAAAACTAACATTATTCCTAATGGAACATGGAGCGATACGCTAATCACACAGACATCGTTAAGCTTGTATTGGGAGATATAGATAACGTTAATAGTATTGATGATGATGGCCTATCAGCATGTAGATATTGTTTTAAACAGGACAACTCATATTTAAGAAAAAGGGATTATAGGACTGCTCTTAACATCTTTCATCATTTAGTTGAGTCTAGTGCTGACATCGCTGGTAATTGAGTTAAATTACTTCATGGTATTCTCAAGTTCGGTAATCTGCAAATCTTTGAGTATTATATTGGATTGAGGTCACCGGTAGCAGATGTAACTGATCAAACAAATAAAAATATTTTTCATCTCTTTGCCCAAGTGAAAAATGATTTTACATTTGATAAATTCAGCTGGCTGTTTGATTATGATATTGATATAAATCACAGAGATTCTAAAAGCAACACTCCAGCTATTATTGCTGGTTATTTACTAAACAACAAATATCTACAGTTGTTAACCCAACAAGGTCGGGAATGTGATGTTAATATACAGAACAAAGTTGGGCAAACTTCTTTACACGCTGCTGTTATTAGATGTTCGCAGTTGAAGAGGCGGTATAAACAAGCAGAAATAGCTGAGTTTGGGAGGGATGTTAGCAGCGAAAAGCTAAAAGAAAAGTCGCAAACTGATGTTATGAATGCATTCAAACATCCAGGTTTGCATCAAAGGATACCGTTAACTGATGCATTACAGAACAATTTGCACGTGAGTTACAACGCGTTTAATGAATGTGTAGATATATTTACTAATGCTGGTGGAGATGTCAATAGTCAAGACGCAGATGGTAAAACAGCATTGATGTTAGCGGCCGAAATTAATGATACATTTATTATCAATACACTTCTAGATGTAGGAGCTGATCGCCATATTGTCGATTATATACATGGATTACCAGCCCTGCAATTTCTTGACCTTGCGTTTGGTCGAAAATGTTTGACGCATCTTTTAGATAAAGATTGTAGGTATCTCTTAAATTTACCAAACAGACAAACGAATGTTACTCTTTCCATGGCCCCAACCAAACCACAATACTAGCTTTATTCGGTATTTGGTTGCTGAAAACTGTTGCCTACAACAATTAGAGTCTTCATCTACCGAAACCAATCACTACAATGATCATGTTACTTTAGAGACCCTTAACAGCAAAGAGAGACATAAACTTCGACAACTTCTTTATCGAAGCGGGGCACCAAAAGACGAAATTATTTCCGTTGTTAACTTTAAAATGGAGGATAAAGTGGAAACAGCAGACGAGGCGTTACATTCGCCTAATAGAGCAAGGTTTAATCTGTTTTGTTTCAGCTTAACCCTGAAGGAAAAATGTGTAAGGGTTATTAGACAGCATATTGGACTTGATATAAAGAGAAAGGTTAAAAGGTTAGATATACCCTTAGAGTTAAAAGGCGACATCCTTCTCTTTCATTACATTCCTACACGATATTTCCACGATAATATCGGTGATGTTTTCAAGGATGATGATGTTTTGGATACCAGAGATGAAGATGGTTTGGTTTAGGATGATCGACATGTTGATATTAACAGTTTAATCCCACAAACACCGGCTTGTAACGATGATGAACACGATGAACGTGAAGATGGTCTGACATGGAAGGGGGGTAGACGGTGTGATGATGGTATTGTACACCAATGTGCTAATGACGTTTATAACTATGCGTACTATGAAATGAATAGGGTAGTAGAACAAGTTGTTCAAGAAGACGAAGAAGAATTGGATGCATCACCATCATCAAGGGAAGAAAACAGTGATGATGGTGATAATGAGGCGGAGTTAAAGGAAATGTACGATGAACATGGTGATGATGATAAGATTAATGACGTATGTGAAGAGGAGGATATGGCGGAAATACTTGATGATGATGATGATGATGATGATGCAAAGGTAACGGAAATACAAGATGAATATGATGATGATGAATATGATGATGGTGATGAATATGATGATTAGGCGAAGATGATAGAATTACATGATGGTAATGATGATGATGATGATGAGGCAAAGATGATAGAAATATATTATAAAGATGATGATAAGGAAGAGGGAGAGGAATGTATTAACTAGGGCATCGATAATATACTCCAAACTATCACTGATCTCTGTAATTACCACACAAGTTAAGACATAAGAAAAGCGAAATCTGTAATTGAAAATGTAGGCTGGGGCACCACAGCTGTTTCTCAAGTTATAGAGAACTAGTATTACTCCATTTCATAACATACAAAACATTGTAAGAGTTCATGCGACTGACTTGTCACGTGGTTGTGCCGTAAACATGACTATTATCAAAATGCAGGCTTATTTTTTCCATTCACATTCTACTATAGTAGATTTGCTATTAATCAGCGCGGTGTTTAATTAGCATGGCTACTATTATATTCATAATTCATTTATCAGCACCACTTTGTGATTAAAAATTAATCATAGCCACGTGATCATGCTTTCATTTATTAGCACCACGTTCTCATTAATGATTTATTAGCACCATGTGTGAATAATTGTTTTATAAGCGCCGGGTTGTAATAAACGGTTTATCAGCACCATGTTTTATCAGCTCTATGTTGTAATCGATGGTTTATCAGCACCATGTTGTAATTAATGGTTTATCAGCACCATGTTGTAATTAATGGTTTTTCAGCACCGTGTTGTTGTAATTACTGATTTATCAGCACCATGTTGTAATTAATGATTTATCAGCACCATGTTGTAATTAATGGTTTTTCAGCACCATGTTGTAATTAGTGATTTATCAGCACCATGTTGTAATTAGTAGTTTATCAGCACCATGTTGTAATTAATGGTTTATCAGCACCATGTTGTACGTAATGGTTTATCAGTATCACGCTAGTATTGATTTAGCTAAAATATGAGTTAAGTGTTCGGACTAGAAGTTGTACATATCATGCATTTATGATAAGATTTATAAATGCCCAGCTTTGCTTTAAACTATTGGCCAAGAGTATATTTTTAATGTTCTATTTTTGGATTGTTTATGTATAGCAATAAATTATGAACAGTAATTCTATTTGTTTATCAATATAAAACACATGGCTCTGTCAACGCAAATCATGTTGCACTAAGTGTCGTATAGCAGACCTGTGTAATCCCCCCCTCTCTCTCTCTATGTTAGAATATGTCCCAGCTTAGCAAACGATCGCAAATAGTGATACACATGTATTATAATTAAACCTCGTAGCCCAATGTTTACACCTATTATAATACTCACCTGTAATACGCAATGAAAGCAGTTGTACTCCATCAGGAGCGGGTATAGCTACTGTTACATACAATAATAGTAAGTATTATTAGCTAAATGCATTAAGGTCGCAGAGATGTAAATAGGTTAGGCCACGTGATTGTTGGCGAGAGTGTAGGTTTAGGGTAAGCATTGGTGTTAGGGTTAGGACTAGCGCTAGCAATGTTAACATCTTGTGATCTGTGACGAACAATTGAGCTGGTCTCATCATTTACCACCAACCTGGTATCATTGGAGTGAGCATGGAAATAGATCTGTAACAGGACCGTTTCATTCCCCATCCATACTTTATTTTCATTCCTTGTTTTATTGTTATGCTGGAAGAACCCAGTATGAATATACTAACCCACTCCACGGTTACAAATGCGATGGGCGGAAATATTGAGTTAAGAGAGAATGGGAAAGAAATGGGCGGAGAGGTGTAGCATTAACCAGGTATTATCCATACTTTGTCTGTATGCCTGGTTTTATTGTTCCACGAAGATACTTTCTGCTGTAGAGAACATGAACGTTAGGAATATGGTATGTATAAACCAGGGTAAAAGGACGGGGGTAATATGCCTATTCAGGTGTGAATATTGCTTTTGAAAAACAACCGGGGTAATCATAAAATCAAATGTTTGTCAGAGTATCAGCATTTGAACCTTTCAAATTAATTTTCATCGACATTGGAACATTTACGTTAGATTATTAACATGTTTTCTCAGAAAATCGAGGTCTAAATCAACTCAGAAAATACTTGCTCTTCTAGACATCTGTTTTGTACACGGAGAATCCTCATATATTATGCTTTGCAACAGTCACATAATGTGCAGAGGGAGAATCCAATATGAATATGCTAACGCACGCCACTTTTACAAATGCGATGGTGGAAATATTTAGTTAAGTGAGGAGGAGAAAGAAATAGACAGAGGGGTGTAGGGTCGCCTGCTTTACATCGTGAATTATTTCCTGGTCCTTCGTACCCCCACTGGGTTAAAAGTCCTACTAACCATGTGTGTTTTCGACATGACCTACCTCGTGTTGAAACGGGTGCCTTTAAAGCCATTTATGGCACTCTTTCATTGTGGGGGTTGGGATGGGATGGCCTAGTGGTCTAGAGTGCCGCGCTTCGACCTCTAGCTGGTCGGTCACCTTGCGGCTGTGGTTTCGAGCCCTGGTGTGAGATGATGTGGCATGGCGATAGGGGCGTCTTCTCAACCTCGTGGGTTTCCTCCGGGCACTCCGGTTTCCTCCCACTGCTAAAGACCCCTACGCGCAAGCGAATTATTGAAATAAAATTAAAAACCATATGTTAGTCCCGAAATGACCTAGTTTGTGTCGAGTGGACGTTAAACCCCATTTCTCTCTCTCTCTCTCTCTTTCATTGTGTCACTCGCTGAACTTTGCATTGGCAAATCGAATCGACTGATCTCTGATAAACCAGCGGTGGCTATATATTATAGGATATGTTAATTCAGACGTGGGTGTCATAACATCACCCTTGCAGTGTGGCAAATATGTGTGGTTTAATGGTCGAGTGCGAGACATTAAGTAATATATTGGTATTGTACGAGTGCGATAGCACGAGGGCAATATCGATATATTACGCAATGTCTTGCACGAGACGATTAAACCTCTTAAAATACAGACACTATCCAGCACGTGCATTTCAATGAAACACGTCACTCGGTTACATTATTACAACTACTATGAATAACGTACGCTTGGCACATTGCCCGTACATTATTTGAAATAATGGTACGCCAACATCAAAGGATGACGTCACATCTGTATTTCAAAATTGATGTATAACTCCTCACACTTATTTAAAAGCCTTAAACAACACTGGCGCGACTTAACAAGCATGGCGGAGTCGACGGAAAGGTCAATTACCTGGATATCCCTGGCTGTAAGACTTATTCGATATTTCCAGCGTTTCCCCCCCCCCCTTGTCAGCGGTGCAGGTCGGAACGTCTAGTGATGGGTGTGTGGTCAACACATGAGTACTTTATACACCTCGACGTGCACGTAAAAGAAATCCTGAAATCGGTTGGAAAAGCACAATATAAAGCCCCCTTTCACCCGTTCGTTCATTTATTTTTCTACCATATTAACCGTTACTTTTTAAAGTTATAGTACTATATTAAACACTTTCTTCAATTCAATTTGTATGAATACAACCTCGATCGTTTAATAATAAGATCAGGGTTGACAAAAGCTTGTTTCTTTACGGGCTTAAATTAGATTTTCCGAGAAATACACTCTATTTTGATATGCATTGAGCAAAGAATTTCTATGAATAGTAAAATACTGGCGAATATAGATTTCGTTGAACCTGCAAATCCCCGGGAATGATCTAAGTCTACTATTACATGTTGATCTATAAAAGGGGTGATATAAGTGTGCTATCGTTGAAAGGCGATTTTGTTAAATTATGACTGTTTATTTGAAGGTGGGATATCACATCCCACTGATCAGCAGTAAATATTCGCTAGACCGCTTTAGTCACTGATAAGTCTTTATTTAGGCTTCAGGTGTCATAGAAATTATAAGTTAGATCTTATAATGCACTTTACACCTCTACTATTCCGGGGCCAAGTGAGTCGGATACCATGACACACTTTGCGCCATAGTTTTGATTTCTTGTGCGCCCTCATATTTTTGCACCTCCTCGCAAATGGCAAATATCATGTGTTTTTTTTAACATAATTAAATTTTCTTGTCTTTCGCTTTCGGTTAGGATAAGGTTTAGGGTTAGATATTCACTAACTTTCACTTTTATAAAATCAGCCAAAACCACCTCAGTGTGTCAACGAAATCCTGGTTTGAGGTGGCGGGATGGAGGATTAATCAACAATGCCAGTTATGCCAATACTCACCATTATTTTGTGTGTAAAGTTCTGCTACCGTTAGTCAAAGTCAATCGGCGGTAAACACTCCGTGGTGTATCTGTTTCTGTTCAATCTAAACAACCCTTAAAGGGCCGATCCCGATAGTATTTTGGAGAATAAAACTGCTTAATTTTGTGTTAAAATCCCTTAAATTCCTAGGGCCGAGCAACTAACTCAATATATGCGATACGTTTGTAAACAACTCAAACATCTCAGTGTTCATCTGGAAAATGAGATCAGTGTTCCAAGATGTGTTATGCGGTGATTTGATAAAATCAAACTTTTATATTATAAAAATAATGTGTAGGTGACATTCACCTTTCGTTATCCAGTACACCATATAGGTCATCGGTCATGCACTGTATAGAACTCTATAGGGACGGGAATCGATTATCAGGTAACCCAACAAAAAAATATAAAAGGGTTACGTGTCCGGATAAGCTGTTTTGAAGTTCACGTCCAAACGACTAAATATTTTGAGCTGAAATTTTGAGACAAAGTAAATACAAAATTCCTCTATATTTTGGCGTTTCAATTTCATACGTACTCAGACTTTTATTTTTGAGACTATGTTCAAATCGGGATTGTTCCTTTAAAGCCCCAATAACACTTGTTGTAATTGAACAATATGTCCCAATCTTTATTCTGGTCAACAAATTGTATTATTTTACAATATTCAAATAAATTGATGATACAAATTTCATCGTAACACACCTAATTTAAAAAATTGGAAAAAATCAACTACATGATTTGAAAAGGTTAACGTAAACCTTTTCAAATGTGTCATGGATTTTAAAATATTTTCGAACCCTCTGGACAAGTAAAATATGATGTAATGGATAATTTACACCACAGGTAGGACACATAAACATCTGGTACTTAGAATAAGACTATTATTTATTTTCTAGAGCTGCCAAGCCAGCAAGAGTGTTATTGTCCCTTTAATAAACGACACAGTCGACACACCATTCAAGTAATCTTATTTGTATGTGAATTCTGCTACACCAGGTCAAGTAAGTGACAAATCGTCTGGTAAACTATATTTGTTGGTGGCCTAGTTCAGATTCTACACGGATTATTTCTCGGGAAGAAAACAAAAGTGCAAAAAATGTTTTAGTGTTGAAGAAGTTAACTTTCGGTACAGCGCAGATACGGAAATGGACTTTGGAAACAAAAGCCGGAGTCGGGTTGTATATTGAATAGAGACCTAGATCGATTCATCCCAGGCAACTTAAAAACGTCATAGATGTATTTTTGGGTATCAGTGAATCTAATACTCCTTTTACCTACGGACCGGTTAACCCTACATTATACAAGCGCTAAATCTGTCTGTTGGAGGTCTTTCTTTAGGCCTGAAATGGGGTTTAACGTCCTACTTTCTGCTCCTAACCTGAGCAAATGAAGACGGGCATACGCCATACTGTGTGCTATGAAGGAAATTTTGCTGGGCAGCGGCGCTACGGCCTATTCTTATATAGAATTCCAACTTCCAAGGAATCTTTACGTGCACGCCAATGTGTACACGGGACCTCGGTTTTTCGTCCCATCCGAACGACTAGACAGCAGTCCTTGTCAGGCCCTCCTTCCTGCATCACTGACAAGAAGAAACCACGCTGGAAAATCTGGATGAACTTTCTCGGCCAATGCAGGGATCGAACACCCGACCTCCAGGCTAGTGAGCCAGCTTCAACATAGCTAAACATTTAGAATTGGTTGTAATATTCTTTAAACAAAAACGTTTTTAACGACTTATATTTTTGATTATTTCTAATTGTAACAGGCAATTCATTCCAAGCCTTCGGTGCGCTGTGCATAAATGCTCTATCCCCATGTGTTTTGTTGGACTTTATAGTTGGCAAGTTGAGTCTGGTAGCTACTGATGATCTTGTTAAACGTGTCGGTGTTTGTATGCAAATCAGTTCTTTTAAATACACGGGAGCGGAAGGGTCGAAAATTAATTTGATGATGAAGCTAATAATTATTTTTTTATTTGTTCATTTATTGAACATCACACGAAATATAAATCTGGAAATATTTTTTAAAAAAATGGTTTTTCATTTTGTATGATACACCTACACGAGATCTCCTAGAGGGGGGGGGGTCGAAAAAGTTATTCATTATGTAATATACATTTAAATAAATTAGTCTCATAGAAGAAATCGGAGAGTTTCGAAGTGAATTCCGGTATTTTCAAGTGGTTTCGAGTGATTGTAAAATGGCCGGGAAATAAATCGGTGATTCTCAAAGTGAATTCCGCGTGTGAGCGACCTTTTGACCTATCGGATCTTCTATCACAGAGATTCGTGTATTAAACTCCAGAAGTGTTACATTTGACTATCTAGGTGTGAAATGAAATGAAATGAAATGAAATGGGGTTTAACGTCCTACTGTTCTGTTCCTAAACTGGACTAAGGAAGACAGGCATACGGCATACAGTATGCTATGAAGTAAATTTTACCCAGACAGCGGCTACGGCCTATTTTTATATCAAATCCCAACTGCCAAGGAATCTTTTGCGTGCACGCCAATGAATACACGGGTCCTCAGTGTTCCGTCCCATCCAAACGACTAGACAGTAATAGTATTAGTAGTAGTAGTTTTCAAGGGGTTGCACGATTTACCCAAATCTACCCAAACCACTCAAATCTAACCAAACCCGCCAAATCGACTCACATCCACCCAAATCTACAATTCCTGGAGACCGTCTGATGACTAATAAAGACGGACAGATCTTATGTCTTAATAATATCAATAAAAGTATTTCTATTTCCCCAATATAGGCTCGACGCCACTGATGTATACCTATAGATTTATTATAATTGTATTATAATATTACGTCATATATTCAAATGATTTAATGCATGCCCAAAATACAAGTAAGAATGGAAATTTACCCTCTCACTCATTTTGTCCAATTGTTATAAAAATCCAAAAAGGAAAAACAAAAATTCGGATATGACGACAGGAGACAAAAGATTATGTGGGTGGAGTTAACGCCTGTCAATCAAACGATCGGCCATACTAAAAATCGGTGAAGATGGAATTCAATCCCATTTCTAGTCAAAAATTACACAGGTGATAGCTATGTTCAGAATAAAGTAATTATCGCAAGAATGGCGGTCTCCTTATAATAATCTCCCAATATGGATCTTTAATGAGTCAAAAATATTAACTTTTTTCCTCCGACAAATTAAATACTAAAACATTTTTTTGATGTATTAGAAAAATAAATAAAGACGTTTGAAGTATTTATTTGTAGTTAAAAAATATTTCCTATTTAGTGTAAATGGGTATTAAAGTGAGTAAAAGGCATCATTCTGCTCGAAGCAGTCACGTAAACAATGCACGCGCCATTGAACTAATGATCGACGCAGTTGAAGACAGCCATCTTTGCCAGAGATATTAGAAGATTAAAGGGGCCCATACACGTTCAATAATTCCGTCAATATATTGACTCAATAATATTGAACGTGTGGGCTATATTGACGTAAATTTTGTCAATATATTGACGGATCAAAACCATTTTGATTTTTATTGATGGTTCATCAATATATTGACGGGCGGTCAATTTATTGAATGACAATATTGATCGTGTGTGGAGAAGCTGTAAATCAGAGCTCTCCATGTGCCCCAACTGCTGTCTGTATGCTGATTATATATCGACCCTTTAGAAATGTGTAAGTTATTGTACAAATTATTTGTAACGGATTACATTTCTTTAATAAGATGCAGCAATATCGTATGCAGTTAAATATAATTAAAAACAGACCCCCCCCCCTCCCGTCTTTACGCTTTGAGTTTGTGTCCTTACAACTAATCGCCCTAGCTACAACAGTCATATATCTATCAAAGCTTTCTAAAGACATCTAACCTTCTTGTGATAATAATACGTGAATATTAAAGCCCCTATCACACCAAACAAGTTTTCGAAACGCCCTATCTCGTGCTAGAAAATAATGTCTATAATACGATCCTAGTCCTGTCATAAACAGACCTCAATAGTCCATGTTGCCTGTAACCCGTCTACAGCTAATTCATATCAAGTTAAGATCGGGTAAATTTGTCATTCCAAAACAGTCTAAGCCCGACGCTAGTCAGTCTATACGCTTGCGTAACTAGTTCTAAATCGTTCCCAAACCTGGTTCTTAGTTTGTTATGCGACCACCTGCTTCATGGACAGTTCAACTCGGCCTCATCTTGTTTTAGTGCGTTCGATTGTGCGGCTATTCCGTGTGCAATCCCGCCCTGCCTGACTCGAGGGCTACAACTACTCTTGTCATTCTCATTCCTGGAAAGCAGCCACTAGTACTGCCAGACGATCTCCAAGCTCCAGCTCCCTGGTGACCAGCAAGATCGGGACCAAGTTGTTCAGCCTCCTGAACTTTGTAGATACTGTGCATCAATAGATGATAGGGTTCATCGGAAGTTCCTGGCGATACCCAAGACAACGGCATAGTTGGGTATGGTTCTAGAATAACTTGATGCCCGACCACATTATGTAACACGTCCACATCACTAGGTGGTGTGATTGGGGCTTAACGGTTAAAACTATTATATTTGTTGAACGTTTCTATAAGACATCAAATGTCAACTTTCATTGTGCGAACACCATTGTGTGAATGCATACACACATAACAACTTCAACATAAATAGCTTTTAAGATCAAAGGTGACCATTTCTTTATTCAATAAAGCTTTTGTTGGTTTGGTGAAAAGATATTTAGTGGTTAAACGGCGTACACAGACTTTCGCAGATAATGGGGTCGACTTGTATTAATTAAAGCAACGGGTGCAACGTAAATCCCAGAGAATGTAGATTTCGTGGAAACGTAAATTTAGGGGGATTACATCAAGGTTAAAATACCATAGTTATCTATGTGTCGAATGCCATTAATTGTGAGTTTATGCCTATCTATTTAGTGGACATTCTTTTTTTAGAATTAAGGCCAAGCTTCGTAGGAAAATAATAAATATCAAGTTGTTGGAAAATTTAATGATTCACCCCTTGGCCGCTGCAGGTCCGTCTTGCGGTGTATGACAAAAAAGTTGATAGTGATTCAAGGGAGATAACTACATGTTTCATTGACAATGCACGAAAGTCCATAGATTTATGGCAGTTAATTTTTCATATTTTGCAGCAAACCTCCTCACCCAATCACTCACTCTCCGCCTGAAGAAATTTATATTTATCAGATGTTGAAAGATTTTATAGATTCTTTATTGTTGAAAGATAATAAAACAAGACTTTGTTGGAATATTGGATTTAATATGTCACTATCGGAATCAACATGATTGTACGTGGTCGAACCCCACAATCCACAGAATTCATATCTATTATAGACCCGGTTTATCTTTACCATCATAAAGCAATAAATGTCTGCATTGTCATCAGTATGTAATATTTCATCTTTGCTTATTTCTTCAGTGTCATCATATTCTTGTCTATCTGGTAGAATAAACGGAATGCCCCCCTCCCCAAAATAAGTTCTCATATATGGCCACTACCGAAATTAATTAGTGCTTCTAGATAGACTTATAACAATGGTGAAAAGAGTGATAGACAGCCAAACCAGATGATGAAGAAGCCGTAGTTGGGGCATACATTGAAAGAAACCACATTCTAGAAGGTCAGTTTTAAGGACCTGCTGTAGGTCCATTCCTGGTCAAGAGAGGGGTTGCATATTTACGTGTTTTGTCTGTAGGGCTGTGCATTTAGAAATTCTACATACGATGGATACGGAGATTTATTGCTCGTAGATGGTGTCCTGTCGACAACGCAGACATGTAGCTAGCCCAGAATTATTAGGGGGGGGGGGGCAAAATCTTTTAGAGGCGCCGATGGGGCTTTTGGGGGCACCGATGTACCTACACTTGACAGTCCCATTTCGGGTGTATATGTGAGCGTTTTATCCGGACTGTTCGAAACGTATTAAGCGCTCTCACTGAAGATAAAACTATGGACGATGAGACTCTAGAGTATTTTATTCTGTGAAGTCGAAGAAATTATTAATGGTCGTCCGATAACACTGATCTCGATTGATGTTAACGATTCGAATGCGCTGAAACCACAACTTATATTACTTTTGAAAACGGGGTCAGAGTTACCACCTGGCAAATTTAAGAAAGAGGATTGCTATTCGCGTCGTCGGTGGCGACATGTCCAGTATTTATCAGAATTGTTTTGACGGAGATGGACGGACGCGGGGGTATCCACCCTTACTACAAGAGCCCCAAGAAACTTTCGCGTTGGTGACATTATTCTGGTTGTTGATCACACATTTGAAAACGGGGCTACAGCTACCACCTTGTAAATTTAAAAAAGAGGACTGTTATTCGCGTCGTCGGTGGCGACATGTCCAGTATTTATCAGATTTGTTTTGGCGGAGATGAACTCGGGAGTATCTACAAGGTAGTCAGAAGTGGAACAATAAACAAAGAAACTTTCGCATTGGTGACATTTTTTTTGATCACGAATTACCAAGATATATGTGCCCTTTAGGTCGTAGTCTGTCTGGAAGTAAAGCCGAATGAACAAGATGGTTGTGTTCGCGTCTTAAAAGTTCAAACTAAAACCTCTGTGTTAAAAAGGCCAATTTACAAAAGTGTTTATCTCGAAAGAGCACCTTTAATCGATGATGATAATAGGTGAAAATCAGTATAATATAGGAACACCACCCATGTGTTTTTAACAGGTGAATGTACTATAATGTCGGTCATTTTGTGAATTCTTACAACAGCATTATTATTAGAACAGTTTTGTTCTTTATTGCATAAAATGTTAGATTTCATCTTGACTGGATCAATTTATGTTTTGATTTGTATTAAATGTTCCGCTGATAATGATTCTAAAATAATGTTATATTTTGTTAGATAATTGCCGTCAAGCGACAGTTGTCAAATAGAGTTGTTTCTCTTTATAGGTCTGGTGATGTTAAGAGAATGGCGCCTTAGAATCCACTTCGTTTTGTTTCAAGCCGAGAGAGAGAGAGAGAGAGAGGGCGGGGGGGGGGAGGTAACGTCCACTCTACACAAACTTGGGCATTTCAGTACTGATTCAGTTTTATTTTAATATGATTCGCTTACGCGTAGGGGTCTTTGGCAGTGGGAAGAAACCGGAAGACCCGGAGAAAACCCACAAGGTTCGACAAGCGACCCTACTCCTAGTTACATACAAGCGGGGAATCGAGCGCACGCCGCTTGCCTCATTGACATATCTTGTGATTTCAAGCGGACAGTTCAGTCCGCGAAATTAAATTACTAAAGATTGGTCTATTGTCCCTGGCCTTTCACAGGAGGCAGAGGACTATTAATGTGGGTTATTTTCTGTTGTTCAGTTGTAACCCTATTTCGAATCGATATCCAAGCTGCGGGATGCTCTGCTAATGTAGACCAGAGAAGAACAATTTGATATATCGATGCTATGAATGAAATGAAATATTGTTTAATGAAAGCACAAAATTTAAAGCATACAAATATTAAACAGAATATGTCGATAGTTTGGAACACAGTGGCTGTGTTGGGGTACTGTAGCTTTGTGTACCTTGGTGGTCCCAGCGTTAAATAGGCCTTGGTGATCGCTCGTTATAAAGGAAAACAATCGACACATCAAGCCAATCCCATGAACATTTGTCCAGCATGTTTATGATGACAGCTAGAGAAAGAAGGGTAATTTATTCAGCCAAAAAAAAAACAAACTATAACAATGATTCTGAAACTTACTTTACGAAAATATTTCCTTAGGTAAGATAATGTTATATGGGGGTTAACTGACATGATTTTCGCAATGGAAAATAACCGATATAATATCACACCATAGCCACTAAAATATCATAAATAAAGGTTGCTAATGATAACAAAATGGTGTTTGTGTTCGCAATGAAAGGTATACATTCAATTTTAAACTTTATTCATCCAAACAATTAGTTCTGAAACTAACATTAACAAATATTTCCTTGACATTAAAATGGTTGCAAATAAATATGTCCCTATAATAGAGAGAAAGAAAGAGGGAATAATTACGAACAAAACGGCCATTGCTGATCTCTGGACCCCATTTCGACATACGATAACTTACAAACATTAATTAATTAATATAACCATGACTAAAGCAGAATAAAATTTAGATTGTGTATTTTTGGAAAAAAGGTTGGAGTTGTTGTTTGTGGTGGGGTGAATAAGCAACCATTGTAAATACAACAAACCTGGCATAGAGACTAAGACTAGTAATTATTGTAGTGCGATTTATAAATAGACAATTTTTCCCTTATTTTTTATCTCCCCTCTTCCTGCATTTTTGGGTTGACTTTTTGGTCTAGAATTGGAGAAAAGGCATCAAATTTTCAATTTCATAGCAATTTTGGGTAATACTGAGGATATTACAGCGGAGGGATAGGGGGTGTAAAATGTCTTTCTGCGGAGCAATCATTGTGTCAGAAGTGAGATTTTCACCCCAATCAACTTAATATTCCCGTAACAAAAAATCTAAACGGTCAACCCCCTACAAATTTATGATGAGGAGATTGCCAAATGTGGTCCCCATTGTGCCTAAAAAGATTGGAAGCAACGGAATGTTGAGAAAAAAACTACAGCCTGTGATGTTACAGGCATTTAACATTGAAGTCAATGGGCAAATAATTACTAGTCTGAGTCCTGATGTATGCATCCAAGGGAGGTAACTCTTATAAACAGGGAATTAGAAGCCATTCTACCATAGAACTGTACTAGAAAGGAAGTCTGACTGGTGGTTTATGTACTCGGGATTTGCAGTGGGGTTGTTTAAATTAGGCATATTTAGGTCGTACAATTTCTTGACGTTTTCTGTATGGTTCAACGACGTGTCGATAAAGGGCTTTACTATTAGCATTTCATCTTGTATATATAGGCGCCTTTATTTTGAATTTAAGGATATCTTAGAAAGGTAATTAAATGTATTGTCTAAACGCAAATGTTAAAAATATATTGAAAGTAATACCTTTGTCTAGTTTATCTGCTACCTGACCAAGCCCAACTCTTCTAAATAAATCTATTGTTGTTAATAGGACATCTTTACCACGGTAACTCAACAAATCAAACAGTTCCCTAGCACCTTCCTCGCTGTTACCGTTGGTAAATATCTCACGGTCGTCTTTATCTATTATCTCCATTCTCAACAGCTTTTCTGTTATCTCTGGTAACTTATCTTTCATATTCTCGACCAAGAATGTTTTATTATTTTCCCATATCACCTGGTGCCGTTTATCCATCTGTTCGAATCGTGACAAATCTGAAAACCAAAGAATGTGTGTAAAGCACTGATAAAAAAAACGAACCTTATAAGAAATATTTAAGATATTTTGGGTATACAACCTAGAATTAGGGACTGGTGTGGATAACACGGCGTTTAAACAAATCTATAATCAATTATGTATAGTATTATTTATTAAGTGCAGTATTTGATTTGGTGAGTAATAACATCAATATCTCGACTTTTTATAAATAATATATTATATGTTTTCTGGAATACTATTATATTATATTGCCTGTAGCGTATAACTGATAACTGATAACGTTGACCATGACGAACAGAACCCCGCTCTAGATCTATAACATGATACAACCGTTTTCTTTAGTCCCGGCGGAGACGAAAAGTAGGACGTTAAACCCTATTTCATGTCTTTATTAGATGTCAACCCACAATTAGTTTTACTTATGATCAGTAGCAGTGAGAGGAAACCGGAGGAGACGATGTTGATTAGAAGTTGAACCCTACCACCCATTTATATAACTTCTACGCTCTTTAACGGTACAACATGATGAAATGTTTTCAGAATAAAAATAAAATACCTGATTCCAATTTGTTGGCTACTTCTTTCAGATCACAAGCATTCATCACTTGTATTATATGTGGTAGTGAATCCTTGCCACGAAATCTTAGCCGGTTTACCAGTTCAGCTGATCGTTCTTCACGTGTGCCTTTTTGAAGGTCGACTTTATCCTTGTCGACTAGAATATTTTCAGCATGCAACTTATCTATTAACTGAGAAATATTCTTTTCAACACTTCTTATTAGGCTTTTCCGATTATCTTCCCATATTTTATAGTGAGAATAATTCAGTCGTTCAAATCTGGAAAGATCTGTAATAATGATAAACACAACATTACAAAACAAATTACCAAATATAGGTATTATTACTAGCTAATGTTTTCAGTTTCGTAGAACTTCCTCTGGTCATACCCATTGCGTTACGACTCCCCATGCTCACACGCGACTATACATACAAAACACTCTGCAAATTGGAAAATGTATTTAAAATTGATTAATGACTGATTAATGATCGCATTTATATTTAGGATATCTAAGCCGTGTACACTATAAATAATCCCTTGTATATCTCCCACTAAACACTCGTATTTCAAATACCAGTCTATTTCAAAAATTAAGACCTCTTGATTCTAATCTATAAATGTTTATAAACGCACAGCCTCTAAGTACATTCAAAGAGTGAAACTTTGTTTTTGTCGTGGGGCTGTGTATGAGAACGATTAATGACATATGCAATTCTAAATCAGCATTCCTCATCATATCCGTCTCTGAACAGCATCAGCATGTGATATTCTTGACTGATAATTCATGCGTAATTTTTGGTGATGTACGATCACTCAGATACCTGATCAGAATGGGTTTATACTGAATAACAGTGTGAAATACTTATAATATACATGTACCTGATTTTAATTTTTCGGCTATTGACGTCATGTGTTCCTCTAACACCACGATTATGGTTGAAAGAACATTTTTGCCTCGGTCGCCCAACATTTCCACCAGTTTTGCTGACCCACCGGACTTGTTATCTTTTTCAGCTTTCTCAATTGTCTTCAAATCGTAATCGTCCAATATATTATAGTTTCTAAATTGTTCTTTTAAGGTGTTCAAGTTTGGTTGAAAAACTTCTCGCAGATAATCATTATTCACCTGCCATACCTGATAATGCCAGTTATTCATTCTTTCGAAACGGGATAGATCTGAAAAAAATTATAAAGTAAATTCTGGGATTATTTCCCTTAAAAGTACGACCATGAAAGGATATGGACCACATCAAGTTTCACTGCTGCCAGTACATCATCCCATTGACAAAACATTAGAATTAGTAGTTATACGCCCGTGTCCTGGTCGTGACCCCTGTTCGCCCAATCGCCAACAAACTCCGATCGCGATAGAGGTGGTCGAATAGTCTTCAAACTTAGTGTGTATGAATAATTGAAGAATTATTAAATTAAATTTAATTCGGTAAAACGACAACATTTAAGCCCTATAAACTAAATAATTCCTTTAAACGAAATAATTAATAGTTTTAAAAGAAACAATTACTTACTTTAAAAGATATAATTAATTCCTTTAAACGAAACGATTATTTCTCTCAATTGAAATAATAATTTCTCTTTAATAAATTAATTGTTTCTTTTGAACGAATATATGTTTCCTTTTAAATGTGCAAAATTTTGTATAAGGTCTCGAGATCATGCAATCCTGCGATACTTTTTCAAATTCCGTGATCACCCAGGGCTGGGGTAATGATAATGGGTAATGGTAATGGAATGTAATCATTACATTTTTTAAGTAATGGCCATGTAATGAGTAATGGAAGATTTCAAAAGTAATGAGTAATGGAAATGTAATTAATTACATTCCAAAAATCATGTAATGGTCAATTACATTTCAATTACTTTTCAATTACATTTTTATGGCACATATAAATATTTTCATATGATAAACATCAAATTTTATAGCCGCAAAGAAGAAAATGAAGTGTATTTGACACAAAATCCAATTTATTATAATTTTTTTTTTTTGTAAAAAAAGATTTAAATCAGATTTAATAAATTATAATAAGAAGGTATTCAACATTTTCTTTTATTACTTTTTATGTAGGACCCTTCTTTAGACATGTAACCTAAAAAGTGAATCTTTGAAAAGAAGTATATTCTAATCAAAGATTAGTGTTAATTTACAGTCAATCACTCAGTCAATCAATCAATCAGTTAGATTAAAAGACAATAGTCTTACTACCCTTTAATCTTAATCTCAAGGTAACAAGTGACAAACCAAACAATGGCTTTCAAACATCTCATTATTTTATGGTTATGGGTTATACAATGTATTATAGACAGACTATTTGGATTGATTATGAATCTCATAAGATTACTTATTAAAGGAGCTAAATTGATATTTTCTGGACCCAGAAATTGACCCAAATGAGTCGCAATACATATAATAATGTAATATGAATACATATAAACTGATTTACATTCAATCCTTCCTGTTTTTATTGTAATTTCTAATCAGTTATGTTCGACTGTCCGTCACATGAAAATTTGCCTTGATGTTATAATTTATAGAAATAACAATTCATAAACAAATACCTATTAAAGTGATGCAAGGATTATTTTGAGTTTGGTTTTGTAGGCTGTTCATGGCAGAAAATTATGTTCTTTTTTTAATTTCTATGTGAAAAATGACTTTTATTTATATTGTCATAAAGTAATGGGTAATGGTAATTAATTACTCTCAATGTAATGGGTAATGGTAATTAATTACATTGCTAAAAATGAGAAAGTAATTGTAATGATTACATTTAAAAAGTAATGGTAATGTAATTAATTACATTGGCAATGTAATTGCCCCAGCCCTGTCAGATCACCTGTGGTACCTTTCTCGAGATCTAAATGTAATGTTCGCGAAATCCCCTGATAATTTGCCTAGGATATTGACATCCTATGTAAATTTTCTGGAGTATTGACATCCTATGTAAATGTTCTCGAGATCCTGAGTTAATATGAAACCTTATATGATAGTGTCTCCACGTTGTGAAGCACCATTGGCCCAATACTTCGCACCAAATTTAATAAAAGAAATACCCAATCATTTGTGGCAGTGTGAAGTTGGATCGTTTTTCGTTATTCACCAATAACGAATAAAGAATAACGAGGTGACTTTCCTCGTTATTGGCGAATATCGATGCAAGTCTCGTTATTCGTTATTCAACTTTATATTCGGGATTCCAATAAGCAGCTAGCCATGACTAGAATGATGGATGACAAGTATCCCCCAGTAGTATAAAACACAATAAAACGAACTTGAAACCAAAAACAGTACACATTGTTTATTCAAGCAGCAAATAACGAGCTGTTTGGTATTCATTTTTCACCTCGTTATTCGAGATTCACATATGACGTGTTCATGTATATTTAATGAAGATATTTTAGGATTTCATTCGAAAGGATAGTTAGACAACAATAGAATAATGGATTGCAAAGTATTCCCTAGCAGTAGAAATATATTAAATCAAGTATAGTCGGTAAATAAACCAGATTGTTATTCAAGCCACGAATAACGAACTGTTTGCTATTCGTTTTTAACCTCGTTATTCGGGATTCACATATAAGGTACCTTTAATAAAGATATTTCAGGATTCAATTCTAAAAGATCAAGCTGCTTATTGGAATCCCGAATATA
This sequence comes from Patella ulyssiponensis, assembly GCA_963678685.1. Taxonomy (NCBI): domain Eukaryota; kingdom Metazoa; phylum Mollusca; class Gastropoda; family Patellidae; genus Patella; species Patella ulyssiponensis. The sequence goes on along the minus strand of OY783227.1, from coordinate 7,064,243 downwards.
AAGTTGAATAACGAATAACGAGGCGACTTGCCTCGATATTCGCCAATAACGAGGTAAGTCACCTCGTTATTCGTTATTGGTGAATAACGAATAACGATTCAACTTCACACTGCCATCATTTGTTACAAAGGAAAACTGATAACTATTGAAATAATAAACGGACAATCGATAGTATACCCATGTTTTACACTAATTTGAAATATCATTAAAATCGATAGGGTTCATCATCTTTTGGCCGACATACTTCATACCAAATATAAAATTGAAAATCGTACCACGTTATCTTTAATGTGCGAAGCTTTGAATTACAGACCTGCGTGTTAAATTATGTCAGATTAATGTGTGGGCGACGTATAATTGAAAATGTCATTTTGTGCATGGTTTTCGGATCATATTTTGTTTTAGAATATAGCTAGACAGAGAGTTTATTGTCTTGTGGCAAAAATGCTTTGGCTCTAACGCGTTCACAAGGTTTATCCAAAAATAGGAATAAAGCCATAACAAAACTTCAGGGAACGCTGCTAATCAACGGTCCATTATTCCGTCGAAAAAGGGTTCCTTTGCTTATGACACTAATGGATGTTTAATAAATTGAATAGGGGCCCGGCATTCATCAAGAAATCAAATCTCTATCGTGTTCACGTACTTGCTATATTTCTTGGACAGAAAACCTTATATTGCTCAAAATTAACAGACGTCATCCCTGTCGCGGAACACTGAATATCGAAAATCCGTTTGGGTTTGTTCCCCCATCGTTACATATTTGAAGAAAATACGAACAAAGAGGGTAACTCTCGGATAACTGAAAATTGAATGGCCCGAGTGCTTCACATCACATTTGAAAAACAAAATCAGTTAAAAACTGTAGCGTTAACAAGTTTTTCGGAAAAGAGGGATAATTCCATAACGACAAGATGTGCTAACAGAGTCTGGGACCGACCCTTACTCTAAATTTGAAACAAATCCGTTAATAACTGTAGTGTGTGTGTGTGTGGGGGGGGGGGGTGTTAACACAGGATGGGAGATTCTTGAGAACATTATTAGGGTATGTCGAGAACATTATATTGAGATTTCGAGAAAGTATCACAAGATCGCAGGATCTCGAGGTCTTCTACAAAATTGTGCATGACCCCTATACGCTTCCATATAAATGAATTGAATATTTCTTTTAAATGAATTGATTATTTCTTTTAATTCGTTAAATTCATTAAATTCATTTAGAAATAATCTTTAAATTCTAAAATAAAAGTCTGATTACGTATGGAATTTAAGCGCCCCCCCCCCACAAAAAGAGAAATGATGTATTGAGTCGTTTGGACGTGAACATCAACAATGCATCTGGACTCGTAACCCTTTTTAAGATTTCGGGTCAATAGTTTCGTTGGGTGACTTGATAATCGATTCCCGTTCCTTTAGAGTTCTATGCAGTAAATGACCCATGTGCTGTACATGAAAACGAAATGTAAATGTCACCTACACGTTATTTGTATAAAGTTTTATCCAGATACCGCATAATGCAGTTTGGGACACCATTACCCATTACATTGAGAGTAATTAATTACCATTACCCATTACTTTATGACAATATAAATAAAAGTCATTTTTCACATAGAAATTAAAAAAAGAACATAATTTTCTGCCATGAACAGCCTACAAAACCAAACTCAAAATAATCCTTGCATCACTTTAATAGGTATTTGTTTATGAATTGTTATTTCTATAAATTATAACATCAAGGCAAATTTTCATGTGACGGACAGTCGAACATAACTGATTAGAAATTACAATAAAAACAGGAAGGATTGAATGTAAATCAGTTTATATGTATTCATATTACATTATTATATGTATTGCGACTCATTTGGGTCAATTTCTGGGTCCAGAAAATATCAATTTAGCTCCTTTAATAAGTAATCTTATGAGATTCATAATCAATCCAAATAGTCTGTCTATAATACATTGTATAACCCATAACCATAAAATAATGAGATGTTTGAAAGCCATTGTTTGGTTTGTCACTTGTTACCTTGAGATTAAGATTAAAGGGTAGTAAGACTATTGTCTTTTAATCTAACTGATTGATTGATTGACTGAGTGATTGACTGTAAATTAACACTAATCTTTGATTAGAATATACTTCTTTTCAAAGATTCACTTTTTAGGTTACATGTCTAAAGAAGGGTCCTACATAAAAAGTAATAAAAGAAAATGTTGAATACCTTCTTATTATAATTTATTAAATCTGATTTAAATCTTTTTTTACAAAAAAAAAAAATTATAATAAATTGGATTTTGTGTCAAATACACTTCATTTTCTTCTTTGCGGCTATAAAATTTGATGTTTATCATATGAAAATATTTATATGTGCCATAAAAATGTAATTGAAAAGTAATTGAAATGTAATTGACCATTACATGATTTTTGGAATGTAATTAATTACATTTCCATTACTCATTACTTTTGAAATCTTCCATTACTCATTACATGGCCATTACTTAAAAAATGTAATGATTACATTCCATTACCATTACCCATTATCATTACCCCAGCCCTGGGTGATCACGGAATTTGAAAAAGTATCGCAGGATTGCATGATCTCGAGACCTTATACAAAATTTTGCACATTTAAAAGGAAACATATATTCGTTCAAAAGAAACAATTAATTTATTAAAGAGAAATTATTATTTCAATTGAGAGAAATAATCGTTTCGTTTAAAGGAATTAATTATATCTTTTAAAGTAAGTAATTGTTTCTTTTAAAACTATTAATTATTTCGTTTAAAGGAATTATTTAGTTTATAGGGCTTAAATGTTGTCGTTTTACCGAATTAAATTTAATTTAATAATTCTTCAATTATTCATACACACTAAGTTTGAAGACTATTCGACCACCTCTATCGCGATCGGAGTTTGTTGGCGATTGGGCGAACAGGGGTCACGACCAGGACGCGGGCGTATAACTACTAATTCTAATGTTTTGTCAATGGGATGATGTACTGGCAGCAGTGAAACTTGATGTGGTCCATATCCTTTCATGGTCGTACTTTTAAGGGAAATAATCCCAGAATTTACTTTATAATTTTTTTCAGATCTATCCCGTTTCGAAAGAATGAATAACTGGCATTATCAGGTATGGCAGGTGAATAATGATTATCTGCGAGAAGTTTTTCAACCAAACTTGAACACCTTAAAAGAACAATTTAGAAACTATAATATATTGGACGATTACGATTTGAAGACAATTGAGAAAGCTGAAAAAGATAACAAGTCCGGTGGGTCAGCAAAACTGGTGGAAATGTTGGGCGACCGAGGCAAAAATGTTCTTTCAACCATAATCGTGGTGTTAGAGGAACACATGACGTCAATAGCCGAAAAATTAAAATCAGGTACATGTATATTATAAGTATTTCACACTGTTATTCAGTATAAACCCATTCTGATCAGGTATCTGAGTGATCGTACATCACCAAAAATTACGCATGAATTATCAGTCAAGAATATCACATGCTGATGCTGTTCAGAGACGGATATGATGAGGAATGCTGATTTAGAATTGCATATGTCATTAATCGTTCTCATACACAGCCCCACGACAAAAACAAAGTTTCACTCTTTGAATGTACTTAGAGGCTGTGCGTTTATAAACATTTATAGATTAGAATCAAGAGGTCTTAATTTTTGAAATAGACTGGTATTTGAAATACGAGTGTTTAGTGGGAGATATACAAGGGATTATTTATAGTGTACACGGCTTAGATATCCTAAATATAAATGCGATCATTAATCAGTCATTAATCAATTTTAAATACATTTTCCAATTTGCAGAGTGTTTTGTATGTATAGTCGCGTGTGAGCATGGGGAGTCGTAACGCAATGGGTATGACCAGAGGAAGTTCTACGAAACTGAAAACATTAGCTAGTAATAATACCTATATTTGGTAATTTGTTTTGTAATGTTGTGTTTATCATTATTACAGATCTTTCCAGATTTGAACGACTGAATTATTCTCACTATAAAATATGGGAAGATAATCGGAAAAGCCTAATAAGAAGTGTTGAAAAGAATATTTCTCAGTTAATAGATAAGTTGCATGCTGAAAATATTCTAGTCGACAAGGATAAAGTCGACCTTCAAAAAGGCACACGTGAAGAACGATCAGCTGAACTGGTAAACCGGCTAAGATTTCGTGGCAAGGATTCACTACCACATATAATACAAGTGATGAATGCTTGTGATCTGAAAGAAGTAGCCAACAAATTGGAATCAGGTATTTTATTTTTATTCTGAAAACATTTCATCATGTTGTACCGTTAAAGAGCGTAGAAGTTATATAAATGGGTGGTAGGGTTCAACTTCTAATCAACATCGTCTCCTCCGGTTTCCTCTCACTGCTACTGATCATAAGTAAAACTAATTGTGGGTTGACATCTAATAAAGACATGAAATAGGGTTTAACGTCCTACTTTTCGTCTCCGCCGGGACTAAAGAAAACGGTTGTATCATGTTATAGATCTAGAGCGGGGTTCTGTTCGTCATGGTCAACGTTATCAGTTATCAGTTATACGCTACAGGCAATATAATATAATAGTATTCCAGAAAACATATAATATATTATTTATAAAAAGTCGAGATATTGATGTTATTACTCACCAAATCAAATACTGCACTTAATAAATAATACTATACATAATTGATTATAGATTTGTTTAAACGCCGTGTTATCCACACCAGTCCCTAATTCTAGGTTGTATACCCAAAATATCTTAAATATTTCTTATAAGGTTCGTTTTTTTTATCAGTGCTTTACACACATTCTTTGGTTTTCAGATTTGTCACGATTCGAACAGATGGATAAACGGCACCAGGTGATATGGGAAAATAATAAAACATTCTTGGTCGAGAATATGAAAGATAAGTTACCAGAGATAACAGAAAAGCTGTTGAGAATGGAGATAATAGATAAAGACGACCGTGAGATATTTACCAACGGTAACAGCGAGGAAGGTGCTAGGGAACTGTTTGATTTGTTGAGTTACCGTGGTAAAGATGTCCTATTAACAACAATAGATTTATTTAGAAGAGTTGGGCTTGGTCAGGTAGCAGATAAACTAGACAAAGGTATTACTTTCAATATATTTTTAACATTTGCGTTTAGACAATACATTTAATTACCTTTCTAAGATATCCTTAAATTCAAAATAAAGGCGCCTATATATACAAGATGAAATGCTAATAGTAAAGCCCTTTATCGACACGTCGTTGAACCATACAGAAAACGTCAAGAAATTGTACGACCTAAATATGCCTAATTTAAACAACCCCACTGCAAATCCCGAGTGCCAGTTTAAATATATGCATGTGGATGTTTAAATTGTCATTAGTCATTATGTAGATAAAACATTCTCATCCCTGTTGTTCAATAATATGTTATTCCTCGATAAACTGTGCAACCCCCACCCAATAAAAAAATAATCACTGATGAGACTGGTGTTTATATTTCGTAATTGTATTCACCAATCAAATGATTTGATTATGGTTGCCTGAAACACATAGAACTGACGGAGAGTTAAACACAGGAAAAAATATTTCAAATGAATAAAGTAATCTTATTCATTAAAATAAACAATGTTACCACTGGATTCACCGTTTGGTATGTTTGTATGGTTTTAGATGTAAATGTCGAAGAAGAACCCAAAGTCACAGATAAACTCCTGCAACAAGAAACAACACCCGTCTAAATTAAAGACTTCATGGCGATACCATTGCCAGATTGTTTAAACGCTATAAAATGTAAGTACAACATGAAATGGTATCCAAATTGTAACAATGAATCACGACGAGATCAATGACGATTTATCCTGAATGCTAAAGCAGCATCATTAATTTTATCACTCTCAATACATTTTTTTTGCACTAATAATCTATCATTAGGATTACAGAATTATATTATTTTAATCTGTTAGTTTTGGTGTTATTTTAATACTATAATAATAAGCTTTGTATTATAGTATTTATATTCGACAATTTTAAATGTGGTTTAATGGTATGGTCGAGACTTTAAGTGAAATATACATGTAGATGCAGAATATCTGTATTTTGAAATGGTGAAATATCCAATTTATATATTAATTTATTATTGTTTTATCTATTATTGTTTTATTGTTGCCCCTTAGAATGAATTATTGTATTTCATTGGGTTGTGAATGTAATGGTGGTTTATAATACGTCAGAAACTACCGGGCTATATTGGGCTACACTTATGCTGTAGTCACCAGACAAACCAGAACAAATAATCACAATATAATTTATATAAATAAATAGAATAAAATCTCACAGAAAATATAATTAAAAGCAAATATCACAAACGCGCTACATATATATTTGAAGTATAGAAAATCAGATATTTACACTTAAAATTCTCTTTAAAAATATCTAACACTTTACAATATAGATCCGGTTGTGCAAATAAATTCTATATTAGATGGCAAATAAATTCTATATTAGATGGTAAATCAATTCTATATTAGATGGTATATAAATTCTATATTAAATGGTTTCTATGTTAGATGGTATATATTTTCCATATTAGATGGTAAATAACATCTATATTAGATGGTAACTATGGTGTTTTGATCTAACGCCATTGAAATACTTGCATTAAATTAAAAAGTGCTTAACTGCCAAAAGAACATGACATTGTTCAGATTCTGGTTGGGGCGCTCGATTCAAGATGAAAATGTGTGTTAAAAAGTGTGATATATAACGCAAGAACCACACAAAACAAAAGTTGGACATATTTGTTATTATTATAATATTTTTATTTTAATATCTGTTATTATTTTGTATAATTCAATATATCTCACTAATCTAGTTTTATTACAATATTGTTAATTCCAACCGGATTAACACCCTTAGTGTTTAGAAGTTTTGCGTTCGGTAGACGACCTCCGTCAAGACCCCTCGCACGATTAACATGGCTTCATTCTTGTATTCAGTGTATGATTTATTTGGTGTTTTTTTTAAAAAGGATGTGTTCCCTTTCTCAGTGAAGTCTGACTACTGTATAATTTCTTATCGCATTCTAAACAGTAGTTACGATTTAAAGGAGGTTTCCCTAAAACTCAGTAGTTTACCCCATAGTATGCTATATGTAGCGTGTGTATGTTTTCATTAAACTGGTTGGTAGTTATAGAGGATATAGGACTGTTAAATAACATACAGACCCTTGAAAAGGGACAGATGGGTTGTTTTTGTTCAGTATACCGCTCTGTGTGACCCAAAGGTCGTTCGCCTAACAAATAAACATAAATACCTTTCATTTTCTTTTAGTGAAAAGATCAACGTTAGTTCACGTCTTTGTTCGTTTAGTGTAAAGATATTTAGTAGTATTTTTGTCGGAGAATGCATACTTTACTATGAATTAAGTTATGAGTGTCGACGAATCGTACATTCCCGGAGAATATAGATTACGGTGAACTTGCAAATTCGGGAAAATACATCAAAGTTTAACATGTGACCAGTGAGGAAAACTGACAAAGTCTAACAAGTGAAAATATTACTTTTGATCGATTGGGGTAGTTTCCCGTCGTTGAAAGGGATTTGAAGCTATATTTTGATGACTAACTTAGTATGAGTATGTTACAGTACAAATACATCATCAAATCACAGAGACTTTATAGTTTTAGATATAAAGTTTGAAAAACATATTTGTATCAACATCAAACGAATAACTCTTATTCATCCGCAGATTACTCACATGAGAGTTTCATTAATTAGGGTTTCACGCTCCACAGCAATCTTACCATTACTTTATAAAGAAAAGCCTTGTCGAAACGTCGCTTATTAATCAATAGTAATTGTATTCCACAGAATTGTGACTTGTATATTCCAGTTCGATTATGCTATGGACAGGCGATCGTATTTTGCCGCCCGATTGCGGCGATTGAAATTCGCCAACGATTTTTTTTCGGCCGATAACGAACGGGCACGCGTAGCGATCGTCTCAAGAGCGTACGCCATTTTGTGAGTAATGATATTGATCACGTGACTTGTTGTTCGCTTGAGTTGTACAAAATGACAGCCATATTGAGATGATGTGATATCAACGATGTCGATGATTGGCTTATAAAAATGAATCGCCCGACAATATACGCTGGACACGGGCACACGAGCGAATTTAATCTTATTATTTTTTTAATTCACTTTGGTCATATCTCGGAAACTACTTGTCGGATGTCTTCAGTCTTACTAGAAAAGTTTGTTTGACTTACAGATTAAAGATTTTTTAAACGTTCTGCGGCAAATCGAAATGTTAAAATCTCTGTCGTAATATTAACATTTGAAAGCGATTGACATAACCGTAAACATGGCACACAGCTACCGTACTTTAAATTTTTGATCTTTGACGAATCTTCCCAGATATTAGCTGCCAAATATTGAGAAAAAAATATCTTATGTATGAAGACTTGTCTATGGGATTTTATCTATAAAAAGGTCATCTGACCTGTGCAAAAATGTGAACAATTTTTGTCGCGATAATAATCTTTAGCCACCATGGGCTTATTAAATTTATTGATTCTAAGTTAATTATTTATTGCCTGATTTGTGTAAAATAAAGTCTATATGATACATGGCTCTTATTTTGTTTTTGTATTACCGATAAATGTTTCTATCGGCACGGAAAGTGACGCAATTGTGCCCCCAACTAAAATTTTCAAAAGTATTTTTACAGATATGTAATTTCGGTTTTGTATTTGCGTCATATTGATTTAAGGGCGATAAAAAGAGTAAAATTGAGCTATTTAAAATGCATTCAGGCTTTTCATATGTTAAAGTAGCTAAGTCTCTAACTCAATATCATTCAAAATCTTAAACATCGAAAACACGAATTATTTGTCAGTTTAAATCAGATGATGATGTGATCTTACCGGGAAAAGATGGGTTTTTGATATCAAATATTTAAGACAAGATAAACATTATACCATTGGTACACGAATCGTGTACCATAATGCCTTTCAGCCCCAGTTCTAGCAAGAGACTCGGGGACGAGGCTAGTTACATTGCACCAAATCAAACAGCGTTTATAGACTGGAATAACCAGACGCTAGAAATTTGCATTCGTTTTGAACTGCTTGCTTATTTCGCCGAACATAACTGATTTGAAATTAAGGCAAAAACGGAAAACATTGAATGTAAATCAGTTTATATATATTCATATTACAGTATTATATTCGTTGCGACCCACTTGTGTCAATTTCTAGGTCCCAAATGTTAGCGATTTAGTTCCTTTAAATATTTCTTTGTCATAAACTTGTAGCATTAATTCATACGAAGACAATCTATGTTCAACCATGATATGTGATTCCAATCAACAAATAGAATGGACCTATACGATCATAAAGATACCAATAATTAGTTTCTAACTTGTTTAGTTGAGAAGAAAAAGACGATTTTCTACAAGACACTTTTCAAGGTTTTTGGTCTGTAAAGTTTCATAACACTAATTTAACATTTTCAATATCACCGAAAGTAATACCATTTTGGCACAAACTGTATTGTTTAGCTTCAAACACAAATACAATTTTGAAGTTAAAGATATGCATTATTCTTATCAAATTATAATATTTGATTCCCAGAGACAAAGAGAATGAATCAATGCGATCATACATATATATCTAAGACGTGTTTCTAACACCTCCCCAAGAAGTAGGGTCGCTTGTCAAATCTCGTGGGTTTTCTCCGGGTACTCCGGTTTCCTCGGCAACGTGAAGTTAGCCTGTTGTTCGTTGTTCGTTGTTCGGTATTCGCGAATAACGAACAACGAGCCAGTTTGTTGTTCGGTATTCGCGAATAACGAACAACGAGCTGGTTTGTTGTTCGGTATTCGCGAATAACGAACAACGAGCTGGTTTGTTGTTCGGTATTCACCAGATATGGAATTAGTAATGTAATAAAAGATTTTTTGCAGGGAACACGCCGCAGGCGGATTTTTATAAGCCTAACTGGATTATAAAGCTTCAAAATTCTGGGAAATAGATTCTCACAACTTCTCTTTCTATCCGACGATATGGAATTAGTAATCTAATAAAATAACTTTTGTAGGGAACACGCCACAGGCGGGTTTTTATGAGCCTAACTGGATAATAAAACTTCAAACTTCTGGGAAATAGATTCTAACAACTTCTCTTTCTATCCGAAGAAAGAGCTGTTACATATTGGCGAATAACGAACAACGAGCCAGTTTGTTGTTCGGTATTGGCGAATAACGAACAACAAGCTGGTTTGTTGTTCGGTATTCACCGTATATGGAATTAGTAATATAATAAAGGTACTTTTGTAGGGAACACGCCACAGGCGGGTTTTTATGAGCTTAAATAGACAATAAAACTTCAATCTTCTGGGAAATAGATTCTAACAACTTCTCCTTCTATCAGAAGAAAGAGCTGTTACATATTGGCGAATAACGAACAACGAGCCAGTTTGTTGTTCGGTATTGGCGAATAACGAACAACGAGCTGGTTTGTTGTTCGGTATTCACCGTATATGGAATTAGTAGTATAATAAAGGTACTTTTGTAGGGAACACGCCACAGGCGGGTTTTTATGAGCTTAAATAGACAATTAAACTTCAAACTTCTGGGAAATAGATTAGATTCTAACAACTTCTCTTTCTCTCCGAAGAAAGAGCTGTTACATATTGGCGAATAACGAACAACGAGCCAGTTTGTTGTTCGGTATTCGCGAATAACGAACAACGAGCTGGTTTGTTGTTCGGTATTCACCGTATATGGAATTATTAATATAATAAAGGTACTTTTGTAAGGAACACGCCACAGGCGGGTTTTTATGAGCTTAAATAGACGATTAAACTTCAAACTTCTGGGAAATAGATTCTAACAACTTCTCTTTCTATCCGAAGAAAGAGCTGTTACACATTGGCGAATAACGAACAACGAGCCAGTTTGTTGTTCGGTATTCGCGAATAACGAACAACGAGCTGGTTTGTTGTTCGGTATTCATCGTATATGGAATTATTAATATAATAAAGGTACTTTTGTAAGGAACACGCCACAGGCGGGTTTTTATAAGCTTAAATAGACGACAAAACTTCTGGGAAATATATTCTAACAACTTCTCTTTCTATCCGAAGAAAGAGCTGTTACACATTGGCGAATAACGAACAACGAGCCAGTTTGTTGTTCGGTATTGGTGAATAACGAACAACGAGCTGGTTTGTTGTTCGGTATTCACCGTATATGGAATTAGTAATATAATAAAAGTACTTTTGTAGGGAACACGCCACCGGCGGGTTTTTATGAGCTTAAATAGACAATAAAACTTCAAACTTCTGGGAAATAGATTCTAACAACTTCTCTTTCTATCCGAAGAAAGAGCTGTTACATATTGGCGAATAACGAACAACGAGCCAGTTTGTTGTTCGGTATTGGCGAATAACGAACAACGAGCTGGTTTGTTGTTCGGTATTCACCGTATATGGAATTGGTAATATAATAAAGGTACTTTTGTCGGGAATACGCCGCAGGTGGGTTTTTATGAGCCTAAATGGATTATAACACTTCGAACTCTTGGGAAATAGATTCTAACAATTTCTCTGTCTATCCGAAGAAAGAGCAGTTTCATATTGGCGAATAACGAACAAAAGATACTTTATTAGATTACTTATCCCATATCTGGTGAATACCGAACAACAAACCAGCTCGTTGTTCGGTATTCGCGAATACCGAACAACAAACTGGTTCGTTGTTCGGTATTCGCGAATACCGAACAACGAACAACGAACAACAAGCTAGCTTCACGCCGCTGGTTTCGTCCCACTGCTAAAGACCCCTACGCGCAAGCGAATTATGGAATTTAAACTAAACCATATGTTAGTCACGAAATGACCTAGTTTGTGTCGAGTGGATGTTAAACCCCATTTCCCTCTCTCTTTAACACCCCCGTACCGCGCAATAACCAATTTTATCAAAATCACACTTTTAAGATGTTCCAACAGGATTTATAAAAAGTTAATGCAGTTTTAAGTTGATCAGTGGTTATTTCTCTAATAAATAAATATCCCCATGCCACATACGCTCACGCCAACGATCGAAACCATAGCCGCACATATGAAAATGAGTATTGCTTAAGTATACAATAACTACGGGAATTATTAAAATAATGACAAACACATATTTATATATACAAACATATATTTGCATGTTTTATTTAAGCTTACAGCAATTAAATCAACATTAAGTTATTAGTTTAAAAACATAGATACAAGTCCAAGATTTTGTCCGGGGGGGGGGCATACATTGGAGTAAAGGGTAATCATCAGAGTGCCGCATGCATTAGTGGTTTGGTGTAGTCCCCAGAGTCTTCGTCGCGGCCTCATTCCGAAAGCAATTGTATACGTTCCAACATTAGGAATTCTTTGGGCCCCCTACACCCCCCCCCCCGATCCGCGCCTTTAAGTGGTCGATTTGATTTAAGAAATAATAAAATGTATGTATATACAGAAAGCACATCAACTGCGAATAAAAAAAGAATCCCTATTTCACAGCATATATGACAAGAAAGTAACAATATATCAGTTAAGTACATAATTGATAAAAAAAAAATAATCACAACTAAATTTTTTGAAACACTAATTGATATTTAAATATATAAGCAAATATTTATATTACCTATATAAGTATAAAAATAATCAATTTGATACTAAGCAAACAAATATTACATATAAAAATTTATAATTATTTCCATAATTATTAAACGTATACAATCATTGCAAGAAATATACAACAAAATTATAATATCAAATCTAGGGACCACATCTATATGGAATCATCGCGTTGTATTCAATTGCGGATAAACTATATTTCATGTTAGACGTTAAATAAATTAAATAAAAGCTAAAACTAAGTAAACAAATGTATATTCAAATATGGTCTAAAAATTTGAATTAATTTGAGAATCCATACATGTGAGAATCTAATCTAGATGGTAGAGGGTCTTTTTTCACAATTATCACGTCATCTACTGATCTGGTGCATGTTGGTAGCGGATATGGGCAACACGGTCATCAGCACCAGTCATAATACAGGAAACATAAAATCACATGTGCCGAAGAGACTGGTGATAACATGGCAAGGTATTACTATGGTCTAAAATACATGATACATGATAGTAGTGCGATTTGAAATGCAACAAAATGGGGTTTAACGTCTTACCATTTTGCTAATGAAGACGGGCATACGCCACACAGTGTGCTATGGGGAAAGTTTTGTCAGATAAACGGTGCTACGGGCTATCCCAATTCCAAATGTTAAGGCTTCTTTTAGGCGATATTTTTATCGATACGAAAGTTGGGTTATATTATGCATATGACTATGTTTTACTGACCTGTATCGGGTATTAATATTAATTCAATCGCTGCCAAGTTCCTGCTTATATCTTCAAAGATGACCTTACATGTATAGATAGAATTATAATCATTCTCATCTGTATTTAATATAACCAGAGTTATCTTCTTTTTGCCTTCTACTGTACTCTGATAAAATACTGCACGATTATTACCTATCGGTTGGTAACCCTGATTCTTCGTCCAGTGTCCAATGAGGAACTACAAAATGTAATACGAAAAATAGTTTCTTCCTTTTTTGGTGTTTATGTTTTGTATTAGAAGTATTAATACGTTTCGGATAAATTCATGGATTCCTCTCTTAAAGCTACCATTTAAAAGTTACAGTATACATGTGAAAACATTTTGAATAAAATAAAAATATACTACACTTATACAACCCTTGGAGCACAGGCACTTGAAGGGATTAAAATAAAACTTCTTACTACTGCTTGACTATATATATATAATATCATTCAAGGTATTACAGACGACATCTTTGTTGTGAATTTTTTATGATATATTGTCTGCTGTCATCTCGCAATACTCACTAGTTCTAACACTTCATGTCATTTTTATTGCCAACGAGACTTTATTTGATCATTATTCACATTCAGATGTAATTAAATTGGTCCTTTCACAGCGTTATTAATAACAAATCAAACTTAAAAAGCTATCACTAGTCGATATTCAACTTGGCGAGCCCGGAAGTAACGCGAAATAAGGTCAAAAGAAGTCTGTATCACCCAGTCCCTTTATAAACCTATCATTACTCGATATGTGCATAGGAACTGGGTGATCAAGTCTCGCTGAAACGCGGCCTCGCTTCGTAAATTCTATCACGCGAGACTTGATATCAACACGATTAAGAGTCACACAATGCTGCTGTTAGAACTGCTGCGATTGAGTTAGCTCGAGTTACAAAAACCAATTAATCTTCAAATCTGTCCAATAGGGTACTTACAGATTTGCCAGAACTATATATGCTAAAGAATCTAATATCGGTGGCTTCAGGACAAAAGGTATATATCCAATATAACATAATGTCATCCCATAATTGTCCATGTAGTTGATTAGCAACTGTCGCTTATCTTGGACCTGCAAGTACAATAGAGAGAGAGAGAGAGAGAGAGAGAGAGAGAGAGAGAGAGAGAAACGGGGTTTAACGTCCACTCGACACAACTAGGTCATTTCGGGACCAACATATGGTTTAATTTTATTTCAATAATTCGCTTGCGCGTAGGGGTCATACCACGTTTGGTCTTATTTTTTGTTTGCCAACTCATTTGAAGAGTACACATCAATAACAGGTTTGATTAGGTTAAAGACAACCAATATTAGTCCAGCGTGTTTCGTCAATATGTGGTCATCAACGTCAGACTCCATTCATGAACGGTTGATTCCTGTCTGAAAGTAAAAACCGTGTACAAGTGAAGAAGAGATATCGAGTTCATTAATTAATTACAACAAACGAAAAAGAACACCTACAAACCTCGATCACATAATAGCTTAGTCTCAATATAACCAGTCACACCATCACTAAAGGTAATTTTACAGCCATATATTGTACTAAAATCACCCGCAGTTGTATTTTTTTATCGTTACAGTTATTTCCTGTCTAAATGATAAAAATGTGTTACTAAGCTGGGCCCTGTTTCACAAAAACTTAAATCTCCTTAAAATCGCCTTTAGACTGGTGGCCAGTCTTCTCCACACACCAAAAATTGGCCAGTCCTCTCAAAAAAAAAAACGAAAAAAAAACGTAATCTCTAGAGACTGGCCAAATAGAGTTTCATTCTCATCTAGTAGGTCAATCTGCATTATGTAGGTCGTGTGACGTCGTGCACGTGATCACGACATATCTAACATCACGTGATAATAAACATGGCTGTCGACTAACTGGCAAACTGGTGTAGGTGCGAGATGTTTGTTGTGGATAACAGTTATTGTTATTTAGTGATACTTTAACGATCTAAGAATTTTGTTGACGGACAATATCTGTCGAATGAACGGATACAACGTATGGGATGAGGTGAATGAACATAAATAATTACACACGACATCATTATAACAACTTAACGAAGCCAGTTCATGCGTATCGGGACGAAGCCGAATGGCGAATGGAAACAAAAACGTGACATCAGCCCGCAGACGGTTTCAGCATGACTGCTTTGCACTCCATTCGAGACGCATGATTCATGAAGGTAAATATCGAACTTAATTTATCTTAGACATTACCGTTAGTAGTATTAATTAGATTGAAATGATAATTGAAACAAATTCGTGTCACGTGACTCGGGGCTTGCTTGACAACTGTCAATCATTCCAAATAAGGAACAACGTAAAACAGGACAGGAACGCCCATTTTATTGTGAAGCTCGCAAATTGTCCAGTCTCTGGTGCTGGTTACAGGTTTACTCAAATTTTTTTTTTATACAAATGGAAACGAAAGTGTTGGTTTACTAAAATTAATACTTTTATATAAATCGAAATGTAAAATAAATAGAAGAGACTGGGCCAGTTTAAATCGCCTTAAACTAAAATTTCATTCTAACTGAAGATAGATGAGTTAAAATCGCATTTTAAGTTACAATCAATCTTCATGAAACGTATAAAATTTAAAATTTTATTTTGATTTTAGTTAAAATCCATTTTAGGGATTTTAGCTTAAGTTTTAGTGAAACAGGGCCCTGGGGTCTATCTTCCCCGATATATGAATAAATTCTGGTTCCATTCCAATATCCAAGCTGTTGTAACTACAATATACGAAAAGAAAAATTACATTGAGTGAAACTGCCCCCCCCCCTTCACCCCAACACCAAATTAAAAACGTACATCTTTATATAACGTTACTAACAATTCAATTGTTGATCACTCAGCTTTACCCAATGCTCGGTTCCCAGCTTTACGATTCATGCTGCGATTGGAATTGTGGTTTTAATCGTGGAGTAATCGTGATGCGGCACCGCTTTCCATTTTGTACACAGTGAACAGTCCATTTGCACTATTTGCGGTTGTACACGGTGAACAGTTCATTTGCTGATTACACTATTTAGCCTGATTACACTAGTTTGTCTATACGTTTTTGAAGGACTTCGAATTTTGTCTAGCGGTTTGGATTGTTCATACTTGGTTTTATTTTAATAATCCTACCACAGTTGATCGCATCGAAACGTGTCCAAGCGTATCTGCACGTACCAGATCGTGGACACAACTGGGACAATTCTAACGTAACGCATCGCATGATGACACTGCGGAAAACTAGCATTAGCAGAAAATACTCATGTTTGAACTTATGTCAGTCAATCAACCAACATTAGGAATAGGGTTATTGTGTTCCAAAATGTTGCCGGGTCGATTATCCTACGCGTCAACGGACTTGGTCATGATATTCAATTAATAAAAAAAACCACCAAGTTTAAACTTTCTTTATTAATTAGAAGCAGAGTTCTTCTTGGGGCCCTAGGCGTGAGCCTGCCAAGCATACTGTCGTAAATGAAATTTGACTGGACAACCTAACACGTGTAACTGCTTATGACAAGCTCATGTACCTGTCCTCTAGTGTATCTGCGAAATACAACGCCTGTTGCCGGAGAACTGTGATGATAGTGCCACACAAATTTAATATCTTCTGTTGGTCGTCCTGTGTGAGTGAAATAGCTTTATTTAACGTCCGCTTCCACCGAGGTGATATCGCAGACAAGTTGGTCGTCCTATCATTTCTGGTATTTTGCTGTAAACACGTGGCACTAGAACGACACATAAAAAGAAAAATCAATATTTTGCTGAAACCTGTTAGAAACTGAGTCAAATTTCGCCCAGTATCTACGGAATTGTCACGAAAATAAATACAGCTTCGCATTTTTCATGAACGATAACTAATTTATATATACTATTCAAAAAAAGTAGGGGATATTTGATTTTTAAGTGTTATTAAAGTCACCTAATGAAACTGACGAAGAAACAAATGACAAAATGAAATGAAGTTCACATTCATCGATTTATTCCAAATGATCGTTAGACTAAGTAAGGCACAGACTGACCATTATAAGGGTAAAATGATACCCGGGGTCAAACAGCAAAGTTACCACAGCATCACAACAAAGTCAGTAACGGGTAAATCCTCCTCTGTTTGCCAAACAAGCATTGATCCGACGTGGCATACTCCTAATGAGACGTCTAAGGTCATTGTGGTCCAGATTGTCCCATTCCTGTTGCAACGCAGCAGCAAGTTCTTGGACATTGTCAGGACGTTGTTGACGTTGGCGTAACCTCTGTCCAAGCATGTCCCAGACATGCTCGATGGGGGAGAGGTCGGGACTCAGTGCTGGCCAAGGTAATGTGGTGATGTTCTGTTGTTGGAGGTAACCTGTAACGATCCTGGCCCTGTGACATCTTGCGTTGTCATCCTGGAAGATGAAACGGCGGCCATGACGTCGTGCGAACGGCACAACATGGATTGCCAAGATGTTGTCCCGGTAGTACTGGCCTGTAACACGCCCTGCAACAACATGTAAAGCCGTTCTTTCAGCAACAGTGATGCCTCCCCACACCATAACAGAACCACACCCAAATCGATCAAGTCTGATGTCGTTAACGTCTTGGAAGCGCTCGTTTCGACGACGCCACACCCTCCTACGTCTGTCCAAAAAATCAACAGTGAACCTTGACTCATCTGAAAACATCACATTGCTCAAGCGTCGATTATCCCAGTGTTGACGATCCCTACACCAACGACGTCTTGCCTGAATGTGATGATCTCTCAAACAAGGGATCACGCGAGGACGTCGGGCGCAAAGGTGACCCCTATGCAGTCGATTCCGAATCGTCTGACCACTCACTCTCACACCAGTATCTGTTTGAAGACGAGCGCTGATCTGATTTGCTGTGATGACACGATTTCTCAAGGCCAAGGTACGGATAAATCGATCCTGGGCTTGAGTTGTCGCCCTTGGTCGACCTGAGCGTGGTCTCTCCTGTACAGATTGTGTATCACGGTATCTGGACCATAGCCTGCTTATGACAGACTGAGAAACATTCATCGTCCGCGCCACAACCGCCTGTGTTGTGCCGATCTGTAGCATGCCAAGGGCACGTAACCTTTCATTTTGGGTAAGCCGACGCATATCAAAATTTGTTTTCTGGTCACTAAAACAATTAAACTGATGTTTCCACCCTGGAATTCAATGCCAAAATGACTGTAACATTCAAAGTCAGAGTCGTGCAAATCTTGGGTTGGACCCCCATGATGATCCCAAGCATCACCTGCATTCCATGCGGTAGCTATTGGTGCGTTTGGGCGTCACCTGTAACTGCAAATGTTTCTTCTGTTAGGTTCTATAGTGACTTTTTTCGTAGTCATTTGCATATTTTAGTATTATGCCCCCAAAATCAAATATCCCCTACTGTTTTTGAATAGTATATATAGTGTAATACTTTATCAAATAAATATCGCAATGATACCAGTATTAAACAATTGACCAAGCGACTTTGATATTCTGAACTATCATTGGATATTATTGACAGCTTTCGTAATTTTGTTAAATTATATGTGTAGATTAGCCTAAATATAATTAAGTTATCTTTCTTACCTCCAATAACACTATAAACCTCAGAATGCCACGTTTGTCATTTTTGTCCAAACATCGCTAAAACGTGTTAATTGTTTTGCCACGAATTTGCCACGATGTAACGTGGTAAAAAAAAAATGCCACGTTTGTCCGGAGTGTCGAAACGCAGCTTTTTAGATTGCCATTTTTTTGAAACGAGGTATTTTGTCCAGGACGAGGCTGGGTAAAAATTGACACGTTTTCAAAAAGTGGTTTTCTTCAAGATAAATATTACCGGTACTTGCTATCAACAAATAGAGTCACAAAATTTAATTTTCCGATCTTTACGTGAACAGTTCCTAAGCGCTTGAACAAGATCGCATGATCTAAGGTATCAAAGGCGTCGCTCGGGTCCAAGCGGATCAAGTGAGCAGCCTGGTTTCTGTTTAGTACCAAGTCGATATCATTTTTAATCTTGACCAATGCCGTCCTGTAGTCGATCATGTAGATGTGACAGAATTTCGTTCTTGGAATCGGGTTCTTTAAAACAACTTCTTGATGACAACACTGGTATAACTTCTAATAATACTTTTATTCTGATTCTTACAAGAGGTACAAACATCGTAATGTAAACGACCGTAGAACTAACTATATGGAGGGAGTCATGACTTAATTAGCTTGGCTTAGCACGAGTGTGCTAACTCCAAAAGCTCTCGTCTCGTCTCGTGCCAAGGCGCCCGTGGCCTTCGCTCAAATCTGGCCGGACCTAACTCCTAGCCCTGATTGGAGACCTGACTCACGATTCGTTTCTATTCTGAGTTTATAAACGTATTCAAGACAAAGGAGCTCATTATTACTCTTATTAAGATATAAACTCTCCCGTAAATATCAGGCATTTCCCATTAAATATTTGGGGTATTACAAATTTAAAAAATATTTCCCGTAAATATCGGGCATTTCCCATTAAATATTTGGAGTATTACAAATTAAAAAAAATCTCCCGTAAATATCGGGGCGTCCCATTAACTTTGGGGCTAATTTATACGTATAGACAAAACAAAAAAACACTTAGAGATAAATGCGTTAATACTTTGTAAATGTTAACTTCCTAATAACGATATTGTTAACTCTAGTTAAACAATCACAAAACATTTTACTCCACAATATAAACCACTCAATACTAATTTTAAATGCCAAAATATGTGTTCAAAAACAAACAATGATAATTTATAATCTTTTAAAAACAACATGACCCATTTGAAAACAAACAATATATATGCAATTTTGTTTTAGTAATTTTCCTACATATAGTTAAAGACTGTTCCACTACTAGCTTGAAATGTAATATATTAAATTTAGTAACTACACCATGACATTAATGACGCGTGATGATAAACTGTTGATGTCCCAGTTAAATTATGTCACATCACCACAGTTGTTTCTTAACACCTATACCTAATTGGGGCAATAAATCAATCAAGGTAGCTATGTGTCTGCAATAGTTTTACACCTCCACCGATGGTGTGTATTCTTGTCTTGTCAATTTCTCTGATAATAATATAGTTTGAACTGGTGTTATTTTCGTATTAAATAACATAAATTTTAATTTTTACAAATTCGCCGATAGCAAATACCGCTAAAAACTATCTTGAAAACACCACGTTTAGTAATCGAGACATTTTTACCAAGCCTCGTTCTGAACAAAATACCTCGTTCCAAAAAAAGGGCAATTTAAAAAACCTCGTTTTTGAACTCCGGACAACGAGGCATTTTTTTTTACCTCGTTTGGACAGAAATGCCGAACGAGGCATTCTGGGGTTTATAGTGTAAGGCATGCCAACAACAAGTTAAAGTTACACAATGACATAAGGAATGCTACCAAGATCTCCAGTCGGGTGTTGATAACAGGTTGATGTTACAATCACTAACACGTATTTTAATATGGCAGGACGCTTCTATGACATATGTCATTGTGTTATATAGACCATATTTTATTAAATGGGAGCTGATTTTATGGGCAATTACCTTTTCAATAACTTTACCAATAAACGGGAGGTTAGAAACCGGCCTATAGTTTTTAAATAACTCAGGATTTAGGTTAGCTTTTTCAGGAGTGGGGATACTAGTGCACGCTTTATGATGGTTTAAATCACAGGAATTCATCGGAATTCTATTGTGTGTAATAAACATGACATTGTGTGGTTCTTCTCGCATAAATAAACACTAATTTCTTCTCTGCGATATCAGTTATGTGGAAGCAGACGTCAGCTATTTCACACTTAACGTTGTTAATTAGTTTGTGAGTTCACTCAGAGACCGCGGTTGTTACTTAAAACCTATTATATATAGGTCAACGTTTTCAAGGATTCTGATACAACAACCATGACAAGATGTTCACCTATTTTGACTGTATATACGTAATTCGACACAACATTCGGTAAATAAGAGTGATTTAATTGCTAAATAAAAGATGAAATATTTAGAATATGGATCATGTTGTCTATACAAGATGTCAAGTCTAACTTTGAATACCAAAAATAAATTTGTATTTAATCAATAGATTATTCACGGGATAACGCATCAAGCCAAATATCAAAGGGTTCATTGGCTTCAGTTCCATCGTTATTATAGATCCAATAACATATTTTCTGAAAAGCATAATACCGCTAAATATTTGATAGTACGTCTTGAATAATTAATATTTGTGGTGCATATTTCCTTATTACATATTTGCTATCGTATTGATTTTTTTTATGCATACATGCTTTTCCTTTTATAGATGTTTAGCAGAATGACATATAGTTGTGGCCAGCTAATCGAGGCTGCAAATTGATAACTCTTGACAAAAATAATGGTTTTGCTAATAAAGTTCCCCTCTTTAAAATATGGTGAATTGTTATTTAACTTTTTAAAGTCTTATTTGAAGACCTTTGGCACTATCTTGATTAGTTCTGCTTCAGACAAAAGTGGTTCGAGGCTAACATTCACAAAAAAACCATGTAAAATTATGATGATAGCGGTTGCCACGTGATGTCAATTAATGTAAACATTGACAGTGAAGTGACAATCTTAGCATTCCCTATTCTGAGGTGTATTTCAGTTGCTATAATCACCTGATATAAGTGCGATTGACATTTGCAGAATTTCAGGGATGTGTTTGGATATAACACGAGTTTGAAAATAGTGCCATTGGCATTTGCAGAATTTCTTAAAGATTTTTGTCATTCTAGATTTTGAGATTGGAAAGATCTTTGGCCATGACCATGAAAACTTGTATGTCTAGACACTAATATTTATAGGCGGTTAATTGCCTGCTCAAAACGGAGCGTACAGTTGGCCATACCTTTCTACCAATGAGAACCCAAGATATTTCAGATCTGTGTTACGATAACCTAAGTATACTTAAAGGACATAGATGTACCAGTTTCAAGGTGGTGATGTACACAATGCCACCTAGGCCGATATTCTAGTGATTGGCTCGCTAGCCTGGTGGTCGGGTGTTCGTCCCTGCATTGGACGAGAAGGTCCACCCAAATTTTTCGACGTGGTTTCCCCTTGTCAGTGATGCAGAAGAAGGGTCTGACAAGGACAGCTGCCTAGTCGTTCGGATGGGACGAAAAACTGAGGTCCCGTGTACAAATTGTCGTGCACGTAAAAGATCACTTGGCAGTTGGATATACACCACATGAAATATGAGGGTCACCAACATCGTAGTTACGGAGAACCAGCTATGGCTATTTTAGAGTAAAAAAAAATCCCTAAATTCAAATATTTCCCATAAATTGCTTATTGATCTTTGACGGCTGAAATCAGCTATTCCTTTCCTGCCTTTTCCACAAATAAAATGGTGTTTAGTAGCCAGTTATTTGAAAGAAATTACAATAACATATTCCCGAAGCAATGGCCCGAGAAATGCCTTTCTGGCCATTTCTAGATTGACTTCTGATACATGAGGTTTTGAAGGAGTGAGGCTATTCTTCCCGTTCAAACAAATCACTCCTAAGTACAGCAACAAGACAGTCCTACTTTTAATCTGGGTCTTCCCATTGATTTAAGGTATTGCAAAACGGTGAAAATATTGCTCGTATCCATTGTAGCCATATTGATAGACTCGTTTGTCATGCAATTAATTTTTCTGAAATATTCTGCTATGCACTGGTTAAAATTCGTGAATCATGACATAACATTTTGTAACAATATTTGGAGCCCTGTTTAAACCCGAATGATAGTGTTACTCAGATAAGTATTGGTTGTTAATCGGACTGTTGACCAGTCATAATTAGGAATAAAAATTTGCTTTCGTTAGGTCTAATCACACGAAACACTGCGAGGAGTGTGCTACAACAGTATCCTTACATGCATATAATATTTGTTTTTAGTGGACTCGCCTGTCCAACCTCGTGGGTTTTCTCCGAGTCCTCCGGTTTCCTCCCACTGCTAAAGAATACTACGCGCAAGCAAATTATTAAAATAAAATTAAAAACCATATGTTAGTCCCGAAATGACCTAGTTTGTGTCGAGTGGACGTTTAATCCCATTTTTCTCTCGCTCTCCCCTATCAGTGACTGTAGCAGACAAGCGGATATTTATGACTACTATGCTAGTACAAATGTATAAAATATACTATTTAGTTTTTACGATTTGCTGTTCAAAAATTCGTCTTTCTTCTACTAGATCATGAGATTATATTGTCGAATTAAAAAAATGTTGAAAATTATTTTAAGATTAATCATATTTATATTTACCAAGAACAACTCTTTTGGTATTACAGTATATTAAGATTTTCAAACTTCATCGTTTAAAAATTGTAACAGTGTAATTGTGACCTCCAGATACTTATTAGACTATTAGACAGATGGATAGATGGGTAGATTGGTAGACAGATGCTTAGGTACATTGGTAGATAGATAATAGATGTTTAGATAGATAGTAAAGTATAGCGATATATTTTAATTTGAAATGCTTATTGGTAATACGTATTTGTATTTTCCATAATGGAACATTTTTTAAACGTGAATTATTTGAGGAAATTATATAATGCTTTGATATGTATTTGTCTTTTTCTATTTGTATTATGACTTGTTCTTAATGGAAATGGAACCAACGTTAATTTGGTTTCTGGGGTCCTGTAACAATTTTTTAGTGTGTAAATGAAGCGGGTTTTTTTTTCGTCATTTTTGGTGAAAATCGTTATTTTTGGACAAAAATGGAGATTATTTACTACTAACTGGGTCGATTTCCATCCAGTTTTTTTCTTGGTCGCAATACTATAGGTCTTTGCTTTTTCAGTCAGCATTAAAAACAAATTATTATACCCGCAGTAGGTGAGATATCGAGAGAATAAAATGATATACCTAAAATGAGCTATTTTGGTACCTTGTAGTCCCTATACCAAAAACCACTCGATGAAAGTTCATCAAACTTTCAGAATGTATACCTTATAATCATATCTACTATCTTATAAAGTTTCATTAATCTACTCGCCGTAATTTTGTTGTACCCTATAATTGAAAAATGGCCTGAAAATGACGATTTGGGGGGAGGGGGGGCGGACTTAAAATTTTAGATTTTTTTCTACACTCTAAATTTTGTTCGATTGATCTAAAATTGTGGCAGTGGTGTTTTGAGTGGTTACCCATCAAACATAAAAAAATGGCATATATCGGTCACCCACCATGTGCCGGTCCCTGCATGGTTCTCTCGCAAACGCATTCTTAACTTCTTTGACTATAATAGTAATAGTTGCGCCTTGTAGGGCACTGTCAAGAAGATAACGTAAATCGGTAAATAACTTTCTTCAAGCATGTATCAAGCTGTTAACTCAGAAGGAATCTTTTGAACTTGAACAGGGGACCGCCGGTATACATTTTTTTCCTCTTTTTTTTAGGAGTCACAGTGGCACAATGAGTAAGACACTGGCTTGCTAGCCTGTAGGTTGCAGGTTCGTCGCTCCCTGTGTTGGCTTAGAAAGTTCATCATTTCCGACGTGAGTGAGAGAGGGCCTGTCAAGGTTCTGTGTACACATTGGCGAACACGTGAAAGATCCCTTGGCAGTTGGAATTCCAGTTAATAGTAGGCCGTAGCGCTGCTGTTCAGGCAATATTTTTTCTCATAGCAAACTGCATGGCGTATGCCTGTTTTCATAAGCGCAGTCGGTTTAGAACGGTAGGATGTAAAACCCCATTTCATTTTATGTTTTTAAAAGTGGGAAGTGTGACCATGAGAATTTGACTAATTTAACGACAGGTTCACTTAACTATGCCCTGCTAGGTGGGTTAAATATGGACCATTTTAACGATGACATAACCATGCGTTAAATTTAAAGGCACGACAACAAGACTTCCCTAGTCGATACCCTTTTAATGATTTAACCACGCCGTTAAATTTAACCACAATTTGAACAACCGTGACCAGATTCTAATTATTCACCATATTAGATTTTTGACTAGCTATCTGTCTGATGTTAGTTATTTACCGTGTCTTCCCATATCGCCGATGGGTTAAAAACGGATTAAAAGCGTTAATTAGGTAGGGACCAGTCATTATTAATAACTATAGTTCACTTAAATTACATGAAGTGGAATTTGTTCGGATTCCAACTTACTCATTAATTAATAAAACTATAGGCGCGAGTTCAACAAGAATCTGGCAGGTGATGGAAATTCAGTTCATTGTGATTATTTCTCATAATACAATAAATATAAATGCGTAAATAATACCAAGAATTTTCATATACTTTTCTTTCTAAGATGGCTAATGCACAGTTACAGTCTATGTTTATTCCTACAGCAAAAGATGGCCGATACCCATGAATAAGAGGAAGTATAACGACTCAAATAATGGCCGGGGTACCAGATAATGAGAAATTGCGACAACTGGCCGACTATAACAAAACAAAATACAGAGAGGGAGAGAAATGGGGTTTAACGTCCACTCGACACAAACTAGGTCATTTCGGGACTAACATATGGTTTAATTTTATGTCAAGCATACGCTTGCGCGTAGGGTTCTTTAGCAGTGATGGAAACCGGAGTACCCGGAGAAAACCCACGAGGATGGACAGGCGACCCGACCCTTCTCCTTCCCAAGTACAACCGGGGACAAAGTAAAGAACCGTGTGGGTTGTACTCTTTGGCGTAATAGACCAATAGGATTATTATGTTAACTTTACACAGTGAATAATCGGTTTCTGAGTATTTGGATATTAATCTCACCTCAATTGCATATTATTTATGCCCCATTTCCGACAAAATATTCAACACCACCGATTAATATTATATCCCCTGCACATAACAAGTAATGTGATTAAAGTAAGGTATTTAGATCTCACGTTCAACTCAATGTCATATTATCTGTCCCCCGCGCAAATATAATGTATCCTCGCAGGGGTAGGAGACAGCTGATAAACATATTTAATGCATTTAACCTACACATACACTATTCGTTTAGTCTGGGCACAGAACCAAATCCATTCAGATCGATGGTTTAATTACAGAGTTTTGAACAATTTAAACCATGTCATGGTGATATACATATGAAATACATTCATATTAGTAGTTCTTGTTTATATATACGGGCATTATTAAAATAATGAAAAACACACATTTTGGTATACAAACAAAAGCATGCTTTAATTAATGTTACAGAATAATTAGTTTAAAAACAAATATATAGTTCGATTTAAAGCAAAAATAAAATTAATTTAAATTTTAAAAAAATCAATTTAGATTCAAAAACAGTTATATGTGTACAGTATATCAACTGCGAATAACAAAAAATGAGGATAATTCATGGATCTCTATTGCAGAAAACATATGACTAGCAAATTAACAATATATAAATAACGTACATCAAAGAATATTTTTTTCAATAAATCATGCCAGCAGTGAGGTTGAGGTCCCTCAAAAAAGTGAAAAATGACACACGTTTTTTGATTGTATGTTTACCGTTTTATATGGCTATACTACATGTATATACTGGAAAACACCATATTATACTGAATACCGAAAAAAAAAACGGAAAATACTAGAAAACACACTAAATACCGGAAATACAGGTAACCCAGGGCCTGGTCCTTTGGAAAACACAGGAAAAAACTAATACTAACCTTAACCCAACGGACACAGATGACCTGTGGAAAACAGGATAAACCAAACCCTACCCCCTCCCCGCACACAGATGACCAGGCTCCGCGTTACTTATTTAAGGTGTTCCCTTTACTTAGTGTGTTTCCGGTATTTATTGTTTTTCCGGTATCCAGTACAACATGGTCTTTTCCGGTAGTAATGCCGGCTTTATAAAGCATCAGTGTCGCTTATCAGTGCTTAATGTAAGTACATATATTATCACCCAATTAGAATCAAATTTGTCAAGCTTCAAAATCTTGGCCAATTAAACAGCTCATCATCGAACTTAGTCGAGGTATTGGAGTACTGAAACTATACCCGAGTTTGACGTAGTGAAACTATACCCCACTTTTATCACTGTCACTCAATTGGAATCAAAGTCATGTCCAAAAACATTGTCGCAGAAAATGTGCATTATTGAACATAGGTTTCAATTATATGAGTACCTTGACTAACTGGATCCAATGTCTCGGTCAGTCAATTTGCTTCCCACTCTGCTTAACCCAAGACGACAATGCCCATTATCGAACTTAGTCAGGGTAGTGATGTAATGAAACTATGTACCAAGTTTGATAAATCGAACTGAATCAGAAACAAAGTTATTGTGTCCCAAGCATCGACCAATCAAATTACCCATCAACAAACTCAGTCAAGGCTTAATTTTAGCTTAATTAGAAACAGAGTGTCCCAAACACTTTGACAGTCAGACATACCAACGGACACACAGACATACCAGATCGCACGAATTAAAAATAGTCCCCAGCTTACTTCTAAAGAGGACAAACTTTTAAAAACCGAACAGAATATTATTTAAAACATTAAAAAAAATCAGAAAATAATTATATTCACTATATATACAAATAATAAACCTGATACAAAGCAAAGAAATATTATACATTGAAACAAATAATACTCTGTCTTAAATTATATTCACTTTTTAATGCAATAAACTTCTTATCGTATCATATCTTATTATTAAAGATACATTAGTTCAGAGTTTAATGAGTAGGCCATTCGTACTATAATAATTCAAAAATAGATGATAAAAAAAGAAAATGTTCAAAATTTCAGTAAAATTACTTTGTTCTGAACCGAATTATCACTGTTAGAGGTTTGGACTAGAAATAGGCATCAATTGTGTCTTCACCATCTATGAGAATCGGCAGCCATCAGCTGTGGTTTTTAGTCGGCATGGACGAGGACACTGGTCCGAGACAGAGAGCTAGTAGAACAAGACACATAATATACACATACATTGTAAGAAATATACAACACAAGTATATCAAAGCCACATCTCGGTATTAACTCTATGGCATCTTAGAAGTTCAATTAAAAAAACCCCACTAAAACTAAATAAACGAATTTAGATTCAAAGATGGTCTAAATAAATGCATGCTATTTGATTTAATTTGAGAATCATATTTTGAGAATCAAAACTAGATCGTCGACGGTCTTTTTTTCACAATCCTTAGGTCATCTACTAGACTAGAAATGTGCAAATGGTCATCCGTCCGATACTCTGATCCCGTACATGGTGGTAGTGATAGATAACTGTGCATATCTCTGTTCATGGTATATTTGTTCAGAGCATCGTAAGGATTAGAGTCATGTGTCGATGCATCATCATCACCAACATCATCATCATCATCATCACCATCAGCTGTCTGGACATCATCTATACCGGTTACAGAATTGCCATCAACTTCTGTTTCTTGGACATCTTCCCCTTGGTTAATGTTACTTGCTCCAGGATTTTGTAGTGACATATACACGTTTTTAGTGGTATCAATACCATCTCTGTTGATTGGATCGTAAGGATTAGCATATGCGTCTGTGTTGCCATCTGTGTCGTTAGATGCAGTAGATTCAGCATTTGTTGTAGTAGAATCACGGTTGGCATGGAATATAACCACACTGTTTAGTGAAATGTAGGAATGTCTCATATTATTCGTGGAATAACTGGCAAGTCTCGGTCTCTCAGATTTACGTGATCCACATTTATATCCTGTGGAAAAACAGATGGTAATGAAAATTGGAATGGAGTTATTGTATCGCCATTTTAACTTTATAAAAATAATCTAAAGCATTAAATAAATCTTGATACCAATAATTGCAAAGATCTTTGCTTTCAGAACGCTCACTCGTATATATGATGAATCAGATTATGTATATCGAGGTACGTGGCTGAAACCGAATATGTTTAAATATTCTTAAATATAGCTGCAATACTTTATACTGCAAAACACCCCAAAAAACACCGGACAAACACCAAATACCGGAAAAAACATTTAATACGGGAAAACACCCTAAATATGTAACCCGGAGTCTGATCCCCTGTGTGTGTGGTGGGGGGGGGTAGGGTTAGGTTTTTCCGTTGTGGGTTAGGGTTAGGGTTAGAGTTGCCTATTTAGGGTGTTTTCCCATATTTAGTGTTTTTCCTGTATTTGTGTTTTTTCCGGTGTTTTCCGGTATTCAGTATAACATGGGGTTTTCCAGTAGTTTTCCGGTATAGCCCAAGTATTGCACGCTGCAGTCAGCTGCGTAAACCACGATTTTTATAATTGTAATAAGCACTTACTACAAACAACAACTCCTATTATAAAACTTGTTAATACCATTCCTATCACCAATGCTATCATTAAATTTCTTTCGAAGGTCGTCTTCTCTGTTTCAGGCATGACTATACAAATAAATTACATACTATAATGTAGGTGAAATCACAAAACATTATCAACCTGTGCAGGTATAGCCACATACGCCATTTAGGCTTGTTTCAGTTATATAAATGTTATTTGATTGTCGGCATAAACTTGTATGTGGTTGTAAGTATTGACCATAATGGAATAGCTATAGAATGGTGGATGTTAGATATACAATTATCTGAGTTATTTAAACAGCATCTAGCTATAGGATTATATACAACCAACCTGTGTCAGATTGTAGAATTAATTCAATCACAGCAGAAACATTTTGTCCATTGGTAAATATAACTTCACATTTATAGACAGTATTATAATCTTGAACAGTTGTATTTAGTATAATCAGAGATATCTGTCCTCCACCTAAAATAGAACTGTTTTGAAAAATCCGTCTGTTGTCATCTATAACGTCTTTCCAAATAACTTCACTAGGTTCAGACTGAAATTAAAAAAAATGTAAGTACACGCTGAAGGTAACTGCACTGGTACTTAAAATAATAATACATATTGTTACTTCCAAGGTTGATCGCACCACCACAATCATAATATTTATTTAGTTTTAATCTACCAAACTGTTGAGTGGGTGGGGGGTACAACTGTACACCAAGTTTCATCACAATCGAGGAGTTATAATCAACATTACCACGTCACCAATAAACATTGACCTGTGACATGACTGCTAAACAGTAAATACTAATCATGGAACTCGAATCAAGACAAATCAACATATTATTCCAAGTTTGTGCATTCTTGCTCCCTTTTCAGATTTGAGAGTCGTCCTCAATCTCTAATGGTTTGCAAGATTTAAACGTACACTCGTGTTGTCGATACGCAGGTTGCTCGAATATTATATACAACATTTCCGGATGAGTGTAAATGCCTCTTTACGATACATGGATATAAGAGAGTGTAAATGACCCTTAAAATGCGTTTTCGATATATTCGCAAAAAAAGTAGGGGATATTTGATTTTTAAGTGTTATAAAGTCACCTAATCACATTCATCGATTTATTCCAAATGATCGTTAGACTAAGTAAGGCACAGACTGACCATTATAAGGGTAAAATGATACCCGGGGCCAAACAGCAAAGTTACCACAGCATCACAACAAAGTCAGTAACGGGTAAATCCTCCTCTGTTTGCCAAACAAGCATTGATCCGACGTAGCATACTCCTAATGAGACGTCTAAGGTCATTTTGGTCCAGATTGTCCCATTCCTGTTGCAACGCAGCAGCAAGTTCTTGGACATTGGCAGGACGTCGTTGACGTTGACGTAACCTCTGTCCAAGCATGTCCCAGACATGCTCGATGGGGGAGAGGTCGGGACTCAGTGCTGGCCAAGGTAATGTGGTGATCTTCTGTTGTTGGAGGTAACCTGTAACGATCCTGGCCGTGTGACATCTTGCGTTGTCATCCTGGAAGATGAAACGGCGGCCATGACGTCGTGCGAACGGCACAACATGGACTGTCAAGATGTTGTCCCGGTAGTACTGGCCTGTAACACGCCCTGCAACAACATGTAAAGCCGTTCTTCCAGCAACAGTGATCCCTCCCCACACCATAACAGAACCACCCCCAAATCGGTCATGTCTGATGACGTTAACGTCTTGGAAGCGCTCGTTTCGACGACGCCACACCCTCCTACGTCTGTCCAAAAAATCAACAGTGAACCTTGACTCATCTGAAAACATCACATTGCTCCAGCGTCGATTATCCCAGTGGTGACGATCCCTACACCAACGACGTCTTGCCTGAATATGATGATCTCTCAAACAATGGATCACGCGAGGACGTCGGGCGCGAAGGTGAAACTTATGCAGTCGATTCCGAATCGTCTGGCCACTCACTCTCACTTCAGTGTCTGTTTGAAGACGAGCGCTGATCTGATTTGCTATGATGACACGATTTCTCAAGGCCAAGGTACGGATAAATCGATCCTGGGCTTGCGTTGTCGGCCTTGGTCGACCTGAGCGTGGTCTGCCCTGTACAGATTGTGTATCAAGGTTTCTGGACCATAGCCTGCTTATGACAGACTGAGAAACATTCATCGTCCGCGCCACAACCGCCTGTGTTGTGCCGATCTGTAGCATGCCAAGGGCACGTAACCTTTCATTTTGGGTAAGCCGACGCATATCAAAATTTGTTTTCTGGTCACTAAAACAATTAAACTGATGTTTCCACCCTGGAATTCAATGCCACAATGACTGTAACATTCAGAGTCGTGCAAATCTTGGGTTGGACCCCCATGATGATCCCAAGCATCACCTGCATTCCATTGGTATTGGTGCGTTTGGGCGTCACATGGAAATGTTTCTTCTGTTAGGTTCTATAGTGACTTTTTTCGTAGTCATTTGCATATTTTAGTATTATGCCCCCAAAATCAAATATCACCT
The DNA here is from genome assembly GCA_963678685.1 of Patella ulyssiponensis. Taxonomy (NCBI): domain Eukaryota; kingdom Metazoa; phylum Mollusca; class Gastropoda; family Patellidae; genus Patella; species Patella ulyssiponensis. Next base: position 7,032,074 of record OY783227.1, on the reverse strand, counting down.
ACTTTTTTTGAATAGTATATATTGAACCATATACTACAGATTAACACACATGTGTACATGTTAAAAACTCAGAGCGAAATTTGATAATGTTCAATTAATTAAATCACAAAGACAGCCACCTAATCTGAAACAATGTTCAATTCATTAAATTCACAAGGACCGGTTTTTATACGCCCACATTTTCATGTGGACGTATTATGTCGTCGCCCCTGTCCGTCCGGACGTCCACAATTTCTTTGTGGACTCTCTACAGGTTACAGGTCACAATTCCTATCCGATTTTGACGAAACTTGAAATATAGATTTATCCCCATAAGATCTCGGTTCCTTTCGATATTGGCATGTATCGGATCGGAACTTCATGGATTATGGCCCCTGATTGTACGAAATATCATGTTTTTAGCTTGTGGACCCTATAGAGGTCACAATTTTGAACCGATTTTGTTGAAACTTGACATGCGTGTTTGTAACCCGCAGATCTTGGTTCCTTTCGATATTTGTGCTAATTGATTCGTAACTTCCTGGATTATGGCCCCTGATTGTACGAAAAATCACCCTTGTTAGGTTGTGGTCCCTCTGGAAGTCACAATTATTTTCCGATTTAAAAAAACGTTTGATTATATCACCGTTCCACCTTAAGGAAGGTTTCAGTTCAAATTTCGAGAAAATCGGACCAAAATTGACAAACAAAATGGCCGCCGTTTGTACACGAATACTGTTAAAAAATGGTATATCATGGTTGTGGACCCTGTATAGGTCACAATTTTAATTTGATTTTGATGAAACTTGAAATGCATGGTTATAACCGTGGGCCGAACCAGATAAATGTGATTTTTAGCTGCAAGTTTTTGGTGAGGGGGAAATCTCATCATAATTAAATCAAATAATGTTATTTATGATTAAATCAACATTGTTTTCCCAAAAAAGTATGTTTGCTACTTAGAAAATGCAATTTTAAAGTGACTTAATTTTAACCAATCAGAAGGATGGCCGCGCCCATGCTTGAATGTTGTTGTCATATCACTGACTGCAATATTTAAGAGCGAAATATGGCTATTTCAGATCTTTCTTCAGGCCTTAAATGTTATTTAAATTATCAATTAAACTTTAATAAAAAGAGCTAACTCTCTAATCTTTTTGGCAACTAGATATCTACACATAATATGTAATATGAATGTATATAAACAGATTGACATTCAATCGTTTCTGATTTTACTGTAATTTCTAATCCGCTAGGCCCTGTGTTTGGCGAACCACCCGAAGAGTCAGGGACGGATCCAGAGGAGGGGGGGGGGAACCCCATCCTGCTAAGCTACATAAAAAAAAATCAATGACTTGCATCATTGAAATTAAATCAAAACGTGATCCTACATCATTATAAAAATGATTTCTCTCTTTAAAAAGCTCAATTTAGAGACGATGATGGCAGATTTCCTTAACAGGAACCTGGCAAACCCCCTGCTGCAAAAATTCCTGGATCCAAATTGAATGACAGTCTTTGTCGTCTGGTTATTCCAGTCTACACCGATAGCATTCCGTATTGGATATGTTTAGCCTCGTTCATTGAGGAGTCGCTTCAATAGAAATGGCACTCGAAAGCATTATGGTTGTACACTCCGTAAGATTCTTTATCGGGTTACGTAACACTGCTCAATGCAGACGAATACATGAATCTGGGACATTGATGAACCTAGACGAATAGTTTAGGTAAGTGAATCTGGGACATTGCTGTACGAATAGGTTAGGTACGTGAATCTGGGACATGGATGTAAAGAGAATAGGTTAGGCACGTGAATTCGGGAACATGGATGACCTGACGAATTGGTTAGGTGCGTGGATCCGAGACAATCGTGTACAGATGAGTAGGATAGGTACATGAATCCCGGACATTACAAGCGAATAAGGAATATTTAACACAAAATTGACCCTCATAATGCCGGACACGTTAAATTAGTGTTTTAGTGATATGGACAGGGTATTCTTTCACTAGATCTGTACGAAATGAAATGAAATGGGATTTAATGTCCTACTGTTCTGATCAGTACGGAAAGAATATGAAAAAGAATTTTGTCATATGAAACTTGTGTATGTTTTTGTCAAATAAATCTTTATGTCTACTTAAATATGTGTGTGTGTGTGACGGACAATAATCAGTATACACCCCCTTTTCACTTTTGATGCAAGGGCCCCTATTAGATTTTTAGCCAGGGGCCCTACGCAAGCTTAATATCTTCATAATTTATAATGATGGAAGATGTTTCAAAATCAATTCAAGTAAACACCAACATTTTGTTGCCCTTGTATCTATTATTAATCATATGTTATGCTAGCGCTTCTTTAGGCCTGAAATGTTATCAAAATTATTAATTAGACATTAATTAACTTATCCAAATCATAATCAACTCTCGATGGCATCTCTAGCCTGCGATATTTACTTGATTAGAACCCGGTTTGATGCTGCTGGTAATTCAAAAAGTGGATAATAGAGACTATGTTTTTTTATTGTACCGACTTCAGTAATGATGACCGAGGCTCGGTCCAAAAATCAATGGCTAAACCCTCGATTCCGAGTGGATCAATTTGACTGAAATTTTCAGCAAATTCCCCGTAGGCTACATTGTCTTGTTTTTAATTATTATATTGAGAACTGTCAGCTCTTTATATCTTAACTCCAATAATGTATCCAATAAAAGAATACGTTAGTTCATCACTTATATTGTCGATGTTTTCAACGCGTGTTCAAAGATAGATTGTTTCCTCGTGGTCTTCTTTTTTTGAATAAGTATTGTCTGTTTTAAAGGCATTCTGAATATGATGTTATAAATAAATCAATTACATTTCATGTCTTGTCGAAAATCATATACATTTGTCAAAAAGGTGGTGTACTTCTGATGTGAACAAATTGTACTACAATTTCGATCTATCTACTTATAAACATAAAAGGCAGCGTGAATTTTAAAACCATATCTAACAATAGGTGTAGATTTCATTAACAGCCATAATATATCCACAACAACAATATTTGGCGTCAAATCAAAAATTTTGCCGGCAGAAGAGATGGTGAATGGTGTTTTTTGCAGACGTTATTCTCATGTTGTATTGTTAACTAGCGTAACATAAACCCATTAATTTGTAACTAACTAAAAGAAATATCAATAAATAATGAGAAACTCTTCCATGCGTAGAAAAATAGAAATACTAGACGAAAATGGAGAAAGGCAAAATATGAGCCGATTTTCTTAGTTCACGATCAAGCAAAAGCAACTTGATATACCACGGCGATCTCATATCTGTTAAATTTCAGGATATGTATCCAATAGGTGCATATATACATCTGATATGTACGTAAGACCAAACAATTAATTGTCAACAATACAGGATTCTATACCTTGTTTTCAAAGTATTGGCATTTCATAACGAACAAACATTTTTGGGACAACATTGCAGTTTTGAAACAAGCACATTCTGCAGATTAATTTGATATATAGTTTATGTAGTCACCAAAAACTTGCACCCTTTGCCATTTTATAGAGGCCGTACAGGTTTCGGCCCACGGCCTATTCCTTTTGGGATTTGCGCATATCGGATCGTAACTTCCTGAATTATTCGAATTTCGTGAAAATCGTACCAAAATTGCCGGACGAAATGGTCGCCGTTTGTACGCGAATAGAGTAAAGATATGGTATATCATGGTTGTGGACTCTCTACAGGTCACAATTCTTATCCGATTTTGCCGAAAAGTCACATTTCTAGGTTGTGTACCGTCACACCATAATCACTGTCGGCTTCGAATTTCATGAATATCAGACTGGAACTGACCAACAAAATGGCTGCTCCCAATACAGTATGAAATACAAGACTTAATGATGTAGGAAAAATCGCTTTCGGTATTGCATGCCAGCCTATCTTTATGGATCTAAATGCCTGGATCTTTGATGCAAATGTTGTGACCATATAACGCCAAATAACCAATATAAATTTCGTAACATTACGTTTAGCGTCAAGGACAATATGAATTGTGACACAAAAAATCTCATATATGTCTTGACGTGTAGGGGTTGTGATTGTTTCTATATAGGCGAGACATCTACTCATCTGCGGGATAGAGTACGCAAACATCGACGGGATTGCAATATTGAAAATGGGCCCTTATTTGTAAATATACATATCTTTAAATGTGCGCAACATCTACAAATAAAATTTCAAATCTTCCCTTTTAAATAAAATGAAAGTCGATGACACCACGAAAGGGAAATTAATGAAAAATCATTTTATTAAAAAATACGTTCCTCGACTTAATAGCCAATAAGTAACAATTAATTGGCGATTAGTTTCATCAATTTTTCTTAAATCAATCCCGTGATTACTCATTGTTCCAAAATTGAACCCATATACAACAGATTAACACACGTGTGTACATGTTTTGTATTAGTTAACGATATACTTATATGTAACCATAGACAATGGCAACTATAGCAAATTTTATACCACAGTGTTACTATGTTAATATGTATAAATGTTATTAAACCAGTGTTGAAATCAGTTTGTGTCGGCATACCTTTTATCTTTTTATCATTTACCGTGAAACAAAGTAGTTGCTTTTAAAAACAGACAATCAAATTGTTTTTATCTTACTTTAAATCCGGAGCTATTTGTACGGGTGACGCCAATGCTGAATACTGGGAAACTGTAGTAATATGTGAATACTAATGTTATTCTGTGACCAATTCTACCATACATCTGCTGATTGCCAGGAACTGTTATTCTGGGTTGTACATCTAGTTAAATAATGAAACAATGGAAATTTATGATTGCACCCACTCATCCTGATAATAAGTCAAAAACAAATGCGTTTGAACACAGCTTATAATTAGGATATCTGCACCTCAATTATTATGTCATGTCACAGACATGAATACTGTCACGTTGCTTTGGCAGTTTAGGAGCTATTCGTCCCTTGGGTAAGATAAGGTCGTAAGTGACAAAATCTGAAAAATCACTTTTTGTTAAAAATGACTAATAATACTATATCTATCTTACACTAAAAAATGGACACAATCGAAGGTTTTTTAAGTGCATTATGGGTAATTAAGAAAAAGTCGTAATAAGGTCGTAAGTGCATATGGTTAAGTTTAAAAAAAAAAATATTAAACCATCATTTAGTGATGTTATTTTGAAACCTTTAAATGCGATTATCTCGAAATGAAATAGTTGTCACTTACGACCTTATCTTTCTCAAGGGACGAATTGTTTGAGTACAAATATATTAAAGACATAAGATCAAAATACTTCTGTTACCAGTCATTCCAAATGTTATTTGGCAACCGGGTCTGCGTTATCAGACACTAGACCTTTTAACAGAGACAAGTGTTTATCATAAATTTAATTCCGAATCTCGGTATTCTGCCTCATCTGAACAACTATATATGCTGACACTTTCTAGACCCTCTGTTATCAAAACTGCTTTTGGAGAGTCGCCAACCCCCGAACCACCACTTGTGTGGATTCGTTGCGCTCCAGTAGTAAATTTATGGAAATGATATGAACAACTCGTGACCCCTTAAAATTGTTGATTAAATCAAACGTCAGAAATTCGTTTAAATATATATTTTAAAAAAGGGTTTGCATAAAAAAATAAGCCCACCCCCACACCAAGCAAATGTAGAAATAAGTCTCATCAGCACCTCTGACAGTACATTTGTAAACAGTAATTTCAATAACAATATTACAAACCTTGAGTAAACATTAGCTTAGTCTCATTATAACCCGCCAGGCCATCACCAAAAGTAATATTACAGCCATATATAGTATTAAAATCATCATCAACTGTCCTTAATAGGGTTAGAGTAATATTCTCTCCACCCAGTACAGACAGTTTACCGAATATCAATCGCCCTTCACCCATATTTGAATCAAATCGGTTTTTAGTCCAATTTCCTATTTGGACCTGTAATATAAAACCAAACAAAAAACCCCAACAAAAACTGTCTTAGATCGTGTGGAAAACTTGTTTTAAGGACCATCTTCATTAGCCCAGTTGGAGGACGTTAAACCACATTTTATTTCATTTGTTTTAAGGAACACTTACCCTATGGAATATAGTTTCAAACCGATACAATTTTCTTTAAATTTGAAGAAAAGTTTTAAGGATCAAATGTGCAATTAGTGTGATTCTGAATTTCAGTAGGGTTACTTATGTAGAGCTGAACTATCTCCTGTTTTACCTCTTATAGATATAGGTCAGTATATTAAATAAAATAACCAACCTTACCTGTTCACGTAAATCATTGTATTTATTAAAGATTATACGCGTTGCTATAGCGCTATATCTATAGCTCCATAAAAATGTAATATTTTCTGATGGTCGTCCTGCCAGTTCAGTCTTTAAACTATTAACAAGAATTGCTACCAATGCAAAAAAAAAGAAGAAAAAAATGTTCACATCATCACCATGTCAACTACTTACATACACTTCCCAACAGTTTACCTATCGTGGGGAATTAAATTTGGTTTAAAATGAAAATTAACACGCGTACTATTTATAAAAAAAAATAACTTCTTAGGCAAAATGTATTCTAGGACGTATTAGACAGTGGCATCATTTATCATAGGGCGAGTTAGGTGGTGGTTTATATATCCTAGAGCGAGTTGGACGGTGGTAATATACATCCTAGAGCGAGTTAGACATTGGTATCCTTCCTAAACTTTTTGTCCTATGGCCTTCAATTCAATACATTCTAAAGCTTTACTTGTAAATGTGTAGTTTTTAACGTCTTCAATGTGAAAGGTTAAGCTTTGATCTAAAAATGTTCCTTATTAATAAGACTTTATAAGGAACTTGATATAATTCTTACCTTCAATAACTGAAACTGGTTTACCATATCGGACAAAGTTGCTAGGAAATTGTATTTTCATGTTATAAATATAGTTAAAGTCTTCAATACGTGTATTATGTATTGTTAACATCACTATTTCTGCACGACCATCACCACTCTCCATTATATTAAACTTCATTCTCGAGTCGTCTCCTTTATCAGTTAGCTTCTCATTGTCCCATTTACCAATATCATCATACTGTATAAATAGTATTATTAATTTGCACCAGTGTTAATTCCTCAATCTTGCGTGTTCGTACACGCGGTTCCATTAGTGTGGTCTATATGTCAGTCTATTATGCGTTTAATTTTCCCCGTTATTTATCCCCTCCCCTCCCTCATTGTCGCTCTGTGTCAGGAGGGATTATGTATGTAATAAAGCACATGGCGTTTACTTGTTCGTCTAAACTTGAGTGACAAAATGTCAACAATTTAAATTCTTTATAAGGGTTGTCATTTGTTGTTTCTGTACATGTCCGACAAATATATTTTTTTTTATATATTGTACAAAAACAAATTTCCAACACATTAAAGCGTTTGTGGAATGATATTTGTAATAAATACTGGAAACTATATATTTAGAACTGCAAAATGTTTTACAGATTCTAAAAAAAAACCAATAGCTCCTTAATTATAAAAATTCAAAATAAAAGTTTGAGAGAATACATAAATTATTTCACACAAGCACGTGCTTATTAATAGTAAGTCAAATTTTATAAATGTTTCAACTTACGATATCGGTCGTTCCACGTGTTTGTTTATAAACTGTTTTATTATTATTAATATCATTATAAAAATATTCCCACATCAATGTTACATCATCTCCAACAGAAACTCTAAAAACCGTAGGAGTATCCTTCCACAGTTTATCTGTAAATATAAATAGGTTATTGGATTTGCTTTAAGTAATCGTTTGTCAATTTAATGTAGGTTACATGGTATTTGTTATAATTAGTTGATCTTGTAGAAACTAGAATGGCTGTACGACAAACCCATGTAAAATGTGATAAAAATATCTTGTCGTATCATATAGTTCCCAATATGTGTATCAACAGGCTAATATTAAATACCGTAACACATGTCTGTTGGTACAAGTACATCTAAAATATGTCTTCGTGTGTCTTCTTTTTAATTTGGTATAAATAGAAATTTGTGAGATTTGCCAATCAAATGTAATTTATCTTTAACAATTTACCACCTGTGACTGTTAAATACAAATCTGCCCATTTCTCTGTAACAGCATTATCCTGACATCTATATACACCAGCATCATCCATGGTAATGTTGGTAATGGTTATACTGATTTTATGAACTTGACTTGTGTCTATGTGATATTTTCCACTATTGCTCAATCTGTTTTCACCACCTTCTCTTGAAATCTTAAATTTAATTACCAATATTCATGTCATTATTATATTAAAGAACACGATACAATGTTCAACGAAATTCTTTATTCTTGTACTTTTCATGTTCACGTTTGTGTTCACACCAGCCACAAACGACATCCCTGAACCATAGACGCAGAGAATATGTATATTATTTGAACAAAGCTAAATAAACTAAGCGTGATATGTTGACTCGCATTGTTCCGGATACACACAACAAAACCATGGTGTCTTCGGCTGTTCATCAGAGGTGGAGAAAGCATTTAGAAAAAAGGCGGGAAAAGGAGTTCATTATTGTTCCATGATAAAATGAGGGATAATAAAAGTGTACGCACGACAAAGACAAACCATCTTATAGTATTTTAAACAGTATTAAACCCACGAGGTGTTTGTATAGGTTTACAAAATCAAACAATACAAACTGATATTCAAAAATGACAGAGTGCAAGTACATCCCTCCCCTCCCCGTGTGTAAAATTCCCCTAACATTACGAAAACATGGTACGGTTCTTTGCCTAAGTGAAATTCTCTAATGTTTAACTCCCTTTATATAAAACAAGATTCAGTTAAGGTGATTTGGTTCACACTTTACCTTGTAAATGGAAACTTGTGTATCGTGTGCAAAGAACTCCCATACTAACTGGACTTGACAACCAACAATAGCGCTGACATTGTTAATACCTTCTATCCATTTATTAGAAAGTATTACTTCTGTGAGAAAAACAAAACCACAACTTGAAATTTATGACTTTATCTCTAGAGCAATATAGTTTAAAGGGAATCAATCCATTAATATATGGATGTTTTGAATTTGTCTAACAATAGAGGTCAATTAATATGCTTCGATTACTCATGAGGCATCTGTTTCGTCACTGGCTCTTGATCTATTTGAGGTTCACACAAATAAACCACACGGCTGTTAGTAGTCATAAACACATATCAAGGGTGTGCGATATAAAAATCCGGTCGAGCTCAGTAATTCACTGAAGTACAAAATACTCAATGCTCACTCTGGGTTCCATTTTTTCCGCCAATTTTTCATTTTAATTTATTAGCCATATATTTTTTCCGACAAAAAATGGAATAACTATCTATTTTAAATACTCCACCGGAAACATAATAAATAATTACGGAACCCCTTAAGCGGGCGAATATATGTTTTTTTTTTGTGCAGGAGTTCACTCTTATATAATTATTTCGTTTAAACGAATTTCCCAGCTTCATTAGTCCGGTCGGAGCAGAAGAGTAGGACGTTAAACCCCGTTTCATTGCATTTCATTTACACGAATTCATTATTTCTATTTATTGAATTAATCGATTTGAGACACCGACTATTGACCCAAATGCTTCATACGCCCAATTTGAATATAAATTATGTTAAAAAAAAAGACAACCGTGATCTCTATCAAAATGCGATCGGGCTTGAGGTGTTAATCCTGGAATTGAGAGAGAGAGAGATGTATACAGTTTTCAGAATAGGGTGAACGGAATGTTGTAGAGCGCAAATATACGGTGTTCTCCTTTATGCCATCGATGTCCTACACCACGGGTCTCGACAAAGATCGTGTATCGCTAAAAAGCGACCGGGCTCGTCCACAAATTATGAATCAATGCCCCATACCAAATTCAAAGGCAATCCGATAAGAACTGTAGCCACTATTGCGTTAACATTTTAGTGACGGTCTGAAGGAACAGTCGGATCGATTGGCCCATAGGCGGACGTGCAGAAGCCTCATGGACCATTGGGTAGTTATGTGGATTTCTCTCCCTGTCCATCAGCCTGTACGTACATGATTTTTTATAACATCGTTGCGAATCATTAGGACCACGAGCGCATAACTGCTATGAATTTGAACTGGTTCACGGGAAAACGTGAAACCCACCTTCTTCAGCATTCACCTATAACGGAATACAAAGTTTCGCCTGTCCCCTGCTCCTTTCTTTTTTTCTGGAAGCCGTGTGAACATGATAGAGGCTGCAATTTTTAGAGGATTGTGATCAATTTTATGTGAAGCATTGAATGATTTCCGCGAGTCCTTATTCCGAAAACATGATGAACTCGATATAGAATACTCTTTAAATAATACTTGTTTTGTCATAAAGATGTGAAGCACTGGGGTCATAATAGGCCAAACTCTATCTATTCCACACTCTTCCAATCCAGATTATCTCTTATGATCACGAAAGTGGATACACTATAAATCAGATTTGTTTTTTTAAATTGTTTCAAAGCAATGGGCATAAAAGAAAGGATCCCATCCTTACGACAACCTTTCGATCCAGTGCCCCACCCTACCGCATTAGGAAAACCGTGTGAACTTGATACAAGCAATCATTTTTAATGGATGTCATTTTCAGATTGGGTCAGTTTTGTAACCACTAGGTGTTCCGTTAAATGGCCTAGTGTGCACGTTAAACCGCTGCATTGTCTTTTTTCAACATATTGGGTGTGTGGAGAATTGGGGTCATTAGTAAATCGTGAATTGATTGATCGAAATAATTAATTCGTTTAAACGAATTAATATTTCGTTATAATAACCAATATTTCGTTTAAACCAATTACTATTTTGTTTAAACCAATTACTATTTCGTTAAAACCAAATAAATATTTCGTTTAAACCAAATACATATTTCGTTTAAACCAATTACTATTTCGTTTAAATCAGTTCTATTTCATTTAAACCAATTACTATTTCGTTTAAACGAAATAATGATATAAGAACGAAATGATTCACTGTCACAGTATTGGTTCTTCAGGTTGTTGACCACAACACTTGTTTACTTCATATGATACTTTTATTATTCACCCAAGAATGCAATGTGCATGACTCCTTAGTTAATGGGGGTGGGTTGGGTATCCGAATGGTTAATACCCGCGCGCTGTATGTTAAGGTCTGTCATTGAGTCAACTGGCGTGGTTTCGATTCCCCAGTTGTTCATGACAAGGAGAAGGGTCGTCTGTTCAACCTCGTGGGTTTTCCCCGGGTCCTCCGGTTCCCCCACTGTTAAAGATACCTACGAGCAAACCAATTGTTGAAATAAAATTGTGCCACATTTTAGTCCCCAAATGACCTGGTTTGTGTCGAGTGGGCGTAAAACCCCATTTCTCTCTCTCTCTCTCTCTCTCTCTCTCTCTCTCTCTCTCTCCTTAGTTAAGTGACAGCTGACATGATAGGATATTTAATTGTGTCAAAGGTGGCATGATATCTTTCGTTCTCCTATTGTGTAACAACACTTAAGGGGTTCAAATAACAGTGTTGGCCTACATACAAATTTGAGATATTCACCATTTAATAATATTACAAAGTTTAAATATATAAACCCGACACATACTTACGCGAGCCCCATGGTGAAAGAAACCGATCCGTCATGACGTGGGACTTTAGACAAAGACACATTTTCTTGACTGTGTTGCAGTAGCGAAAACAATTGATGAAGTGAGTCCGAAACATCAAAGTGACATTTCATCAAAAAATAATCCATTCAGAAAGATAAGTCTGTTGACTTAAAAAAAAATATAATGAAATAACTCACCGTCAATCATGTATATATATATTGCAAAGTGAAACAATGATTTGATCTTCATTACTTCACCAATTGTATATCTTAAATGAAACAAAAGTTAAATACTGTTTCAAATAACAATAATAACATGAGACAATATAACAATGTCAACCAGCAGTTTATTCGTTAGTCCAGAAAACGATTACATGTATATATACTTTAATGTATTTTCATGTCTGCCAAAAGCTGTTTTTGTTTTATGAAAACGTAAAGATATATAGTTATTTGTATTTGCTTTGACTAATTGTATATGATTGTGTACATGAGGTACGAGCGACAAGAAATATTTTTTTTCAAAACCCCTTTGAAACGGGGATTAACAGTTACGAATGTTATTATTTAACCAGGTGACAAAGAGGTCGCTTGTGTCTTTTCGAAATCTCTATATCACTATGTTTAACCTTGCTCACCTACCTTGATGTGACGCTCCTCTTCGCCCGTCGCTCTATGAGTATTCATATAATAAAATATAAACATGGCTATACCCATTAATGATTCATACATGTGACTAAAATATTCGCGTTTATTTTAAAGGGATTGTATGTGTCATAAGCAAAAAAGAGTTGCTGAAAAGATATTCTTGTACGTTTTGGGCTCTTTGTAGTTTGTCAAAAAAATACTTCAGATCACTGTGTTATCTAAACTCTAGATTTACAGATTCATTTATTCCCGTGATCGCCTGTGTAAATTATTATTGTTTATATATAGCCGTTATATATAACATATATAATAGAATTTGAATTATATATAAGTGAAAAGTGCATGGTACTTTAACAATGTTAAAATGTTTCTAAACCAGTGTTAAAATAAGTTTGTGTCGGCATACGTTTTATCTTATATGCAGATGCAACATCTTGGTTATCTACTTGTGTAATCTTAAAGTTTAGTAAAACAAATTACAAGGCTATAAATTCTGAACTTTCCAAAGACTCCATTTGGCTCACTGAGCACAGATTAGCAGGGTGACCCACAAGCTTATGTAAAGGAGTATGTTCCAAATTATATAAATCCACTGAGAAAACGTTGACAAGAAAGCGTCGCTTTTTTATCTGGCATGGACCTGTCTATAAGTAATGCTATTTCTATGGTATATACGCAAATTTAAATTTGCCAAACAAAGAATTAGAGCCTATATGTTATTGGACTCTACAAGGAAAAACAATTGAATCAAATTTGCAAGACGTGCTTTTTTCATTTGAGGTCCATACGTCGAATTCGCAATTTGATTACAAATGATGCAGCACATGCACTGGTTCGATCTTTAATTTTATCCAGGCTCGACTACTCCAATAGCCTTCTGTATGGCATAAACAATAGTCTTATACACAAATTACAACTTGTACAAAATACCACGGCTAGAATTGTTTGCCTATCTAGTAGAAATTGCCATATCACACCACTGTTAAAGGATTTACATTGGCTTCCAGTGGAAAGCAGAATTAAGTTCAAAATTCTGTGCATAGCTTGTAAATGCCAGAGAGGAGAAGCACCAGAATACTTGACCCAGGCGCGGATCCAGAGGGGGGGTCCAGGGGGTCCGGACCCCCCCCCCCCTGCTCAGACTTGAAAATTTTTTTTGCGATTTTATTGGCGATTTAGACCTGTAATTTTGGAATTTACCTTCCGGAAATACGTCAGAATGAACCAAATTTAATCAGATCCGCGCCTGTGACCCCAATGCTAACTGATTATGTCCCCTAAAGAAATCTTCAGTCCCAACATGAGCTACGTCTGGTGGTACCATAGACTTAAGACATTTGGTCGTAAATGCTTCTCATACACTGTACCAAATCTATGATATTCATTACCCTTGACCTTGAAGAATTCACAATCCCTTAGCTGTTTTAAGAAGCAGGCCTTCACGTGAATAAATACCTGGAGAGTCAAAAAAAGCTCTCCTAAAATTGCAAAAAGGGTAAATCGCTCTCCTGAGAAAACTCTCCTGAATCTCTTGGGGAGAGCTTTTTTTCATTTATGATTAGGGGCCTAAATATCTATGGTGGATTCAATGAAAAGATAAAAGTATTAATTGTCATCATTGTGATAAAATGAACCATAAATAAAAGTTAGGAACACGTGTCTTGTGTTACGAAGAGTAAAAGAGTCGGCTTTTGATGATAAGAGACATTTCCACAAAAACTATAAACCACAGAGTCGAGTAATTAACAACAACTGGCAGACTGTTCATTTACAAGTCAATCAATGAGTCTGTCCCACAAATATCTGAACAATTATCATGTCTTTGATAACTTGTTCACAATGTTTGGCACAAAGTTTACACCAAACGCTTGTAAGATGCCCATTTGTGTCTGTCTTGACACGGCTTTGTTGACACCGATTTGTCCCCCCGTATTCCACCGCAAAAATGTTTTCAGTTGGACTGAACGAAAATTTGGACTTGGTCTTGGTGTATTAGTTGTGTCACTTTCAGCGGAGGCAGACATTTTACCCAAACAGTTCCATACCAAAAACGTAACGAAACTTAGGTATAAAGTAGAAGGAAAGAGAGAAACCATTCATTTTTTTTACGAGAAAGGAAGTCAGAGTTGCCAAGACGACAGTCGTTAACTAGAAGGGTCATTCTGATTGGCTATTTTTGTCAAATGACCCAATGAACTGTCCTGTTATATTAAGCACAACCACAAAATAGACTAACTTAACCAGACGCATATTTCTATGGTATAACCGCTGGCTATTTCATATATCCGACGGTAAGACTAGTAAAGAAAGACTAGTAAAGAATAAACAGCGATGGAGATCCGAGACCCAAGTTGACATTCGTTTTCGTTGAGGAGAGTCAAATTAGCTACAGAGGCGAGCGATAAAAAGCGCACCTTGGCCGACATCCAGGCGCGCCCAGGAGAGCGAGAGCGATCGCGCTCCTTTTACGTGAAGGCCTGAAGAAGCAATTAAAGACTCGTCTTTTTTCGACTGCTTATTAGATATGAACATCCTGTGATAAGTGGAGAGCTAAATGCACCTTGAACATTAACTTTAATGGATCTGTGCGCTATATAAGAACTCACTATTATTATTATTACATCAGTATGCAATACTTTCGATCTGGAATCGAAAATTTTAAAGTATATTCTGATCTACATTGTCTTTCCCCAACAAGAGACGCACAACAACTTGTTTGAAGAATAGGGGGGTTGGGATGGCCTAGTGGTCTAGAGTGCCGCGCTTCGACCTCTAGCTGGCCGGTCACCTCTGGCTTGCGGCTGTGGTTTCGATCCCTGGTGCGAGCGTATGTGGCATGGAGATAGGGGCGCCTTCTCAACCTCGTGGGTTTCCTCCGGGCACTCCGGTTTCCTCCCACTGCTAAAGACCCCTACGCGCAAGCGAATTATTGAAATAAAATTGAAACCATATGTTAGTCCCAAAATGACCTACTTTGTGTCGAGTGGACGTTAAACCCCATTTCTCTCTCTCTCTGTTTGAAGAATAAGGACACATTCTACTTTTTATACTAATATTTATTATTCTAGTCATAAACGAAAGAATTATATCTTTTGGGCTTGGAGGAAAGAATTATTTCGGAGATCCCCATTTCTGTAAAGGTTGATCATTCAAGAAGAAGCTTATTCTAGAAAATGGAGACTGCAATACAAATAATTTGTAATTTAAATCAAATAATTGCGATCTTGTGATCGGGGAAATTTGCTAAATGAATCAGCAATGGCTTTAGATTGTTTTGCATGCTTTTTATCCCATTAATCAATTTATTTTGTTAATCGTGTGAGTTATTATGCATCGCCTCACCATTTCGGAGGCGCCTCATATATAACGACATGTTAAGCGAGGCGGCCATAAAAACAGTTTGGGATTTCTTCCTGTTGTAAAGTCCCGGAGAATACAAGTTTTGGTTAACCTCAAAAGGCAAAGACAGCACCGAGTCCTTAATGCAGAAAAACAGAACGTCAAATCTCATTTCGTATATAAATCAGTTCAAAGGCTGTTTGTACCCGATTGATATAACATTGTGCTTTTATAAATATGTCCACATTCTATACATATATATATATATAATACTCACTTGTTTCATACAGGAAATTGAAACCGCGTGTGCTCTCAATGTATTTCAAAGTGTTTATTATGAGTGATTCAACCTCCGTTCGTCTCAATGTAGCTTTCTCATCGAGTATTTACATACTCCAAACAACCTAAAAAGGAAAGTTTCCTGTGCTTTTCCAGCGTGGCTTCCCTTTGTCAGTCGTTGTCGATTCTTTTGTTTTAAGAGTTTCCCGGTTAAACTTTCCGCTATTCTAAAATCGCCAATTACAGGTCTGTTAATTGTAGGATGACTTCACCGTGGGCCCTTCAACTCAGAACCCGTTAAACTAAGTATATATTTAGTAAAATAATCACAAACGTTGAAATAATCTCAAACGTTGATTAAAGGAATGCAAGTTGACAAGTTAAGCACAGAATGGAAACATCCACATGCAGGATTAAACAACCAAACACCCTCTTACAATATTTTCTTTTCAGAATCACATCATCGGCAAAGATAGCGCTCTAGAAAAATAATAATGAACATTGCAATAATCTACAAAAAAATATCGTTAGATGAAAGCGTTGAAGACGATATCATTTTGTCGCCCTTTGATGATCAGGATTCGTTTTTGGTAATAAAACCTAATTGTTATTAGATTATGTAAGGTATTTTCTTATGTTCGATCAATTTATGCAGGATATGGACAGAACATTGGATTTAACCAATTCAAATCAGAAGTATGGGGACAAGGTCATTGTCTTTTAAAGGATTGATTTCAAAGATTCATTAAAGCTGAATATTCTTGGAGCGGCAGTATTCCACAATTGATCATTAATTTTGACTTCCTATCAAATGACAGTTTAAAAAGCATAATACTATGTAGGTCGTGTCTTATTAAATGACAGGTATGAATAACACGATAATGTGTAGATTTTGGTATTTCTAATATGCCATCTCCAATAGAGAGAGAGACAAAGAAAGAGATAAATGAGGTTTAACGTCCACATCGACACAAACTAGGTCGTTTCGGGACTAACATATGGTTTAATTTTATTTCAATAATTCGCTTGCGCGTAGGAGTCTTTAGCAGTGGGGGGAACCGTAGGAAAGGGAGAAAACCCACGAGGTTGGACAGGCGATCCTACTCCTTGTCACATACAACCGGAGATTCGAAACCACGCCTGTTGGCTCAACGACAGGCTTTATGATACAGCACGCACGTGCTATCCATTCGGCCACCCCCTCCCTCCTCGCCAATAGAAACATGCAGGGAGAAGACGAAATCTAAAAAAGAGAGAATTTGTCCACTGTTTAATGCAGCTATAGGGAACGATTATAATTACCTTTGCTTAAGCCCGTAGGATGAAATAATAACTGCCCATATCAAAATGATACCTTCTTAATATTATAATAAACCACCATTTTTGAGTGTCGTAGATGTACTATGTACACGGTTCGAATTAAATATCAATTTTTGTACGCCCAAATTTTATTGAGAATGGTTGAGCAAGTTATAAGTTTAATTAATTAGTAAGTAGTTTGCATGAATTGGCCCTCATTATAATATATAATTGGTTCCATATTGTACAACCGTTCACTTTGATTTTGAGTATTGTTAAGAGAGATAGAAAGAAATGGGGTTTAACGTCCACTCAACACAACCAGGTCATTTCGGGACTAACATATGGTTTCAATTTTATTTCAATAATTCGCTTGTCTTTAGCGGTGGGAGGAAACCAGAGTGCCCGGAGGAAACCCACGAGGTTGAGAAGGCGCCCCTATCTCCATGCCACATACGCTCACATCAGGGCTCGAAACCACAGCCGCAAGCCAGATGTGACCGGCCAGCTAGAGGTCGAAGCGCGGCACTCTAGACCACTAGGCCATCCCAACCCCCGAATATTGTTAAGATAAACCTGTCTAACACAAGTCTTGTGTGTGTGAAGTTAACTCTAGCCTTATAAAAGAAATTTACTAGTTGAACAGGACTTCATTATATAACTTTCAATACATGTTGGTTATTTAAAGTTATAGCCTAACGGTTAGGAATGCATTTTACAATAGTAAGAGTCGATCACGTGACACCAGCGAAGGATTCGTGTAAAGATGAAAGTTCGAGAAGCTCTATCGTTGTAAGTTGTTCTTTATCTGTATTAATTCGCTCTATTTTATCTAAAAACATATGTTGTTTGTTTCACATATTGGTTAATCTTAATAATGTTGAAAATGTAAGAACCGCCTGTCATTGTGATTGTCATTGTGATAGTCAAACCTAAGCTACCACGGATACATCTAATCCGTTCAACATATACAAGATACAAAATATTTATACGAAAAGTATCTTCGAATTCATTTTACAGTAAAAAAAATCAACTGATATGGTTGAGTCTAATGGCATGGTTTAAGCCCCACCCCCTGCCTACATCCACCCTCGCCACACACACACATACACACACAGAGCTTAAGATCCTTATGCACATTCGAATATTATAATACAAGAGAAGCATATGTTAGTCCCAAAAAGCAACATCTGGGCTACCGAAGACGGACATGCAGTATGCTGTGATGTAAGGTTTGTCCGAACTATGTCACGCCAGCATGTACGCTAGCTTCATTTTCAAGTTCGTTCTTTTTTGTGTTGTTCTGTTTTTTTTACACTGGCAATGTGGTTTCATAGACAATGCGGGGTATTTGCTATCTATTCAAAAGATATAGTGAAAACATTTCAGGATAGGTAGTATGCCGCTCCCACATCTTCGTGGATGTACAATAGTAAAGTAATTATCCAGTGTTGTCTCCCGGTGATCACGGTGTAAATAATAATTTCCTTGAATCACAATCAGAGAGAGAGAGAGAGAGAGAGAGAGAGAGACAGAAATGGGGTTTAACGTCCATTCGACACAAACTAGGTCATTTCGGGACTCACATATGGTTTTTAATTTTATTTCAATAATTCGCTTGCGCGTAGGGGTCTTTAGCAGTTGGAGGAAACCGGAGTGCCAGGAGGAAACCCACGAGGTTGAGAAGGCGCCCCTATCTTCATGCCACATACGTTCACACCAGGGCTCGAAACCACAACCGCAAGCCAGAGGTGATCGGCCAGCTAGAGGTTGAAGCGCGACACTCTAGACCACTAGGCCACTCCCGCCCCCACAATCAAACAAACAATAATGGGCACTAACAACGATTATTAGCAATAACGCCTGTGTGATACCATTAAAGTTTATCAACGAGTTTCGTTAATTATTCGACTACTTCCATATTTATAAATTCACGACTACCATAATATTTAAGTGGAATTAGTCTGGGAATTAAAGATAAATTATGTAAGATTCAGATAAAGAACTTAATGTTCTCGCTGTTAAGTTTTAAAAAGATAACGAAGAAATAATATACTAAAACAATTTAATTCAAAGTACATTTTTTGAGGGAAGTTATGGCTGTTTGAAGACATAGCGTAGCAACGGTAGTGAACATCAGAGATTTAACGTGTATTGCCATTTTATCGTAATTTTTAAATCTCGCGGATGCTTAAATCCATTTAAATATCGACCATTCATAATCTAGAGAGTTGGTTACAGATTTGCCATGTTGATAAATGGCATAGTAATAATTTACATAAAATTTAGAGCAAAAAGAAATGAATGACTTTGGAGTTTAACGTCTTACTGTGCTGCTCCAGCTTGGCTAATGAAGGCGGATTGGGTTCTTGCAGCACAATAAAGCATTTTCAAATAGCAATGATACAATATTATGTCATATGACTTTGATAAACCAAATATTAATAGCAATTATAATATATTTATTCTATGTATTGATAATGATCTGAAAATAAAAGGTAGAAATTGTAAATAAAAAACAACATGGCATTCACACTGTGTAATTTACAAACTGTGAACCAAGCCTAAACCAAACGAAAAATTAGATGAAAAGTAAATAATATATCTCTCATTAATTACTGTTTATATTTGTGTAAGAAAGCCTAGCGGAATTATGTGAAGTTAATAATTTCAAGGTCGACCATTTTCTGTGACAAATACGAGACAAAGTAAACTCATTTGGGAATGGAAATATATAAACAACACGTTGCCGAACTGGGTACATGTCTAGACGATTAATAATTCTGTGTATCGCCATATTCAGTGAAACCGTAATGTAAAAAACTGTCAAAATACGACAAAATGCTTTAATTACACAAATTAGAGATGTATGCGAGAGTATTCAGAGTTTAATAATCATAATTACTTTAATATTAGGAGTAAATTTATGTGCAGTTGGCACCACTGTTTTTCTACCGTGCAATAAAACATATGAACAACAATAATACATATCCAAAATTATGACCTTATTTGAAATAACAATAAACAAATCAAGAAAAACAAGCAGTCTTATTTATCTATAATACACTATTGGAAACTTTCCAAACATGGGTCAAATTAAATTGTAACGAGTTAAAAATTGTTTATAAAACTTGTTTAGGACAGTCGTCAAGTTAGCTCTACCCGTTTGTAGAAACATGAATGGTAATACTTAATAATAGTCTATACAATTATATAACACTGAGGCACATGTAATCGTACAGATAATCTATTGACAAGTACTGACACTTACAACGGAGGACAGCTTATTATGGCGGTATATATATTATATTCAAAATTCTAAAGTGCTATCATGTAATTTCTAACTTCTATTCATGTATTTTTTTATTTTTAAATTAAGAGGGTGCTGGATTGCCCAATCATTAGCACGTGCGCGCTGCATCCCAGGGTCTGTCATTGAATTAATTGTTCGATTATCTGGTTTTACGGGACAAAGAGTAGGGTCGCCTGTCCAACCTCGTGGGTTTTCTCTGGGTCCTCCAGTTTCCTCCCACTGCTAAAGACACCAACGCGTAACCGAATTATTGAAAAACATTGAACATTAGTCATAGATTGTGTCGAATGGACGTTAACACCCCCCCCCCCTCTCTCTATTCCTCTTCCATCACCACCTATCTCTCTCTCACTCGACAATGTATAATCCAATTTCTGTATTTATTGTGTAAATTTTAATTCTTATTCATCTTATTGCTATTATTTAGACAAAAAACGTGAAAAGCGACATGTGTTCGTCTTAATAATAGCAATACGATGAATCAGTTGGTGAATATGCGTCTTCATTAGCCCAGTCGGAGCTGAATAGTAGGACGTTAAACCCCCATTTCATTTGCTCTACATTTATTTATCACAGAAAAATGTCGACCCCGAAATTATTAACTTTAATCATTAACAGGCGACCCTACTCCGTGTCACGTTCAAGCAGAGAATCGAAACCACGCCTTTTGACTCAATGACAGACCTTATGATTTCACGCGCAAGCCTTAACCAGCTAGACCAAATGTTCAATATATAACAAAGGAACCTGTGGAATTTCTCTGGTTTTTGGCATCTACACTGAAAAAAAACTTGTGTTGAAACAACACAAACTTGTGTTGTTTTCAACACAAGTTGGGTGTTACTATTTAACAACACAAACTTGTGTTGAAACAACACAAACTTGTGTTAAATGTCGAAACAACACAAGACTTGTGTTAAAATTGATCAACAACACAAACTTGTGTTGAAACTTGTGTGAAAATCTACACAATACTTGTGTTAAAATTTCTGAAACTTGTGTAACTTGTGATGAAATTTCTGAAACTTGTGTTGAAATTTCTGAAACTTGTGTTGAAATTTCTGAAACTTGTGTTGTTTCATACAAACTTGTGTATAACCACCAACAGACCCCTCCTTTTATTCTTTTTTAACTGTAATATTTGATAAATGACATGACAACAATTTTGTTCATAAAATTATTATTTATTCATAAAATTACTATTTATTCATAAAATTATTATTTATTCAAAAATTATTATTTATTCAAAAATTATTATTTATTCATAAAATTATTATTTATTCATAAAATTATAATTTATTCATAAAAATATCATATATTCATAAAATTATCATATATTCATAAAATTATTATTTATTCATAAAATTATTATTTATTCATAAATTATCATATATTCATAAAATTATATGAACAATTAAATTAATGCCAGATCAAATCTAAACAGACATTTCGATGGATAATAAAAACAAAGAAAATCAAAAATCCCCCCCCCCCCAACAGAAATATATATAAATAAAAAATAAACAAATCATAAAATAAGCATAGCTATTTAAATTGAAAAAAAACCTCAAAACAAGCACTGAGACATTTGGAATACTAATAAACAAAGTTACTTCCAATGCTAATAAATTGTGTTATATAATAACAATTCATTCCCCACCCCCACCAAAAGTTTGTTGGGTTGTTTTGTTTTTTTTAAAGAAATGATAATTTAAACGCTATGTACAAAATATTCCTGCACCATGCCCCCTTAAAATAGGATTTACCTACATTGTATGTCTAAATTAAATAACAATCAAAACAAGCATTAAATACAAAAATTATGCACAAAAACTGAAAAACTACTTACAAATGAAATATAAGAGGCATAGAGACTGTCTATGGTACAAATTAATGAAGTTGGGTGTGAAAGGAAAGTTCTATAAGAATATATTATCTCTGTATGAAAATAATCGATCTGTTGTCTATGTAAATGGGTATCTAACTGATGAATTTGAAGTTCACAGTGGTGTAAAACAAGGCTGCGTCCTATCCCCTACTTTATTCTCTGTTTTTATTAACGATTTAGTTGAAGACATTAATAACCTTAAATGTGGTATTAAAATTGATAACACCATTGTTAGTCTACCATTGTATGCAGACGACATAGCTCTTTTAGCCCCAGACGAGGACTCGCTGCAGCGTATGCTGGACTGTGTTGCAAATTGGTGCGGTAAATGGCGAATCCAAATCAATACTTCAAAAACGAAAATCGTTCACTATCGCCCTAATTCAACCAGCAGGTCATGTAGAAACTTTACTTGTGGCAGTAACATCATAGATTACTCACATGCCTACAAGTACTTGGGGTTATGGTTACACGAATCAGTTGACCTTATTCACACTGCAAAAGAGATAGCTAAATCTGCTAATAGAGCTCTGTGTACAATTATTAGTAAATTTAAATGTGTCGGTGGCATGTCATATGATGTTTTTAATACTTTGTATAATAATTTAGTCCAACCCATCTTATCATATGGATCAGCAATTTGGGGCACTAGAGAATTTAGATGCGTTAATAACGTCCAGAATAGAGCCTGTCGTTTCTTCTTGGGCGTGGGAAGTAAAATTTCAAATTTGGCTGTCCGTGGTGATATGGGTTGGACATCAAACTTTACAAAGCAGAAAATAGAAATTGTTAGATTCTGGAGAAGATTATCATGCGTAGAACCAATACGCCTTGTTAGTAAGGTTAAAGCTTGGTCTTTTAATTTCAGGAGGTCCTGGAATAATATTGCAATAACGTTGATGGCCGAATTACAAATCCCAATTCCTGATTTATTCAATATACGCAAAACCGATTTTTTATCTCTAAAAGAAGCACTAAATGCGTTTGATTGTAGGCTCTGGTATCAGGGACTTTGGAATGATAAGGGGTTAATTAATGGTAACAAATTAAGGACATATAGGCTATTTAAGCACTCATTGTATGTCGAACCCTATGTAAAATGTATACTTGACAGATCGCAACGTAGTGTTCTAGCAAAACTACGATGTGGGTCATTGCCCTTAGCAATAGAAACTGGACGTTTTGTAAGACCAGTAACATTATTAACAGACAGAACATGTAATTATTGTCACATGTCAAATATAGAGGATGAAACTCACTTCTTGTGTACATGTGATTGCTACTTTGAACCGAGACAAAAGCTATGGAACGCCGCAGCCACCATAAACCCACATTTCTTAGCACTGACACCAACCCATCAGCTATGTTCCCTAATGAACAACACCAACCTAGTAAAAATCCTAGCTGCCACGGTTAAAAAAATGTTTTATCATCGAAAATATTTTAACATATGATATTTTGATTACTATTATTTTATATGCCTAGCTATTTGTTTTTAGTTACTTAAAGTTTTCTTATTCTAAACAATTTATATTGCCAACATACTAAAGAACATTTGATAGTAAAATGTTATTGTTCGTTCGTTTCAAATTTTTATTGTATTTTTATCCTTGTTACTTATGTGTATTTATTTATTATCTTCGAATATAGATGTTTTATCATGATTGTTGTGTCCCGTAGGCCTTATAGGCCGGACATTGTACACTTATAATTTTTTGTCTCGAACTGTGTTTTTATTGCTATTGTACAATGTGTGACACATTAATAAAACAATTCTTCTTCTTCTTCTTCTTAATATTCTCTGTTTTTACAGCGCAACGACAATCTGTAGGACCCGACCCGTGTTAATTTATTTTACGTCTGTCTGTTGTGTAGTCGTGTGACAGAGCTTTTACGTCTGTCTGCTGTGCAGTCGTGTAATCTTGTTGCGGCACATACAAACATACCTCTTTGGCCCTTAGTCCAATACGTCTGTCTAACGGGAATCTTTCGGAACCAATTAAAATTTTGTCATCAAACACTAATCACGTAAAATTCCCCAGGGAATTAATACTGATCTCTAAACCCATCAAGTATGATGTCTACCGTAGATTAATCAACATAAAATTAGAGGAAGATTAGTTTTAAAATTTTCTATTCATAGACAACTTGGTTTTATGGTAAAGTGCCAAAGATATAACTAAATATAGTTTTATCTACCACCGAAGTGAAAATGTATAAATTAATGATTTGCTGCTTTGTTATTTTATTTAAAGGTAAGTAAAATTCACCCGATGGAATAAACGAACTGAGGGTTTTGTTGTCTAAATATATTTATTTCGTTTGTCCTAGTTTCAGTTGAGTAAGTTTAGTGTTGGAATTCATTATGTCAGAATATGTATGCTATGTTGGGTGTACAATAATTTAGATTACATAAGATACTAGTCCTTCCAAATCGTACTACCATTGTGAATATTTGTTAATACAACTGTTACGAATCTGAAACCTGAAACATCACGTATTATTAATTGGAGAGAGAGAGAAATGGGGTTTAACGTCCACTTGACACAAACTAGTTCATTTCGGGTCTTAATTGTGGTTCAATTTTATTTCAATAATTCGCTTGCGTAGGACCTGGAAAAATCCACGAGGTTGTACAGGCGATCCTACTCCACGATTGTTGAGTCAATGACAGACCCTATGATCAGTGCGCACACGTTAATCATTCAGCGCGGACGCGCTAATCATTCGGCCATCCAATCCCCAACTATTAATTGATTTTAAGGGGATTTCCCTGAGGTTACGGACAATTGTCCTTCAGGTACTTACGTCGAAGACAATGCTCCCAGGATATGTTCATATTAATATTAGACCTTGCCGATTCAGCACGAATAAATGCGGTTGTAATGTTCTTTCGAAGACGACGAAAGGTTGTCCATGGTGTGGGACTCGTAGCAAATAGTACCTAGGGTGTCCGTAATGGAAAACGCTCATGTTCAACATTTATCAATACATTCGGACAACATTGTTGACCTTTTAATATATTTTAATGATCTGGATAGATGCGTCTTTGTGGTTAACTGAAATCCAAATAAACACTAATATTTGTATGAATATATGGCATTTATGATATTGATTGTAAATTCAATATTTGTATGGGTTTTTTTTGTTTTTTTTTACATTTTAAAAATAATGTGTCATTTCTCTGAGTATGGGCATATAACAGATCAATTTACTACCATTTATCTCCATTGGCTACAAGGGTTTTGGTTACCGAATGGTTAAACGCGTGCAGGTACGTGGTGTCGATTCTCCGGAAGTTCACATATTCCTGAAGCAATGGCCCGAGAAATCCCTCTCTGGCCATTGCTGGAATAGCATCTGTTTCTTGAACTTATGCGGGAGTGTGTCTATTCTTTCCGTTCAATGAAAGCTATCACTTAAGTACAGCAACATGACAGTCCTTCGTTTAATCTGGGTCTTCCCTTAAACTTTGGACAGTGATTTAAGGTATTAAAAACGGTGAAATTATGTTCGTTTCCAAACAATTTTGTTTACATTTAATTCGACTTGATAGCCCCGTTTGTCACGCAATTAGTTTTACTGCAGTATTCTGCTATGCACGGGTTAATTAGGCATAATAAAATCGTGAGCCATGACGTAACGTTATGTAAACATATTTGGTCCAATATTGGCACTTGTTTTGTAGGGCAGCGAGTGATTGGTTGGTAGACGGACTACTGACCAATCAAAATTTAAAACAACAATATCCACTCATAATAGCAGTGTATAGTAGGATTACCTCTAATCACACGCAACACTGCGCGGAGTATGGATGTTCATGACAAAGATTATGTTCGCCTGTCCAGCCTCGTGAACATCGTTTGTGTTATACGGGTCCTCTAGATTACCCCCAATAGCCAAAGAATCCAACACACATGCAAATTATTTTAATATAATTTAATCAAATGTTAATCCCGAAATGACCTAGATTGTGTCCAGTGAACTTTAAACCCATTACCCTCTTTCCATTGAACACACTATTTCTAGATCACATAATTATGTACTAATGATTTGTAGATATATTTCGCTTATATGAGGTATAACAAATGTCACGTTGAAATTAGTGAGAATGTTTTCAGAGAAATTCTTATATTTTATAGCTGCAGAATCTCAAAATTTGGGAATTGGAACAGCAAATAACAACGTATCTGGTATAGTGGGTTTTGATGTTCAGCTGAAATGGGATGTACACGTAAACATCAGGAGAAAACCCTACTCAATCTTTAAGGTAAATAAAAATGCATATTAGCACCAAACATTAAACTCACAAAACAAGTAGGCCGTTTGGTAGTTTTCTCGATGGACGTGTAGAAATACAGAAATTGATACAATTGGTGACACTTTTCCTGTGTCACAGACCCAAAAAGACAGATATACGACTATGTATTCCATCCGCTGCATCCGGTGTCACATTTCCAAACCCTTAAATGTGACAGTACCAGTTTCTAATGGGACGTGTCCAGTTTATACTCTTAACGAAAAGCCATGTGTGTATACTGTAATCTGTGTTTCGAACAGTTATTCATTTGAGTTGTGTTACGGGTATTCGTCATTGTGCATCATGGTTCTTTACTCATTCTCTTTTAGGTTGAAAACAAGATAACCACGCAACTAGAGAACACTATAAAATATACTCATCAACTAGATGACACTGGGATTGTTTTGACTATTAAAAATGTCACATTAGATGATGCTGGTATATACAGATGTACATTGGATAGCGCTGGTGAATATACAGACATAGATATCACAGCTGTATATTCCGATATAGAACTAACAGTAACTGGTAAATACTTTAAGTTATGTACTGGCGCAATCCCAACTGTCTTAGAATGAGTACCCTTTACCTACAATATACATATTAAAATGAATTCCTGTGACGAATACATACACAATATAATCATTCGTAAATTTAAATGGTTTTTTTTTTACCAATTTTCATACAAAGATTTGAGATTGAATGACTATTAAAGAAATTCATACAAAACGCACACGATTAAATTATATCCGGGTAGCAGGGAACGATGTCCACCAGATTAACATTGTCGAGTACTATTGTCTTATACTGTTATGTTTTATAGATTGGGGATTTAAATGGATTTCCAAAACAAATCCAGTTGTATCGAGACTCCATAAAGATGTAGAATTGGTGTGGAAATATCGAAGTCGAAAGATGGTCAATGAAATCACCTTTATTCGCTACAACAATCTTACCAAATCTGTAATTATAATACACAATTTTCTCGATATTGAGATAACGATAAATTGTATTAAAATAGGTGATAACTGTATTGACAAATATTGCCGTACACCTTTATTGCAGCTTTAATAACTGTATATCCCAACAACAATGCTGTATGGATATTGTCATTACCAGACTGGTTGATCATCTGAAATGCAACGTCCCAATTTAAATGAAACAGTTGGAATCTAATTGGTCCTATCGTAAGTGTCTTCTTGACATATCCAGTTATCCTGTTTCAGTCTGTGATTCAGCGTGCATGCGAACTTCACTAACATGCGAACTATCGATAGGGATAACTGTATGTTGATATTTTCAGGAATATGAATTTGGCGTTTGGACAACTAAAGATGGTTTTCAAACTGATGTCAGTAATGTTAAGATGGTCAGGACAACAAATCAAGAAGTAGTCGAATTACGTTTGGAACTTTGGACGCCAGAGGACGTTCATTTTAACATCATCTACATTTGCCAGGTATCTGATGGGGCAAACGTTAATCAGAATGGAATACAATTGAAGATGGAAAGTAAGTGAAAATTGTATATCTGTGTAGCAATATGTCGATATTTAAAGGATCTAAATCGCTAATATTTGGGACCTATAAATTTGCCCAAATGGGCCGCAACGCATAATATAATCTTATATGAATGTATATAAACTGATTTACATTCATTCATTTCCGTCTTTACTCTAATTTGAAATAACTTATGTTCGGCGAAATACGCATGAAGTCTCAATAGCATGCCGATCTCTAGCGTCCTGTTTATTCCAGTCTACATTATTGCGTATGCGCTCCATGCACCACCGTCTAGCCTCGTTCTCCAAGTCCCTTGTTAAAAGTGGGCCTGAAACGGATATTTTTTTTTTATTTTGTCTTACATATTGGATATCGGTAAGATCACAACATCAATGTTGAATTAAATTGACAAATAATTTGTGCTTTCATTGTCGAAGATTTTGGATGATATTGAGTAAGAGACTTAGCTACTTTAAATAAATTGATAATTTACTTTCTCGTATTTTAAAATGTTCAGGCTAGCATTTCTGTTGTTCGTGGTGCTGGATACGCGAAAAGAAATGCACGAAGAATGTCTGATGAAACGAAATTCAATACAAGCATACCTCAGTTTGGCTTGAGATTATAGTTTTGAAAATAATTTAATAGCTTAATGGTTGCTTTGATAATTTGCAACGACTGGCAATTATTAAAGATATAATGTTATGTTTTAGCACCTATAGTATACAACAACAGAGCGATAATAAAAGATAATGAAATTGAATTTGAATGGCATTACGAATATGATTATCCCGCCCGTGCCATTATATTTACCCGACATTTAAATGCAGAGGTAAGTTGACCAAACTTGCATTATTTATTTATTTATATGATGTTGGGTTAGGAAATTTGCGAGTAAAATGATTAAATTGAAAATAGTAAGGCTGTTGCTAATCCATAATACAAATTAAGCCCAGTGATCTAACACAAGCTATTCGCGAGGTGTGTATATAAAGTCGTATAAAGCTATATAATAAACCAACATCATACCAGTACAACGCACAAAGTCAAAATATTTCGAAGGGTAAAATTAAATGTAAAACGTCAAAAGCAATGCGTCAAATGTCGTATAGTTTATTGGAAATGTGTTAATGACGTTTATACATTTCCGTCGTTACATTGTACGTTTATGCCATTTGTCGTTTACGCAGAGCAGTAACTCGTCCAGTGTTAAAAACCTACGCGTAAAAATCTCAAGTGGCCTGGTTTCGATCTTCCGTTTGGAAGTGCCAAGCAGTAGGATCACTTGTCCAACCTTCGTGGATTATTGCTTCGAGCCCTCCGGTTTACTCCCATCCCATGCGATTTACTCAAATAAAATTGAACCATGTGCTACTCCCGACTGACCTCGTTAGTGCATATTGGACGTTAAATTATCTCTCCCTGGACGACGACATCATCGCACATCTGTAATCTCTATTTAAAGGATTTCCTTCTCACCAGCCACAGCTAGAACATATATCTGGTATAGTGGTTTTTTGTGGATAAGCTTTTTAATTATTGATATTCAAAAGCAAAACAAGATGGGCGTTGAGAATGTACATAATGTTTAAAGACCTTCCACTACCTCGTATGTTTGTACTGGGTTGTATATATCCTTGTGCATATAATTTAACCGGATACTGAAGCATCTGTTGTAAACACAACTGTCAACTCAATACTCTTTATGAAAATACTTTAAGGGGAAATGGATAATTAGGCTTGCCATGGAGCAAAATGAAGTGTCTGGTATTTTACGAGAATTGTGTATGTAAGTTAAATAAAGGATACACATATTTGACTGTAAGAAATGGCAATTGTCGTCAAAGATATATCCGATGTTTGATTCCACATTTAATCATTTCTTTTAATATGTGTAAAAGCCTCTTAACGTTGGATACTGGATAGAAGAGAGGTTTAAACCAACACTAGATGGTGGCAAAGATCGTGTGAAATTTGACAAAAAAGATCTAGAAGGAGGCAGAATCGCAGACATAACTCTAAAATTATTGAATGTAACCACGGATGATTTCAATTACACTTATACCTGTAAATGTGTTTTTGATGATAGAGAAACCAAAGCTGCTGATGTGGAGATTGGTGAGTAAATATAAATGATAACTGCACCCCCTCGTCGCTGGTTCTTTTTTAAAACGAGTCGCCGTTAATGAAAATGTACAATAAACGCTTGATGTAATGACCAAAGATTACTATTTACTATTGAGTGCACATATAATCTGGAGAAAAGCATGATGTAAGAAAAACCTGGCATAGCTAATTCGTTACTTCCGATTATCACCAGACCACCCAATTTTCTTATCCGGCAATGCACTTTTTTTCGGCTGTCAGACCCCTACCCCCAGTTGCTGTTTTACAGTTGCACCCTGTATCTAGAGTGTGTAAATAATATTACCCTACCAAGTCATAAACGTTTTCATTGAACATTTTCAGAGCCAGTTTCCTCGTCTGGCAAGTCTAACAAGCGGCCAAATGGAACAAATGGTAATACATTGTTGAGATCGGATGATGGTAGGGTGACTATTGTTGTAGTGGTAACTACAGTTGTTGTGATGGCACTAATAACGGTGATAGTGGCTGTTCTACTAAACAGTGAGTGACGTCTTTAAAAAGTTAGATTTGATGTGACCCATTAAAGTCCTTTACTTTATTATGTCCAGACGTTTGTTTGGGTCCTTCGTTAATCTGATGGGTTTGTTAGACCTTGAATAATTGGGCATTTGTTAATGTAGCATTTGACAGGTACATGTATTTTAATCGTCGACTGCTCAAAAAGGTTTGGAAAAGTTGGACAATAAAAACTTTTAACAAATATTTTATATTTATTTTGCTGGAATATTAATCGTTTATCCCATCTACGAGATCTGTGGTGTGAGAGATCAAAACCTGTGGAACGTTGATACCAAATAAGAATATAACTTAATATAAGGGAGTCTGAGAAGATATCGTGTGAAAAGGTGGTGTTAAAAACCACAGACCAAAACAGTGTATACAAATTATTGTTTAATGTATTTAATCGAACGTCTGTCTTTGTATTTGCAATTCAAATATGTTATGGAACTCTTTTGGTGAAAAATTCCACACGTTTGACAAAAACCCACCAATTAATATTTACATTATTTTAGGACGATGTAATTCACAATGGTATAGACCGGTAGAAAAAAAAGAAGTGGAAGGTATTACAAAATTAGTTGATTCACTATTAGAAAAGCATTTACTTAAAAATGTGTCCCAAACCTTGACATAAATGTAGAGAGAAAGATAACAGCCTACGTTTTATACGAATGTTTCGCGGAAACTTTGGACGTTTTCAAATTGATTCCACCAATAATATTATTTGCAGTGCCGAATTCCGTACCTTCAAAAGTTGTATTGTCGACCTTACTATGACCTAATTATCCAACGTTGTGTACTACCACTTATTGCTAAATTACCGACGACACGTTATTTAGGAGATAAACACTTCCTGTTTCGCATTTAGAGGGGTGTTATTGTCCAATAGACATGTCCTGAGATCATTAGGACCCGAGACGCTTTTTTAGGATTTTAAAAGACATTACTAAAACAGAGGGGTGTTATTGTCCAATAGACAGTGTCTAATTGACCAATCAAAACGCAAGGTTTACACTGAAGCATGTTACAATTTTGGACATAACTTGAAAATTAATGAAAATTTCCATTTCGTAAATTGGATAAATGTCGCGAAAGGAAATTAATTAAGCCTTTAGCGAATGTATTAAGAGGGGACTAGAGTTAAACGACTTACTATTCAGCTCAAATTGAGCTAATGAGGACGGCTATACACCATACAGTGAGTGTGCTATGGGGGAAATTTGGACTTGACAGAAGCCCTAATCTTATATAGAATTACAACTGCCAAGGATGCTTTTACGTGCACGCTAATCAGTATGCGGAGAATTGAGTTGCCCCTTGTCCGGCCATCTGTCTGCACCACTGACAATTGAGAACGAAGCCGAAACGTCCAGAGAAACTTTCTACAGGAACAACGGGAGCGAACCTGAGACCTCTTGGTAAGAGGACCGAGGTCTTACTTACTAAAACACCTCGGGAAAGTTTGCTTGATAAATATCTTATTAATATATTATTGCTTGTAAAGTATAAGCCGAAATCGTAAATTGTTCACATCAAACCTTGGCATAATTGTATTTTGTGAATTCTGAAACAATCGATCTGTTCTGATGCATTTTAATCTCATTCGATCTAAATCGAGGAAACAGTATTTCTTTAAAACAATGTTATCATTTACCATGTCGAGTCTAGTGGCGAGTATTCGGTTTTTGCCCCCGTAAAACCCCTCTCCGTTGACAGAAATCCATTAATTAATATTTACATACATATCAATTCTTTACAGAACTACGTAGTGCACAATCATATCAACCGGTACAGAATAAAGAAACTGCAGGTAGGACAATAATAGGAAAACATTTTCTATATATGAACAGAGTAAGATTTAGATATAGAATTGATCGCTCCCGCTAATGGCAGTTAAGAAGTACATACATTGAACATTTCATTCAAATGCAATTCAGTTGAAAGTTATGTCTGTTTAAAGGTGTTGCATGGATGATCATTTATTACCGTAGCAACGGTTCCTGATAACCGCGACTATAGGTCCCAATTATCCAGGTTTGTGAAATCTCGCGGGTGTTCTAATTCTTCTATAGAGGGGTGATTTCAGACTTAATATGAGGCCAGGAAAAAGGTCCGCAATAGGCAGGTTCAGCTCTTGCATAATGCATCTTTAATATGCGATTGGGCATTTTCTCACCCTTTGATGAGTATTAAAACATTTTATACAGTCTAAGACAGCTAGTAGTAAACTCATTGTTCATGTGCTCTTATGTTTAAGTAAATGTGCTTCTATGGAATTTTGAATTTTTATAATCACCTTTATTTACAGAACGGGATGAGGAATACAATCTCCACGCTGCAATAAATGAAGTTTTTGAAGGTAGACTTATAGTTGTACATAAACATTTGTATACTATTGAATAACGTATACAACATGAATTATAGATTTTTAAAGGCGTGTATTCGTGTCATACCGTATATCGTACACAGAATGAATTATTTATTTTCTATGAAGTGAATGCAAACAATGCGAGACAACTATTATTTGAAATAATGTTACGATTATTTATTCTTACGTTATCTTTACAGAAACAGACGAAGAAGATGAACCTGTGCAAAACGAAGACAGTGGAGGTATGGTTTCGTGATCTTTGGACAACAATTTTAATCATATCTATGTGTGAGCATTGTATGTGTGAATTTGTCAAGTTGTTTATTTTTGGTTAAGACGATGCTTCTACCTGTGTCACAAAGTGTTTGTAGCAAATACTGATCAATTATTTTACATGATATTTTATTGGTTTTAACTTAATTTAGGGCAAAGGACACCATTAAAGATAAGAGCTTCATGAAGACAAAGTTACTCACATTGTAGTTAATATAGGTTTCTGCAAATCGGATTAAAATATCAAGATTTGTACTGTGTTGTTTTGTATCAAAATCTGTGAACAATTCTTTAGTGAATAATAACCCGATGTCAATATTCAAAGTCAAAGCAATTAACAAACTTAACAATTTATTTTATTCAATATTTTATTTACGATGTAAATTGATGTATTGACAGATACCTATCACCTACAAAACAGGACGCCTACTGAATTTTAACTCCTGGTGCAACTTGTGATATTATGATATCAATAGACTATTTGGCAAACGTTACATACAATACACACACATATAATTATATGTTAGCTTTCATCTATATCGTAAATTCCCATCGTGGGTTTACAAAGTATCACTGATCTTCTAATTTCTTATAATATATGCTGCAGTAAAGACTTTGTAAATACCCTTCAAATGATAACAATGGACAGCTGATCAGCTCCTGAAATAATCTCGACTATACTAACCATATTATCTTTAACCCTTGTGTGAAGAAATTGCGCATCTCCTAGTATATTGTGTATGGTGGAATCCCACGCTTTAAATATATTAATAGAAATGATATATACTATATGCCTTGTGTTTATTGCAGATGATGTTGATCCTACTTCTATAAATCCTGAACAAACTTTGATCAGAAGAAGACCAGTGAAGGTGTAACAATTATCACCGATCATCTTCGATACCTGGCCTTGAATTTCCAGCTAAAATAAGACGGGGGCGAACATGTTTTATACATTGCTAATATAGATCGGTTTGTCCACCTGTCCCAATTATTGTACCGTTTCCAAAATCCTCACCTTTCCTTCTGAAACCGTAATTTGGTAAAACCGTAATTTTATTTGTTTGCTTTCCAAAATCAATTGCTTAATTCTTGGGAATCCGGCATCCCGTTTTCATGACATTTATTGAAGTGTTGAATTTGTACTTAGTAGCTCAAGTATCTCCCAATACTTTACCACTATGGTTTTAATGACACACAAAATTATACATTGTGAGTCATGACCTAACTTATAAACTTCTCTGAACAATTATTTCCGCCAAAAACGATTTCCATCTTTTGTATTCGCATTCAACCTCGTGTGTCTCCCATTCATTCTTTATGTATATATAGATAGAATGTTATGTTATATGCAATAACTGCTGTTTTTTTGTTGTTTTTTTTTGTTTTGTTGGCCTTCAAGCTTACAGATGTCAAAATTAACGTAATCTTTTCTGGTCAAAAAGGCTAAACGCTAAGTATACTTATAATCAAATAAAAGCTTTAATAAATAGCTATTTTAACATTATTTTTTAAAAATGACAAAACTTTAGGAGCTGCTACTGTGAAAGAACGTTCACTAAATAAGAGATCTGGAACGTAGTTGACGCGAGGGTTCGTGCTTGTGAACTTGGACAATGTAAAGATGAATAAGTGAGAGAGATAACCTTAAAATCAAGTCTAATGAAAACGGAATCAGTGAAGCCGCTTTACAACTGGACTAATGGAAGAAATTCAAACGCTAGGCTAAAAGAATTTGAAAGCATTTTACATGTTTCAGAGTTTAGCTAGGGTAGAATTCTACCGATCTTATATAGGTTGAATGTGCTGGCTTTATAGGTTTTTACTGACAAAATATGTATCTGCATTTAATGATGACTCGAACACGACTCCAGGGTTGCGAACATTTGAGGCTCCAATGTTCACGGAAACAGTTAAAACTCAGTACGAATAACCTAGGCATTATTTTGTAACGTCCACAATCTTATTTAAGTGATACATTTTTCTAGTTTATTAGTATTGCCGGTCAGTGCAATGGATGTCGAAGGACCGACCGTTGTGTGACAATTTATTGACATGAAATAAAATTAAATGAAACTACTGTTCGGCTCCGGCTGTGCTAATGAAGTAGGGTATACGCCATACAATGTGCAATGATGGAAATTTTGCACTACGGCGTATACTTATATCAAATTCAAATTGCCAGGGGATATCTTACGTGTGCGCCAATGTATACACCGGACCTTAGTTTTGTTTGTCCCAAGTCGGAAAATCCCGATGAACATTATCGGCCAATTCAGAGATCGAACACCCGGGAACCCGGCTTGTGAGCCAGCGTCTTACCCACAAACGCCACCTCATTATTGTCTATATTCCAAAAACAGAGGAAAACAATGCGCAATTTGATTGGTGAAGACTTTGGAATAAGGATACTATGCTTTGGGTAGTATAACTTTGTCTCGAAATTTAGTTTGGTTCGGTGAAATAATCGCCCCCAAACGCCGCTAACGAGTTAAAGGGCCATATTGTCTGGCATGTTTGATTTTACTATCATCTAATCACCCCACAATGTTTGTATTCTGTGACTCCATAACATACAGTTAGACACCCAAATTATCATCCTAGAATAAATACTATGAGAGATATAGGGGATTATTTGATGTGGCGGTCGTCTTGGTCGCCATCTTGAATTTATCAAAACGCTCAAGGGTGACCGAGGATCACTTGGCAGATTCTAAACGAGGACACTATAGACTATTAAAATCAATCATAAAAACACTTTGTATATAATTTCCAGGTTCACTCAAAAACTTGTTGCCGTACTTGCTTGAAAACGTTGAGAGAATACTCTTCGAAACGTCGCCTAAATAAATCAGTAATTGTTCTTCCATAAGTATGTGTTAAAGTTTAATGTCGGACTAAGGTGTTTAAGAAATCGAGTGGTGGGAGAGTCGAACAATTTATTGATATATCAGAACAGTCCATTGATAGATATCCTTATAGATATCCTTAGTCCATTGATAGATATCCTAATGCGTGTACCGAATCTACCACGTATTTCAACACGGGCAGGTCCATGGTGTTTTATATTTTACCGCTTTAGCTATGATAAATAGAATGACAACCTTTTGAATAGTATCAAACATATTTTGAAAATACCATGACTCGAAATCACCTCATGTAACTCGAATACACTACTAACAGCGGATGTCGAACAAAGACAACATGCGTAATCGATAATAATACAATGGTAAAATTAAGAGTTTTGTTATGCAGTTTAAGAGAGATATCGGGGGTTCAGCTTTACTTCAATAATTCATTTGTTCCTATGGATCTTAAGCAGTGGCGAGAAACCGATGAAAAGCGACGAGACTGGAAAGGCGACCGTACACCTGTTCACGTATGAGCTTGAACTCGAAACCGCGGCCGTTGACTATGGAAAATAAAACGAATGGTACCTATCCGGTGACTATCAAATCAGATAATAAAGAATATGATAATTTATCTGATATTGCTAATATTATGAATAATTATTTTACCAATGTTACCGATGATATTAAGCCTGTATATAACCCTCTTTCCAATAAATATTATATCTCATGTGCAGATGAACGCAAATATCTATGCTCGAACCAAGTAAGGCTACTGGTATTAACTCAACAGGACCAACAATTCTAAGGATGTCGGCAGACTATATTTTTAAATCATTAACTTATATAATAAATTTATGCATCTCAAAAGATATTTTCCCTGAACAATTAAAATTTGCTAAACTTATTCCAATCCACAAGAAGGGAGACAAGGATCCACCAAATAATTATAGGCCGATTTCTGTCTTACCCACAATATCAAAAATATTTGAAAAACATATTAGTTCTCAAATTACAGAATATTTTGAACAGAACAAACTATTTTATGAATTTCAATCTGGTTTTAGAAAAAAATATTCATGTTCAACACCCTTATTGCGAATTACAGATATTTGGCTGAAAGACTCAAGTAATATGACCGGAGTTGTTTATCTCGATCGTAGTAAGGCTTTTGATCTTATAGACCATAGATTAATCCTCCAAAAATTAAAATTATACAAATTTGACTTAAAATCTCTTAAACTAATTTCATCCTATCAGGAATTTCGAAAACAACAAGTAGTCTTACTGGCATGCCATTCAAATGTCACTGATGTGAAATGTGGGGTTACTTTTCTTGATTTTTTAAAACGATCTCCCACTTCATGCCAGTAAATGCTGATGACAGTACACTTCATTTCTCTAGCAACAAATTAGCCAATATAGAGATTGCCCTTCAAGCGGATTAACTAAATGTATTTAATTGGTGTAATGATAATGGTATGGGAATTAATGCTAAAAAGACCAAAGCCATGCTAATAGCTTCAAATCTCCAAACAAACACAAACAGCTTATCACTAAAAATTTATGGAGAATCATTAGAAAATGTATCTGAAACAGTATTATTAGGACTTATTGTTGACCATTATTTAGATTGGAATCTCCAAATTAACAAAATTTCCAAAATCATATCCTCCAAAATCTACCCCCTGACAAAGTTAAAACGTTATTTACCACATCATCTTAGAATTTTATTTTTCAACGGCTATATTTTACCGTACTTGATTACTGTTCCACAGTTTGGGACAGTGCCAATAAAGGTAAACTAGAAGTCCTGTATAAACTCCTAAAGCGTGCGGCACGGAGCATTTTGGATGAAAAACCTGATTCACATTCGGCACCTTTGTATGAATATCTAAATTGGCTTACAATCTACCAACGCATTCAATACAATCAAGGAATGCTCACCTTCAAAATTCTAAGAGACAAATTTATATAACACATACTGTGAAAATTCGAAATTGACCGAAACTAACATGACATTGAGATCAGAAAATCAAAATAAATTAGCAATTCCAAAAAGTAAGGAAAAGGCAATGACAAGAACATTCCAATATACCGGCTTCTGTATTCTGGAATTCACCACCTCAAACTGTGAAACATGCTTCTTCAAGTTTTATCTTAAAAAGGAGTTAGTACAACACGTTAAATCTTGGAACCCTTGTTAATTATCTTCTTTGATTGGCATTTAGTAATTCAACATATTAACCCAAGGTACAATTTTATGGATACACAATTACTGAGTTTAATACTAAGCACGCTTAGTATTAAACTCAGTAATTGTGTATCCGCTTAGTATTAAACTCAGTAATCACTCTTGCCCTCTGAATGTATGTTTATTTGCTTTTCTTTTCTATCTTTATTGTTTGTTTGATATATTTTTTATTATAAGATTATAATAATGTTTGTTTGATTTATTTTTTTTATTATAAGCTTATATAATATGATATATATGTACTTTGTAAATATTATTACCATGTAGTTACTAGTTTTATAGAGTAGGAGGGACATGTTGAAAATTAGAACCCATGTACTAAATATGTTCCCTCAGAAAATAAAGTCATTATTATTATTATTACTCATTGATAGACCGTGTAATCCAAAACGCACGTGCTGGACCTTTTCAGGGCATAATTCCCCGTTTTATAGATGGACGGGCAGTTGCTATCACACGCAAACAGTATCCGCTACTGCTGCCAAGAATACAAATCACTCTGTCACGTGAGGAAAATCAATATCGATGATGACTATAGATTGTGACACAATAACTATTGATTCTAATTGGAGGTAAAATGTTTAACCTTTGGTGTGCACTGGGTGAATGAATGCCTTGACAGGTTTTGATGCTAAGAATTTGGAATACGACGATTTTCGGCAATACAATATACCGGAAACTATCGGAAAACACCATGTTGTACTGAATACCGGAAAACACCCTAAATATCGGAAAACGCACTTTGTACCGGAAAACACCCTAAATAGGTAACCTGGAGCCTTATTCTCTGTGTGTGGGTGTTAGGGTTAGGTTTAGTTTTGTGTGTGTTTCCAGAGGACCAGGCTTCGAGTTGCCTATTTAGGCTGTTTTCCGGTATTTAGTGTGTTTTCCTGTATTTAGTGTTTTTCCGATTCATTAAAACATGGTGTTTTCCGGTTGTTTTCCGGTATATCGTATACCCCTAGAGTTTGATTCCAATTGGGTAAGAGAATATTTGCATTCCACCAATACCTCGACTAAGTTCGGTGATGATAACTTTCTGCTGAGGCTAAGATCCGAAGATTCTTTGGGGAATGTCTTGGCGCAGTACGGTGCTTAATAATTCATAATATTTCAACAAAAGCTATGGAAAGATAAACAATTTCATTGTTCGATTCCTTGGAACATGGTAACTTTGAGTTTAATTGCGAGGAGGGAAAGGGGTGATAACACTTATTGTATAATCTATCTGGATCAAGAAATTCTGCTTATGTTAATTTTAGGTCAGTCAGCGAGTTATTTGTTTGGGCGTATGAGTTGCGACAGTCCCGTGGTGATCAGCTAAGCTTAAAGTATCTCCATACATACATGTACAATAACAAATAGAACTGACTAAGCAGGCGAGAAAATGCTAATTTATTTACGAACCAAACTAAAGGAGAAAACATTGCATTTATAAAGCTTGGTGTTCATATAACATGTAATCACCCCATATAACACAGAATACACTATTGACAACACATACAGGCAGATATTATATTATACATAATCCACAAATAACCCAATGTTAATAAAAGGTTATGAAACACAATAACATTTCGGGTCGCCAGGTATCGCATAGCACACATATATAGCGTCCATTTCTTTTGTTAACAAATATTTTCGATTATTTATTAATATCATGTCAATTCATGTGACTTAAATCCAACAAATGATTTGGCAAATATTAAAATGACACTCCTACAACGTATATTTTCGGAGAATAAAAGAATATCCGGCCAGGTTAAACCAATGTTACTGTTTTAAGAGAAATGCCCTACAAAATAATGTTTATTGGATTATTTGCCTATTTTATTTTTTAATCAACCTTTCTTTCATTTAAAAGTAGCAAGCCCTGTATCAAGGACAAGGGTAATACTGTTTTAGCATCTGTCTATTTAAAACATTCAAATCGCCAATTAAAATGTTTTTGATAGCAAAACAGCAAGCTATCCGTACTGCAGTAGTATAATAATGGAGCTCAAATACATACAACTGAATATGTCAGTAACTATTTTAATCATATTCGTTACTATTTTTAACAAATCGATAAATTTACTATTTTTCCAAGCTTATCATTAAACCAATAATATTCTAATATTTATTAAATAGTTATTTCTTGAATTGCTAGGAAGAAGACACTCTAATTTGTTTTGGTATTTTATTTTCGGGATCAGACCATACCTCTCTGATTTAAATACATGTACATACACAGTATAAATATAAACAATATATAGTCATACACACATAATTATATAAATATAGAACCTATAGAATACGCGATGAATAATATAGAGACAATTTTATAAATATTCTAATAGGTGTAAATACATTCTGAAGGTTTGATATTGGGTGTTGGGTATCGTAACGCCCGAACAGCGACACATAATAACCAAAAATCTCACAAATTGGTTTGGGAGACGAGAATATACTATGTTTGTTTATGTTACATCTTGACATGTAAGGCAGTCGGGAAACGGGGGCGTTGTTTTGATACTTTACGCATTATTAACCTTGGTGCTTTAAAGCAATGTATAACATAAAATTTAATACAGACGTAACATACACGCGTGCTGGTGGCTACACTCAGATTTGATGCAAACATAAATAAACATAATGCATCAGTCAGTGAAGTATAATACAGAAAGCAATTCACATAAAAAAGTGATGTGCATGTAAACATACATTATGCAAGATTTAGATAAAGAGATAGCCATTCACACTTAAATAGTTCAAAAATAAATAAATAATGCAAAATTAATAATTTGAAAATTTCATTCAATTTACTCTATTGAGAACGTAGATATTAGCCTTTGAAGGTTTGCCAAGACGTGTGCGTTAATTGCAACCACCGTACTGGTTGTTCGAAGCTCAATTTTTAAATTAAATCAAAATATGGCTTAAAGAGAGAGAGAGAGAGAGGGAGAGAGAGAGAGAGGGGGAGAAATGGGGTTTAACGTCCACTCGACACAAACTAGGTCATTTCGGGACTAACATTTGTTTTAATTTTATTTCAATAATGCGCTTGCGCGTAGGGGTCTTTAGCAGTGGGAGGAAACCAGAGTGCCCGGAGGAAACCCACGAGGTTGAGAAGAGCCGCCTATCTCCATGCCACATACACTCACACCGGGGATCGAAACCACAGCCGCAAGCCAGAGGTGACCGGCAAGCTAGAGCCCGGCACTCTAGACCACTAGGCCATCCCAACCCCCAAAATATGGCTTAACCGTTCTAATCTAAGTAATGTCGGAGGGTTGATTAAAACATGTCAGGCCTAAGGACAAATCTATAATAAGCAGATTGGCGTCTTACACAATGCATGTTTAACATGCCTCAATATGAATAAACTTTAAAACACACCGACTTTAATATTAAACGTACTATATATCAGTCATTTTTTTAAATCTTGAAATGTCGATTGCGTGTTTATTAAACCAATAATGATCCCTTTACCATTCTTTTTTTAATTTAAGACATTATAAAGAAGTATACACAAAAACTATACTGACCCAACAGATTCATTTTAACCGAAATGAATAATATAAGGTTTATAAATATATAGCAGAACATATGTTATACACTTGTCTTTAATGAATCGGTAAATACGTCAACAACGCATTTACGTAATCATGACACTGATAATAATATCAACTTTAACAGTTTTACCTACACCACTACAACCCGTAACGCTATCTACCTGTGCTACCCTCAGATTTCTTCCTACTTCTAAAGACTCCTACGCGCAATTGAGTTATGGAAGGAAAATTAAACCTTACATTACTCCCGAAATGGTCTAGATTGTGTTTGTGTAGGGTGAACGTTAAACCTCACTTCGCTCTGCATCGTCGGCATGTGCAATTACAACTCGACCCTGTCTGCGCATTGCAACCCTAGCCATGATTATGCTATATGGTGCTCAGTCAAGTGTAACACATACTAAATAGCAAGCCATGT
This sequence comes from Patella ulyssiponensis, assembly GCA_963678685.1. Classification (NCBI taxonomy): domain Eukaryota; kingdom Metazoa; phylum Mollusca; class Gastropoda; family Patellidae; genus Patella; species Patella ulyssiponensis. The sequence goes on along the minus strand of OY783227.1, from coordinate 6,989,543 downwards.
TTTTAAATGTTGATTATTCTAATTGTAAGCATAACAGGTGGGTGTATAAATGCATGAAGCTCATGAACAGTTGGTAAATTATTATTATTTAATTAATTAAACCAATAGATGAGATTCCATGTTTATCGTTGCCACCAAAGTGCATACACATATAGGACTTGTATCCAATACTGGATTCTGCATCTTTTCCGATTACCAAAACACACCCACCGCTATTGCCCGGCTGTACATGGGCATCATGTTTCAATAATACCACATCCTTCAGGGGAGGACAACCTGTGGGTACATTTATTTGTTCACATGGAATTAGACAATTTTGGATCTTAAGATCAATTATCGGTTTTCCAACAGTTATTTTCTTTTCGATGCAAAAGGAAATCACTATCACCTGTTGGTCATCACTTGTTTTCCATGGCAGATCTTTGTGGAAATGGTTTTTAGCTTCAGGCGGTACCAAGTTCTGATCAAAATAAACACGACTACAATTATCAGAACATTGTGTAATTTGAGTACATCGCTTTACAGCATAATTTTTGAAGATAATGGAACATTCTGAATTAGGTTCAATAGATTTCGAAGCATGAATAATAAAATTTGGGCTATAGTATTCCAGGAGACCTTTTATGAATCTCCCCTTTCCCTTTATTCTGATATCAGCAACTAGCCACTCGGAATCCTTGATATCCATATCCTTGATGAATTTTGGAACTTCGTCTATAGCAAAAATAGCTTTTTCGTGAGAATTGCAATTTCCAACCATTTTTGTTTCTTTTTTATGCGTTGTATGTCGATCGTATGGTGGCTGTTAGCGGCCATTCTACATCGTCGACTTGTCGGGTTGTGAAGGCGACAAGTCGCGGCACGACAAAGCGAAATAATTGCATTTCGTCGACTTGTCGCTTTGTCGCTTTGTCGGGTTGTGAAGGCGACAAAGCGACAAGTCGACAAAATCAACCCGACAACGCGACAAACTAACCCGACAATCGTCGCCCTCATTTTGTCGACTTGTCGGGTCAATTTTGTCGACTTGTCGCTTTGTCGCCTTCGACTTATTCACAACCCGACAAAGCGACAAGTCGACAAGCCGCCGAAATGCAATTATTTCGCTTTGTCGACTTGTCGCTTTGTCGCCTTCACAACCCGACAAAGCGACAAAGCGACAAGTCGACGAAATGCAATTATTTCGCTTTGTCGACTTGTCGCTTTGTCGCCTCGGAAGTCAATCACTGCGCATTGGCGAGCATTCTTCGGTTAAGTATGGAAGCCCGATCTCGACGAGGCGAGGGTGCATTTATTCAGCATTTGGTTTAGTTTTGCTACACCTGACCATTACACAGATAGGATTGAAAAATTCATTTGGTTAAATTTGCATTTAACCACCCATAAAATTAGGAATCTATATTTCAGAGGAGAGTCAGTTTTATATGTTGATATGTATTTTAATGTATGCTTTCAATATATCTATCGTAATTTAGAATTCCTTCGCATCTTCACTGATTACCATCAACAGCACAGTTTACCCAAATATATAATAATAATCAATCTACTAATATCCCAACTCAAATCATATATGTTTTTCGTCGTGTTTTCTCTTGTCAGTGGTGCAGGAAGGTGGACCTGATAAGGTCAGTTTTTAGTCGTTCGGATGGGACGAAAACCGACGTCCCGTGTACACATTTGCGTGCACATAAAAGATCTATTGGCAGTTGAAATTCGATATTAAAGTAGGCCGTAGCGCCCTTTCCGGGCAAAAATTCGCTCATAGCACACTGTATGGCATAATGCCCGTCTTCCATTAGCCCAGGTTAGGTGCAGAAGAGTAGGACGTTTAACCCTATTTCATTTCAAGTGAATATATTGTTTATGGTGAGTATCCAAGACATGCGACCCGGATCAACCAATTGACCTAAAGGTGCACGAAGGTGGACCTGATAAGGCCAGTTTTTAGTCGTTCGGATGGGACAAAAACCGACGTCCCGTGTACGCTTTTGATGATCAATATGTTGTTTTACCCGTACATGTATATGATGAACTTAAACATAGAATAAGCGATCAGTATTCACAGGAATGGAATGAAGATCGGTCGAAATATTCAAAACTAAATTATTATAACCTTTTCAACATTGCCTTATCACAAAAAGAATATTTATCAAATCATAATTACTGTGTATCTCTATCCAAATTTAGATGTGTATCACATAACTTATCACATACGATACAATTAACAGAAATGATAGAATTTGTAAATTATGCAATTTAAATAACGTTGAAGACGAATATCATTTTTTACTTTGCTGTCCATTATATAAAGATTTTATTTTTAAGAGAACAGCTTATTCCTTTTTATTATAGAAATCACCATTCACTCCAAAAATTTATAGACATTATGTCTTCCACATCACCAGTTATTTTAAACTGTTTGGAAAATATATACATTTATAATTTATTAAACGTTATTCTTCCCTAGAACTTTCATTCTTTTCTAATTTATTTTGTACTATTTGTATCATTAACACCTTTACATATTTACAAATTTATTCATTGTATTTGCTATAAGTAACTTTCAGCAATAAAGAATTACTTACTTACTTAATATACTATTTCGTTAATTACAAACTATATTGTTTTTATTAAAACTTATATACTTTTAATAAACAAAAACAAACATTTTGGGGACAGACCACGTTTATTTAAAATATGACTTAGTTTATCAACCAAAGTACTTTTCTGCATCAATGAAGACAGGCATATGTTATGCCGTGTAGGCCTATTACGGGGTAAATTCTGTCAAGACAGCGGCGATACGGTCGGGGTACTTTTTTCTGCCAACATATTATTTTAAACTATTTTTCGACACCAATGCAGTGTGCTATTAAGGAAAGTTTGCCCAGACAGCAACTCCACGGCTTACGCTTATTTGAAAAAATTCCAACGGACAAAGGTTCCATTACCTGCACGTCACCGTACATTAGACATATAATAATAATAATAATAATAATAATAATAATAATAATAATTTATTTACTATATTTGCCTATAGTACAATCACATATATTTGATAGTGATACAATATAAATACAATAATAAAGTCTTGGCCTTTGACTAGTTCATATACAATATAATAATCAAGAAAATATAATAGTGTACAATTATATCACTGTTTTCCATAACTGTCAATATACCATTTAATAAAACATTTTAAATATATAATATAACTAGAACTAAAAAGAACAATTTGGTACGAAAGTATATTACACAATCAGATACATTTTAATATTTAAGTATTTCGTTTCTGATTTCCATTCCCTTTGAAATGTAGATAGACAAATTTCGAATAAGAACCGGATCGTTTGAAGTAAATAAAGATATAAGATTACATTCATTTGGGGAAGCAATTAGCCATCGAGGTAAAAAATTATTTCTTATATCATTTAAAATTGGACATTTTAACATAAAGTGAATCTCATCACCGATTTCATTTAAATTACATATTTTACAAACACGGTTTTCCCTTATTGGGGAAGCCATGCTTGACGCAGACCTTCTGGTTAGTGAGCCAGTCATACAGTTACCGTCAAGGAGATTTGAAATTGGAATGTGGCCAAGAAAAAGCTTTAGAGTATTCTGTAAAGAAAACTTGCCTATAAACATCCTAAGAAGAAAGGATTTAAATTTTAAATATTTTTTAATGTAGCAAAGCTAGCAAATTCTATTCTAAATTACGATAGATATATTGAAAGCATACATTAAAATACATATCAACATATAAAACTGACTCTCCTCTAAAATATAGATTCCTAATTTTATGGGTCGTTAAATGCAAATTTAACCAAATGAATTTTTCAATCCTATCTGTGTAATGGTCAGGTGTAGCAAAACTAAACCAAATGCTGAATAAATGCACCCTCGCCTCGTCGAGATTGTGCTTCCATACTTAACCGAAGAATGCTCGCCAATGCGCAGTGATTGACTTCCGAGGCGACAAAGCGACAAGTCGACAAAGCGAAATAATTGCATTTCGTCGACTTGTCGCTTTGTCGCTTTGTCGGGTTGTGAAGGCGACAAAGCGACAAGTCGACAAAGCGAAATAATTGCATTTCGGCGGCTTGTCGACTTGTCGCTTTGTCGGGTTGTGAATAAGTCGAAGGCGACAAAGCGACAAGTCGACAAAATTGACCCGACAAGTCGACAAAATGAGGGCGACGATTGTCGGGTTAGTTTGTCGCGTTGTCGGGTTGATTTTGTCGACTTGTCGCTTTGTCGCCTTCACAACCCGACAAAGCGACAAAGCGACAAGTCGACGAAATGCAATTATTTCGCTTTGTCGTGCCGCGACTTGTCGCCTTCACAACCCGACAAGTCGACGATGTAGAATGGCCGCTAACAGCCACCATACGATCGCCATCTCGGTCTTCAAACATAACTTCAACACTGTTGCAAACTCTAGCTTTATGTTCACATCAGTGACATTGTGTATCCTCTGGAACAATACCTTGGTTATGCTTCCTACAAGTTTTAATTACTACATGTTTGGACGTCTGAACGTAGAATTCGCCATTAGCTTTAAAAACGATACCACTGCCAGTTCTTGACGGACCTTTAACTTGAACTACTCTGTCTGCCATATTCCTTATGATAGTTCCAACTGCTGCTACTCGAAAAGCTTCTTTTAATTCGTCTAATTGGAACATTTTGCTGAATCTATAAAGACATAAAGGGCGTATTTAGATATTGCGATAATACCTTCTTTAATGAATGTTATATGACCATAAGAGATTACAATATGAATTACCGCTATTGAGAAAAGATAAAGTATGGGGTTTTCCAGCATTAAAGCATTATGCATACGCTGCATGAGGATGATAAGGTATATTTTACAAATGACCGGCACTGTATTTTATTTGCATGTTAAAATGACAACATTATATTTATATCTACAGCTAAACATTTTTATTTGGTATTTCATTTAAATAATTTATTGAAACTAGTCATAAGGGTTGCCATTGAGTCAAATGTTTGTTGTTTTAAGCCCACCTGTGGAAATAACTGTTAGAAATATATTATTAGTACTGAAAAGTATGTCCAAAAGATCATGTTTGGGCATAATGTTTGTATGTAAGTTACGTATTTAATATATCAATAAAATAGTTTATAAATTAAACTATCTCACCTTAATAATCACCAATATGTTGGTCTAGTTGGTGAAACAGAATATAAACTTCTTAATTTAAATATAAACTACGCGATATGTGACGCTAAACCGACTGGAAATAGTGTTTATTATAGGGGGCCCGACAAACTTATCAGTTTTTTTCTAATGCAGTGTTGTAACCAGTGATACAATATTGCAACATTACCGATTAAAAACGCCTCGTCAAGGCAATATTTCTATGGCTTATAAAACCCTTTTACAGTAAGGACATTCATACTATGAATATGTTATTGGGGAAGCTATACAATCCTTTATGACTTTTTGATAATATCTATTGTAAATTACTCTCTTGGTTAAATTTACAATAGTATTCCCCGGGAAGACCGTTTCATAATACTAAAAAAGGATTGGTCTTTTTGTATAGTAAACAGATTTATATAAGCGTTGATATCGACATGCTCTTCGTTATCAAATTAATTCTCTTATCTAAGGAATAATTATACAGAATATAACAGCAAGATCTTAGATCAGGAAAAGGCAAGTAGCTCCAATTATCATTTACACACTTTTCATATTTTAGCGTAAAGATGAATGACTATTATTGCGGAAGCACACAAAGCTACTGATTTGTACAGAACAATTACAATAGTATGTTTAACTATTATTAAACATAATGTTATAATTTTGATCAAACATCTTGATAAAACTGTTCCAATGCGTATACATGTAGCAAAGAAAACTGAGTGGTTATCCAGTATAATAAAATTACAGTTTGTCAGGCTTCGTACTGCATCCATCACAAGCAACGTCCATGCTAATTTTTAGATCAAAATATCTACTAACTCCGATCTGATCGGCGGCTTAAAATGGACATAGAGGAACCAGCATGATTAATAATAACATCCCGCCCCCCCCCGCCAAAAAAAAATAAATAAATAAACCAAAAACAAAATAAGAAAAGAAAACAAATAAATAAAATATGGAAGAGTAAAACAGCTATTTATTCAGTGTTCTTTTAAGATTCTTGTATCGTAATCATTAGTCGTTAATTCTTGTATCTTTAGGTGATTTGGATTTCGACATTGTATCTTAAAATTAATATTTGTTTTACAAATTAGAAATTTGTAATCAATGAAGGAATAAGAATTCGGGACTTGGAACTTTTTTTGCCAATGAACACTCATCGTCAAACCATGGCGGCTTGTTGGGGGATTAGGGTGGAGACATATCATAGCATCCGCACACGACTTGATGAATTCTGTAAAGCACCCTATTGCGCCATTTATGTCATAGATATCAAATAACTGAATTCGTGTTTAAAACTGGTGAGACCTCAAGTGACATTATGTTGAAATTTCTCACAGACAATATATTTTTTTCATAGACCATATATTTTGTATATGGACGAGTTTCTACTGTATTGCCGATCAGTAACGGGCCTGGAACATTGACTTCCATCTCAAACGATAGTGGAAGATGGTCTGATGCCGTCCGTTGATGAACAGAGAAATGTTTGATAGATTTAAATAATTCCGAGGAAACTATGAGTAGATCTACAACACTAGCATCGTTATGTTTTAAGCATGTAAATTCGCCATGCCATGTTAATCGTCTTCAGCCCTTCCATTAACGATGTGAATGTTGAGAACAGAACACAATGCAAGTAGTTTGATACCAAAGTTGTTAATTTCTTTATCCTTTGAAACACTTTCCAATTCAAAATTATCAACCGACTATGTCGCTTCGTCGAGCCCAGGAGTATATTTTGTTTAGTCATCTATTAAATAGTCTTGTTGCGTACCAGTCCAGGCGTACAAGGCATCTACGACCACCAAATAAGATTCGGGAAAAGTAGAATAGATGTTAGTTATGTTGTCCCCAAATTTATCCACATAAAGAGTCCTTAATTCTTGTGTATAACTTGTTAGAAACAGGGTTAGGTAGTTTTGATATTGTAATCTGTCCACTAAATATATAATCAAAGTCAGAGGTCCTAGATCACCTGCATAAACCGATTGGACCCTAAAACTGCTGGTGGTTGTAAGTTACTTGTTTTGTTTTGTTTTAAGGCTCTTGAAACTTAAAGGTGTGACTTGATTGACATTTTCCCGCCTATTAATTTGTTTCAATCAGACATATTGTCAAAACTTGTTTTCTTTTTAGATCAGAAAGATGTTTATTTGTCGGAGGATCCGGCGCTTTAAGATATTTACGTGATGTTTTAAATTAGCTCACGAAGAAGTACTAAGTTCAAAAATGGTAAATATGCTTATTTGTCACAATTATAAGGGATTAGAAAAATACAAATATAGTCACTTCAGCAAAACACTTACAACATGCTGTTTCTCCAAAACCCCACCGATAGTAATATGAAGAACCAAGTTCCCTACCTGGGCAAATCCTAAGAAAGTCAATGATAACAGACTCGAAAACGCAGTGGAAATTGTTATTTAGTCCCAAGGCCAGAATGTACTCGGAAAGACAAATTTCCAGAAATTGTTCGATCCGAAACCGTGTTAATATTTGGTGAATCAACTATAATTAACATTTATTTGCCACTTCGAAACTATCTTCGTTTGTTCAATTTTTAAATTTTAGCATTCTGTACACGAGATAAATTTGATGAAATGGAGTTATTTGTTCTGGACCGACTAGGCTAATGAAAACGAGAAAACGCCATACAGTGTGCGATGAATGAAATGTAGCCTGGACATTGATACTACTGCCTACTCGTATTTATAATTCTGTCATGGTTTATGACATGTCACAGCCAATGCGTACCCGGGACTTTGGTTTTTCCTCCCATTCGCACCATTAGACATTGACATTGCCAGGCCCTCAAACCTGTATGAATTACTAGGGAAACAACTTCGGAAAACCCTTTAGACACTTTCTTGGTCAACTCCCGGTTGGCAAGCAAGAGTCATACACACATCGGCCAATTTGATCGGTAATTGAATTCAGTTATATTATTTTCAAATGTGTAATAAAGGGTTCAACAATCGAAGGTGGTGAACGCAAAAGGAAAATACGAGTTATCCCTCTATATGGCGTGACGAACGTTAAAGGAAAATACGAGTTATCCCTCTATATGGCGTGGTTTCGAATCTTCGGTTGTACGTGATAAGAGGCAGGGTCGCCTGGTGTCCAACCGCGTGGGGTTTTTTTTCGGGTCCTCCGGTTTCCTACCACTGCTAGAGATTAAACCATAAGTTAGTCCCGAAATTACCTAGTTGGCGTCGAGTGGGTGTTAAACCCCATATCTCTCTCCCACAAGTGATAACAGATTCGCGGCCGAATTTCTGCTCCCTTATAATTCCTTCGAAGATCAAAAGTTGTTATATGAGACTGTTGAATTGACCGCAGCCTATCCGCGGTGGACTAAAGTACAATAGAACATCATTGGTTGGAAATTCACCACACAATTTCATCCACAAACACTTCGCCAACGTTATATGGACAATCCAGCTAAATTGAGTGGCTAATATCTGACACTTTTACAAGGGGATTACACTAATTAAAGTGGCAAATGAAACTAATAGCAAAGTAGAGTCATCACTAAAGGCACAAAGTCCATACGAAAAATAATCTGTTTTTCCATAGGCCGGATGTAGATCAAACCCATGATCCTCCTCTAAGTTACCTATCCTTGTAACAACCCTATTGTAGTAACAACCCGTATTGTAATATCACTTAGCGACTATTGTTAAACCTATTGTAATAACTGCAATAAAATCTCTTTTAACCCTATTGTAATACCACACCCTATTGTAATAATTGTAATTAATGCATTTTATCATGCAATAAAATCGACATTTAATTTTAAAAGTCTATGAATTTTTATCACCATTTCTGTATGAATGGACATAAGAGTACTAGTATCAAATGGAATATTAAGCCTTATTATATTTAATGACACTTAATTACGGGGAATATCTTATCTGAAATCTGTTGTTTGCTCATCTTTTCCTTGCGTATATTAAATACAGTAATCCTACTGATAGCATTCACTACACCTAGACACAGTTATTACAATGGGGACTAAGACACATTTATTACATTGATATTTTCTATAGGGGAATACACGGTATAACCTCTATTGTGATAAATGTAATAACTGTTTTGAAATTTCTGTTAACCCCTTGTGTAATATTTGTGGGACGGAGAAATGGGGTTTAAAGCCCACTCGACACAAACTAGGTTCATTCGGGACCAACACATGTTCCAATTTCATTTCAATAATTTGCTTGCCTGTAGGGGTCTCTAGCGGTTGGACAGGCGACCATACTTCTGGTCACGTACAACCGGAGATTCGAAACCCCGCCAGTCGACTCAATGACAAACCTTATGATCCAGCGCACACGTGCTAACCATTCGCCCCTACCCCCTTGTAATAATTGTAAGCGATGTATTTTAGCATTAAATGAAATTGACATGTAATCCTTCACTACACTTAGAGGCATTGTACAATAGAGGTTACACGGTATAACCCCTATTGTAATTTAATTTCTCTTGACGTCTACTGTAATAATTGTAATTAATGTATTTTGCAATACAATAAAATCGACGTATAATTTTAAAAGTCTATGGGTTTTGATAACCGTTTCGGTATGAATGTAAGAGTACTGGTTTGATTTGATAACACCGACGGAAACAAGATGAAAGGCCGTTAACAAGTTTGGAAAAATTATTAAAATAGATTGTTAACCTTGATTGTAATCAATGATAAGTATTTCAAGATCTAGCCATTCGTTCTATAAAACATCAAAAAAATGATAGATAAATGAAAATATTGAAAATTTCATTCAAGTTATCACTGTAGCTTTAACAAGATGTGTGCATTGTGGTAACTATGGTACTAGTATCTTTAAGACTTAGCCTCGCTCTCTCTATTTTTAAATTAAATTTTTAAATGGCGAGCCGTTCTAATCTGGTTAAAATCGATGTCATCGGGAGTTTGTGGTGTTGTTTTATTAATAAATGTCTTATTAATAATTTATATAACATTTCCTCTCTAAATAAAGACCTGCAATAGGCAGATTTTGCTCTTGCATAATAGATGTTTACAAAATGCTGCCAGTCGCATTATTTAAGTTGATGTGAATGTGTAGCATATTATCAAAATCTTCATGTTTATTTAAATGTCAATGCCTTGCAATAGGGGTGGACATTCCATTTTAATAATTTTTCCCAGCTAGTATGTACAACTGATTTGTTTTGAGTGGGAGCCGGATGAATCGGTGTAGGTTTTTTTGTGAACAATATTTTAATTCATTTTCAATGGATTGGAGAATAGGCTAGGCTCTCATCCATGAAGTGTCATCAGGGAGTAGTCTAATATTCGAGTTGAAATCATTAATTTATAAACAAATGATAATGACATGAAATTTTTGACAGATAAATAACTCATAACTTAAGCGAAAACTAATACATGTTAAATGTTTTAAGTGATAATGACATGACATTTTAGAATGATTCTCTTAGTGGTTTCGGTGGACATTGACAGTTGTACCAGAGAAATATCAACTAACGTAAGCGAAAACTAAATTCATGTAAAATATTTTCGATTGACCATGGCATGTCATGTGTAAAGAAAGTGGTGTTTATTAACTTAAGTAAAAACTAATGCATTTTAAATATTTTCCATTGACAGTGATATGGCAGTTTTTTAATAAGATTAACTATATCGGGATCCTGGCCACCCAACCACTGTTATGGCAAAACATCACCAATGAGTGTAAAAGTGTGAATAATTGCATTCATTATAATGACACAACAGTTCTTATTTAGTACAAATATAATATATTAAATTTACAGATCTTATTATAATGAACTTATTTATTTGTCAGTCATCTTATTGGTAAGGTTGGATATTTTGTTTCCTATCCATATGGATATTAGTTTTGGATCGACTGATCAAAATTATTTCAAGATGTAGTGACGATTTAACGGAAAAGTTAAATATAATCGATAATAATCATTTATAACAATTCGTTCGTTCCTGTGGTTTAACGTCCACTTCCACCTAGGGTGATATGGTAGACAAATTTATAACAATACCCCCGATAATTTAGATAGTGATTGCACGCTTTACTACTGTCGGCACCAGTAACTGACACACATCAAAGAAAACTGGCGGTTTGACCTAAATAGTGAACGGTAGTCTTAATAGTGACGTTTTATTAATTAGTCATTCTTTTGACAGTTTCTCCCGCACGCGGGAGGAATATTTGCAAATTAACTTAGATACTCACTTTATGAATATTTGACCATTTTTAGGAATACTCTGAGGTACGGTGTGGGTACTAACGAGATAAAGCAAATATTTATTATCAGTTATTTGTTATATAAAAAATATTTTATGTGATAGTGTTTAAATAAGCTCGTTGTATTTCCCATGTTTATTCAATTGGAGCTGAGGTGCCATGAAACGCACTTTATTTTATATTTTAGGAGGAAGGCGGTACCAGCAATAGTCCAAGTTATCAAACCACGGATGAAACATTTCAGATAAACCTTATTGAACACAATCTGTCCGAAGACACGGATACAGAGTCTGAAAGGGATGTAGTAATATGTGTCGTTGACGATGTCGCGCATTTTAACGATACTGAAAAACAAGGGTTGGCTTTCAAACATGGACTAGAAGGTTACGTTCTCTGCATACGGACAGACATACGTGACACAGACAGTGTTCAATTTAAGCTAAGTCAAGATGACGGAAGTTGTGAATTGGTTAGTGATTATAAAATTGTTTTGAGTTATGGTAGTAGCAATACGATTATTTACCATATAGCAAACATGGTAATAGACAATCTGCAACCTGGTCCAACAGTTGTTCACATAGATACGGGTGCAACATATAAATGTCGCGCAGGAGTGGTTCGAAGCCATTACGATGAAGATGTTATAGTTCACACCAACATCCAAAAGTTACCTGATGCCACCATGTGTAAGATCATATTTGGTGATAATTTAGAGGTACCCTGCTCGAAGATAAGAACACATCAAAACACGGAATATACCAGTTTAATTGTGAAGAGTGCTGAGATACCAAATTCTGTCAACCTATTGACTCTTGATCAGTGGATAAAACAACTTAATATACCACAGGTAATAATGATTACATTACATTACCGTTTTCCAGTGCCGGACTGGGCCCACCTGTCATTTAAAAAGTGAGCCTAAGCCCATATAGACAAAAAAAGAAAAAAGAGAAAAAAGGTTCAAACTCATCTAATGCTAGTGCTCATAGGCCATTCTGTTTTCTAATTGTATCAGGAAATCAAAACTTTGCCTACTTCTGCTTTGGTCTGAAATACTTGGAAAATGGGTTTGTGGTTGTCAATTTTCAAAATTTGCCTAGGGGAAAAATCCTCCCAGACCCCCCCCCCTCTCGAACAATTGCGCGGCTTCGTCGCGCTCATGACGCGCATCCAGCATTTCTGTTTTTTTCTTTACCCAAAGACATTTACAGACACATTTGGGCACTTCATAAAATATCGGCATCAAGGTGTGAAGGTGTTGATACTTTGCAGCTGTTTTTTGCCACATTTTTCTGATTATTGTATCCATTTTTTCAGATATCTATATTTCTTCTCAAATTAAAATTGAACATGTTTTTTCTAAATAGTTATTAAATATTACTCCTTTTTTATTGTAATTTGACAAAATATATAGGGACTGGGGACATCTTTGTAGTGCTAAAGGGTGTCGTATTAATTCCTGTGAACGCCTGTACAATGTAAAGTAGTGTTTAAGGGAGGAAAATAGAGTTTGATTACCTCGCTAGAGTCAGTATGTGCGTCAGAACACGTTGTTAAAATTACGTCGTTGCATGAACGCCCTCATATAGGTCAACGCACAAATATTAAACATAACGCTAACGCTACAATATACGTCCACATTCCCCTGCTTTGATTGATATGGTACTTTGTCAAGAAGGCTAAGCGTTTGGTTTGTTTAGCGTTGAGGGTCGTGCCTCAACATCAACAGTTGCCGTCCTTAGAGTATAAGGAATAAGTATACCAAGATAATCCATTCAGAATTGTGCATTCCTAACGCTATAGGCAAAATAGGCTATACGGAATACATATGTCAAGTACCAAGCTGATTCATTCAGAATTGCGGCCTGTAAACGACAAACACAAAAATTGGGCGTGTCTTGCCTGTGGGAGTCGGGACATGCAGTTGTCGTCCTTATAGGCTATAAGGAATACATATCCCAAGTTTAAAGACGATCCATTAAGAATCGTGGCCTGTAGACAACACACACAGACACGAAGTAAAAATGGGCATGGCTCTGCCCCTGGGGGTTAGGAAATCACCCAAAACAATAGGGGTCATCCTTAGGGTATAAGGAATAGGTATGTAAAGTTTTAAAAGGATCTGTTAAGAATTGCATCCTGTAGGCGAACACAAGACACAAAAGCATTGGGCGTGGCTCTGTCCCAGGGGGTCCGGCATGCACCCAAAATAATAGTGGTCAGCCTTAGGGTATAAGGAATAAGTATAAAAAAAAGTTTTCAAGACGATAGATTATGAATTGTGGCCTGTTGGTGACACACAGAAAGAAAATGGGCGTTGCACTGTCCCTGGGGGTCGGGCATGCACCAAAAACAATAGGGATCTTACTTAAGGTACCAAGAATAAGTAATCAAAGTTTCAGGATGATACATTAAGAAATGCAGCCTGTATACGAAAAACAAACAAATACTAGAAATGGGCGTGGCTCTGCCCCTGGGGGTCGGGCATGCACCAAAAACTATAGGGATCTTCCTTGGGGTATACGGAATAAGTATGCAAAGTTTGAAGAAAATCCATGAAGAATTGCGGCCTGTAGGCGACCCACAGACACACACACACACACACCCACACACACAGGGGCGACGGCATAATACGTTCACATTATGAATGTGGACGAAATGAAATAAATATAGGTCAACGCACGCATATTAAAAAGTTGGCGATACTTTTCAGTCATTTCTTGCTTTGCCTTCCCCAGATAGATTTCTTTGTTTTCATTGATCACATTTTCTTTTCCCTTGTTACCTATGTTTCGTTTAGTCTTTGCAAGTTGTTTGTGCGTCTCACAGCCATTTCAATGAAGAAATTTGACTGGACATTGACCTGTCATCCTTTCGTTTAAGCTTTGCGGTGATCAAGACAACTATAGTTATCAATATTCTGATAAATGTTCCGGTGAAAAGTTTTGGACTAACCTTATAAATAATGGGAACGACGATGCCATAGATTCGTTAAGTAACAAGATGGTAATGGGTATCAAGACGACTGTTCCGAATTTTGAAATCAACTACAGAGAAGGTCTGGCTTTCAAAAGTGGATCGCATGGCTATGTTTCTGCAAAGGCGAAAATACATGACATAGACAATGTGTGCTTTAAGTTATGTAACGATGACGGAAGTGACGAACTGATTACTGATCACAAAATTATTTTGAAATGTGGTTGGCGAAATATGGATATTTACTATATACCAAACCTGATAATATACAATCTACAAACTGGTCCAACAATTGTTCATATAGACACTGGTGAAATATATAAATATCGCGCTGGGGTTGTTCAAAGTCAAGTTGATGAACATTACATAGTCCACGCCAACATCAATCATTTACCCGATGTTAGCAAGTGTAAAATAATATTTGACGATAAGTCAACAGTATCATGTTGTGGAATAACGAATTATCAACAGTGTAGCAGTTTACTGATGAAGATTGTGGAGATACCAGCCTCTATTAACGTGGTTACTGTTGACCAATGGGTGCAACAATTGCACAGAAAACAGGTATTACTGGATATTAATATTATATTTTTTTTAAATACAAAGGAGGTCTAACTAAATGTGTCTTCACTGCTGTAAAATTCGACATTACTGTAAAACACGTATGCTAATAAAGTAGTCCATGTGTTGTCATTTTACATGTTGCAATTATTCATTCTATCGCTATTTTAGTTTTTATTTGTTATCTGTCCAATTGAAAGTATATGTTTTATTGAGAAGAAAAAAAAATATTGTGTATTTTTGTTTAAAAATGAATGAGCTAATGACAATGGGTCACCTTTGTTACTGCAATTATTACCCTATCTGTATATTGATTGGGTGACATATTTTTATGGGAAAGCATATTGAACTTCAATTATAAGTTACAGCGTTATTGTCCTGCGGTCATAAATTTCAAACTTCATCCGCCCAGGCCCTGCAAACAAGTTGGACGATAAACCCCATTCCATTTATTAGTACTAAAAGTAATTACATAACTTTACTGTTTTTCGTTACCGTTACCAATAGACATGGACAGGTTACTAAGGGAAATATTTTATGAAAATAGCCGGATCAAGGTGTAAGAAGGGGCACATACCTTTTGGCTGTTTTTGGCCTATAAATCTCATTATATCCTCCATTTTTATACACCCACAGTTCCATGTGGACGTATATTGTCGACGCTCCTGTCCGTCCGTTCGTCCGGACGTCCACAATTGTTTGTGAACACTCTACAGGTCACAATTTGTATCCAATTTCAATGAAACTTGAAATATAGGTGTATTACACTTTAAGATCTCGGTTCCTTTCGATAATGGCATACATCGGACTGTAACTTCATGGATTATGACCCCTGATTGTGCGAAAAATCATTTTTTAGCTTGTGAACAATGTAGAGGTCACAATTGTGAACCGATTGTGATGACACTTTATAACCCAACGATATTGGTTCTTTTCTATATTTGTGCATATCGGATCGAAACTTCCTGAATTATGATCCCTGATTGTCCGAAAAATCGACTTTTCTGACTTGTGGTCCCTCTGGATGTCACAATTATTATCCAATTTTAAAAAAAACTTTTATTTGTATCGCCGTTACACTGTAATGAAGGTTGAGATGGAATTTCGTGCAAATTGTCAGACAAATTCGCCGCGGCTTGTACGCGAATAGTGTCAAAAAAATATGGTATATCATAGTTGTGGACCTTGTAGAGACACAATTTTAATTAAATTTTGATGAAATTTAAAATGCATGTTTATAACCTAAAGATCTTGCTTCCTTTCGATATTTGCACATGTCGAATTGTAACTTCATGAAATACGCCTTTGATTGTAGGAAAAATCACTTTCTTTTTAGCTTGTTCTCTATCCACCTCTCGAAAATGTGGGCGTATCCTGCCCGGCAGCCGCTGGTTTCAGATACAAAGTAAAATTGGGCATGTTATTTTTTTTAAATAGTTAAGAGTTATTAAATATTTCTTCTCTTTATAACGCATTTTAACAAACTTTGGTGAAATATGCCAAAATTGTAAAGCTATCGGAGCTGAGAACTAGTAGTATGCAACTGCCCTACCAAAATCTCCCGATTAACGGGCAGCACTTGCATATTGTGATTCATGGGATTAGTTTCAACAGTACAATGTAACTAAATAAACAGCTGTCAAACATAACGTGTTTAGCACTATTCGTCGTTCGAACTGAATCGAACGCTTACAACCTGCGCCGTTTGCTTTCGCCTTTATCGTCTAGGTTTGCCTGGCGTGAATGATATTATACTTTGGACATCCCATTATTTATTTAATTAAGACTAATCACGTCAGGAACAACAAGAGGGGTTTTTTTTATAAACGTTTTTATATGGAAGCATAATAATCGTTATAGGCGATAGTCTAAATAATGCTTAAAAATAACAAATCTTTCATTCTCATCACCACTTCTGCATCGTGGATAGACTTCTGTAAAACTCTATCAGGGGGTCTTCTCAGAATCTTAATGCTAAGCAGAAAATGGCCATTCGCCTTGACAACCAAGGTAGGCTATAAAAAGACCTCCGATGGCACAATATCAAACAGCGTTTGTTCTAGTAGTTATTTTCGCATTTTTTCTGCAACTAAAATGGTGTATATGTTCATTTTGCAGGACGAAGTTGAACTAGTTTAAGTTTTTGGTATCATTTCCCCTCGTCATAGGACAGAAAATATCGATTTAAAAAAAATAATGAAAATGAATAGCAAATAACGGAAACGAATAATTTGGCGAATAATTTTTTGACATTCGAATGGCAAATATCCTCTGTCATTCATATGTTTCATGGTGCAAATTCTCAACTTTTTTGTTACCGATAAAGTTTTCAGGTGACACAGGAAGTGACGTAAAGGCACACCTGTTTGCAATCAGATATTATTTTTTTTTACAAATTTGTTTGATGAAGAAACATACCCCTTTGACAGGCGCGAAAAATGTCGATCTCAGTTTTTAAAATTCTGTATTTGCGCCATTGCGATTTAAGGGTGAAAAGAATGTAAAATATAGCAATTCAGCCTCTTCATACTTTAAAATAATTTCTATGTAATGTTTATAAACTTGTAGCATATATCTATGCGAATACATAGTTTGTAATATGAGCAGTTTCCGAGAAATGGGTAATTTTGAATGAGTCTCTTTTCACGTTATTTTGCCTGTAAAAGTATAACCGTGCTGGTTATATTAGTTCTATGTTAGAATTTAAATATACATGTAGAATATTTCATTAAATACTTTGATTCTAAAAATAAAAGTCATGAAATTGAATTATGAATGTATGTAAACTCAAAGGACAATAATTATTATATTTCTTCAAAACATTGTGTGTGTGCTATTTAAAGGTGAATGTAGCCAAGGGCGAAATATTACGTAATTCTAATGACATGTTAATTTATTATAATCCCTTATTGTTTATAAAACTGTTATAGATCGAAAGTAACTGACAATACGTCCTGTCTGGTGAACTTGCCAATCGTATGAATAATCTATTAATTTTTTTATTTACCATTTTTTTATTTCTTATATTGTACACCATTCCGTCAATGCTGATTTATGTCAACTCTTGATCTAGCCAGGTGATTAGAAGTAATTCCATATAAATATGTGATTGTACTTGATACGCCAGTCATTTAGGTCTATCCGACTTAGTTGCATTAAGGTACTAGTCGGTTATCCGCGGTCCTGTAAGTGTATGTAGATAATTTCCGGTATTAAAGATTTGAAGAACCATTCTAGACTATTGTAATATGTGACGGACCTCACGGTCACAAAAGGGTCAATTATTAATGGATTTCCATATAAGTAATATCATTTGATCTATAAAGCAAATGTACGTGAAATGAAATTGATTAAAGCTTATAATTGACACCGGAATTGACACCATTTTTGGTTATCCGATTTATTTATTCAGGTATCTCTACGTATGGATGATCAAGAACAGTCAGCAGTCGTCCAAGATACTGCAAGGTAGGTAACGAATGGGTTGAAGTGGTTGGGTAAATGCACATGGGAAGATTTTATTTCATCTATCAATAAACCAATTAATGAATATGTTTTTTGGTTATTATAGGTAGGTTTGTTCATGGTTGATATAAAATAAAATTGAATTTGTGAATTAATTAAAACATAAGAAAACGACCAAAAATGACCATTGGCTGTAGTTGATTCCTTGGTAATTTAAGATCAGGACAAATATGTATTCTTTAAAATCACACATCTTTTGAAAAAATGATAAATATATTTATCTTGAAAAGTATAGAAATATACAGAATGGAAACTGCTAATCAATAAATCAACCTACATTTTATAGAACATCCCAATATGTATTGTGAAATATTTTTTCTTTTTGTCAATTTCTTCTCAGACTTCCCAATGATTTGGAAATATTTGTATCATAGGATGAACGAATGATCTAATAATACCGCTGATTTATACAAATGTATGGGATCACATATAAATGATACACCTAATAAAGCTGGTCTTGTTTCTTTACGTATTTAATGTAACAGAAACAAATTACTATAAGTGATATGAATACATATGTTATTTTTAAAAAATATTAATAACGCCGGACATAATAATGTGGACTCAGTTTGGACATTGACTTACCATGTGCTAATTTGACAGAAGACATGTATCAACGCAAATGCATAACCGAATTTACAACATACGTCATTGGAAGTAGTAACCCGTCACAGATGTTCACCTGTTGTGCAATCGTAAGAAAGAGCAACTTATCAATCGTTGAAAAAGTTGAAGTTACTGGGATTAAGCATTTGAGCGGGATGTATTTATCTTGTCTCTATGCCAATGTTATAAATATACTACTTTCTTTCTCGTCTTGTGTAGCATAAAATCAAAAGAAAGAGGCCCGATGACTGGTGAGGATCAGAGACGTATGGAGGAAGCTAAGTTGAAACTCATCGATGGGATCAGTGATCCCCAGCCTATATGTGATTACCTAGTCGATGAAGATATACTTTTATCTGAAGATAAAGATGCAATAGACATGGTAGACAGGCCCACAAAGAAAACCATCAAGTTGTTAAATCTTATAATTAAAGAATATAAAGGAAGTTTTCCAGTCTTTGTGAGGGCTTTGAAAGAAACACATCATTATAGTTTGGCTAAACTTTTAGAAGGTATAGGTTTATATATTAATTATTCATTTGATATATGTTTTCTATGATGTACAGTATGTTTCAATATTCTACATGCCTTTAGATGTATTGGAGGGTTAAATACATCTATGTAACGTGTTCATTTCTTTTTGATATCTTGTTTAGTCGATATTTTATTGTGCAAAAGACTTGCCATGCTATCATTAGTTCCGACGTCGCTTTACGTAAACTTTTATTTGTTGTAGATAGCCTATAAAGTGAATATAGAGTGAATATAGCGTGCAAACAACATGTTGTTTCATATACGCCATGCATTTAAACATGTTCGAGAGTTTAATACGACTCTACTGGAGACGTATTAATCTGTTTTATTTGTCTAGTCGATGGACACCTTCTGTGTGTTGTAAATGTCATGTGACAAAGGACGATTTATTTAAATTATGTATTGTTGTAGATGGTTTAGAAGGTGAAAACTTTGTACAAACTATAGCGAAAGATATCAACAAATCAGAATTAGTCACTGCACAAAATATGGCAACCTATAAACCAGTGGGAGCTAAACCTGCAGATCAAAGTAAGTATAGATATAATATATTATGGAATGTATTGTATCCACCAGATCTTCAATCAGGCTACAATTTTTTTTATTAGAGATGGGATGTGAGGCGTTGATGAGACGCGCATTTTTAGCGTTCTGCTATCCTACGTCCTAGAGTTGTGTCACTTCTTCCACAAACTGCAGAGGCTACTGTTTTAGGGATATTTTTTTGATCCATCAGGTCATGGTGAACACAAACCTTATTGTGTTTTTAACATTATGCGATCTTCCATTTCCCAGTTTCGACCCTTTTATCCAAAAGAATATTTTGAACGTGATAGATGCTACAGTTATTTCCAAACTTGGTGTGAAACATTGGGAACTGTGTGATGATACATTCGGATGTTTTCCTGCCAGGGATTGAACTTTACTGCTTTTCAAATATGACGTGAAGCATTAGGATTGGACAGGAAATAAACCCTGTTGATTTGAAACATTCTGAGCTGTAGGACGTTATACCCCAATTCATTGCATTGTAAACATTCTATGACTTTGTTTTCCAGAGATATGTAATGTTCAGAAAAGCTTCGGTTGACTGTAGCTATCTATTTGTCGACACATAGCTGCTATGTAGGGGTACTACCATGGCTATAAAAAAGAATGGACATATCTCATTTTACCAATACATTTCACTAAATATAACTATAATGGACTAAGTAATGGAACGGTTAAGGAATTACACAATATTGCCGACCATTGACTAAAATGTAAAACAATTTTGACGTAGTAAAAACATCAGTGACACAAGGAACTAACACACTAAGTGTACTTTTAAATGATTTTCTGAGAGAGACTAGAGTTTGTAACATTCCGAGATAACACCCATGTTTCTAAAGCGTTGTGAATGCGATAGAGGCTCTGGTTTTAATGAATCTTTCAAATCGAAATCACGCTGTATCATTAGGTCTGTCATCGGGACAATTGGTGTGATTTCGAAACCTTGTTTGTACGTGACAAATACTAGGGTCGCCTGTCAAACCTCGTGAGTTTTTTCGGGGTCCTCCGGTTCCTCCCTCCCACAGCGTGTCAGTTTGTATGTGTATGTGGGTGTGTGTGTGTGGGAGAGAGCTCGAGTATGAATATAGAGTCCACTTTATTGAAGTGTTACAAAGTTTATTGAATAGTGTCCCCCCTGCCGCTTAGTACAGATGGAACGAAAACCGAGTGGTAATTCCAGTTTCTACCGCATGCATTGTATACTTTCAAATGATGGGCATAAACATTATCTTGAAGCTGCTCATTTGTTTTTTCAGGGTGGCCCAATCAAGAAAGACAGGAAGAAATAATTGGAGAAGATAAAGATTTTATAATCAAGCAGTATGTATACATTACGTTGTTATCTAATGTACATTTACCAGACTTATTCAGGGACACCTTGTCATCAATGCATCGATCAAAAAGTATGGAATATGTCCAATCCTGAATTTCGGCTTTAGCATGTTTAAGTTTACGAAAGGTCACTGGGCCCGATTGTTTTTTTGGTTAAATAACTATTGGATATTCTATTTTGGTCAAAATCCATTTGCTGTTTCTGATCATGATTGTTGATTTATCAATAAGTAGTTATAGTTATTTTAAGGACCATCATACCAATTGCATTGCAAATGAAATGACAGCACGATATCCCGCGTCCGCATTTTCTATGTGACTTAGCGTCACCATCTTTATGTCAGCTACATTTACCAAAAGTACCCGCACTCATAACGAACAGCGAATATGTTTTAAAAAGAAATTACCACGTTGAATACGACAACGACAATTATTGATTTTTTTTATAAAGATAGCTTTAATGGTTAACGACGGCAATAAACTTTGAGGGCTATCACGTAAATGTAGCTATGGTCTGGTTTGATCACGTTTAATTCTGCAAATGTAATTAGTAGAAGGGATGAATCGCAGTATGTTTCTAACGAGAAATGAACATTAAAACCGTATCCAGGCTTCATTTTGTGTCCCGCCTCTCATCTATGTTATACTTTAATAAAATAAAATAAAAAAACGTACGAACAATCCAAACCATTAGTCAAAATTTGAAGTACTAAAAAAACGGTCGAGGCAAAATAGTGTAATCATCAAATGGGCTGTTCACCGTGTACAAAATACACAACAAACAGTGGTAAGCTTACCCTGCCTGGCGCCACACCCGCCATAGCTGCATCAAAACTATTAGACGAAATCTCAATAAAATAGCATGATTGGCTAATGACTATTAGTATGCAAAATGCACATGATGAACAGTGTTAACGATGTGGTAGACAGGCATAACTAGGGAGATAATTTACGAGTCAATTAAATATATGTTGAATAATAGCCGAGAGAGACATGTATTTACCAATCAAGTCAATATGACTGCCATACAACTTTTTAAAGGTTTTAATGAATTTAGTGCGCGAGTATCCTTGTAGTTGAAGCCTATATGACAAATTACGAAAACCCATTAGTGCCAAACACAAAAAAAATATTAATCCGTTTGAACGAATTAATATCTCGTTTGAACGAATTAGTATCTCGTTTGAACGAATTAGTATCTCGTTTGAACGAATTAATTATCTCGTTTGAACGAATCAGTATATCGTTTGAACGAATCAACATCTCGTTTGAACGAATTAATATCTCGTTTAAACGAATTAATTATCTCGTTTAAACGAATTAATTATCGCGTTTGAACGAATTAGTATCTCGTTTAAACGAATTAATTATCTCGTTTGAACGAATTAGTATCTCGTTTGAACGGATTAGTATCTCGTTTGAACGAATTAATTATCTCGTTTGAACGAATTAGTATCTCGTTTGAACGAATTAATTATTTCGTTATTTCTCTATGGGTAGATAGGCTGCCAGAGTTTTATATGTTTTAATTCGGTGTCCTGGGTTAGATAGCATGTGTTGGGCCACAGCTGAATTGGTGGTGGGGGATTTTGTTTTATGCTGACTAATTCTCTTATCTAAAGGTTGTCTTGTTTCGCCCACGTATTTGCTGTCACATGTACAGGTGATTTCATAGACACATTCTTTCGGATTTGGTTGTTTAGTTGGGTTTAGTTTGCCACTGGCCTTCAGGAGATCTTTAAGGGTTCTTCCTTTAGAAAATGTTACCTGGATGCCTGTAGAGGTTAAGAGTCTTCTGAGTTGGTATGATAGTTTGCCTTGAAATGGTATTGTTATTCTGACTGGTGGTTTATCTGGTTTTGGTTTGTTTACATCTGTCGGACACAGCGTAATGAAAGCCACTATATCCACTTTAGCGCGCAGAGCCGTAAACATCTGCGACGAAAATTCTATCAGAGCTGAACTTAATCACATTGAAACCTCTCTAACAAATTTCAATAACTACCCCCGACAACTAGTGCAGAACATCATCAAGGCCACCACTAACCCTCCGACAGATGTAAACAAACCAAAACCAGATAAACCACCAGTCAGAATAACAATACCATTTCAAGGCAAACTATCATACCAACTCAGAAGACTCTTAACCTCTACAGGCATCCAGGTAACATTTTCTAAAGGAAGAACCCTTAAAGATCTCCTGAAGGCCAGTGGCAAACTAAACCCAACTAAACAACCAAATCCGAAAGAATGTGTCTATGAAATCACCTGTACATGTGACAGCAAATACGTGGGCGAAACAAGACAACCTTTAGATAAGAGAATTAGTCAGCATAAAACAAAATCCCCCACCACCAATTCAGCTGTGGCCCAACACATGCTATCTAACCCAGGACACCGAATTAAGACATATAAAACTCTGGCAGCCCATCTACCCATAGAGAAGACCCGCAAACCTATTGAGGCCATACACATTAAAAGAAACAGCCCAGACCTCAACCGCGACACAGGGATATTCCTGCCCAGTGCTTATGATGAACTCATTAAATAACAACATTTGCGTTTCTCCATCACTCCTACTTTTTATTAGTATTTATTAATTTAATTTTCCTAACATCATTATCAATTTTTATCTGTTACATCCACCTTTTCCAATTAAAAAATGAGAAAGTTAGTTTAGTCATTATTCAACTAATCACAAAGAGATCATAGTTATTACAAGTTAATTAGCGTTATCTAAACTTAACATGCTATATCATAACTGTAATGTAGGTATATCCATATGAGTTGGTAGTATTGTACATATCATCATAGTTATTAATTGCTTAAATCAACTCATAGTGTTAACTAGTTTGTTTTGAATAACTCCTTTGATCTTGTTGTTGTCCTGTATGGTTTCATGAATTGTTGTTATAGTTTTTCTGTATATATTGATCTCATAATTCTTGTTTTACTGTATTAGCTTGATAACATTGAGAGAATACTCTTCGAAACGTCGCCTAAATAAATTAAGTAGCTGTTACTCCATAAGTATGTGTTTTTGTGTATTGCTCTATCCAGTTACTAAATGCCTCTAAAAGATCATTAGAACATATTAACATATTTAAGTAGATTATATCGGTTAGGCCATTTAATGATTTACCGGGAAAACGGTAAAGCGAGACTAAGCTTGGAACAACCAGTACGGTGGTTACATTCCGTGCACACATCTTGTCGAACATTCAAAGGCTAATATCGTCGCTTAGAATAAAGTTATTAATGAAAATTTCAATATATTTAGTTTGCATTATCTTTTTTTTGAACTAGAAAAGCAAGAACGACAGGCTCGTTATCTAAATCTTACATAATATATTTTTAATATTGTAAAGACGTAGATTTGAAACGCACCCAGTTAAGAAATAACTATGCCTTAGCTGAATTTTAGCTAACTTAGGGAACAGAACTACAGATATACGATTGATTGTGAACGAAGTTTACATATTAATTGAACTTTGCAGTAAAGGATTATCCAAGAGTAAATTTATTCCCAGTGTTGATTGCGTTGCAATACAACGGATCGAAGAGGATTTGTGTGAGTTTCTAAGATAGAGAAGGGTAGAAGAAACAACTAATTTGAGACGTCTGCTTTAAGATAAAGAGGGGTAGAAAAAACAAAAACATACGCCCACCAGCAGCTAAATCGTCCGGGCAGTCAACAAGAGTTGTCGCATATTAAGTAATTATCAAAAATCATTAGAATTTGTTTGTTTTTTTTATTAAGTTCTGCCCCATGCTAACGTTTAGTATACGAAAATTCAATATTATGGATTTAGGTGTACAATTATCAAAATTCATTGAAAATCAATATACTTGTTTGTCTCAGGACCTTAATCTCTGTTTCAAGTTTCATCAAAATCAAATTAAAAGTGTGACCTCTCCAGGTCCACAACCTTGGTATACAATATTGTTACACTATTCGCGTACAAGTGGTGGCCATTTTGTACGGCAATTTTGGTACGATTTTCACGAAATTCGAACTCAACCTTCATTACGGTGTAACGATGATATAATCAAATGTTGTTGTTTGAATGGGATAATAATTGCAACCTTCAGGGGGACCACAAGCCATAAAAGGCGATATTTCGGACCATAAGGGGCCATAATTCAGGAAGTTACAATCCGATATGCGCAAATATGGCAAGGAACCAAGATCTTTAGGTTCTAAACATGTATCTAAGTCGAATTAAAATTGTGACCTCTATAGGGTCCACAACTTTGATATAACATATTTTTACACTATTTGCGTACAAACGACGGCCATTTTGTCCGTCAATTTTTGTCCGATTTTCACGAAATTCGAACTCAACCTTCATTACCAAGCAACCGTGATATAATCAAACGTTTTTTTTTTAAATCGGATAATAACTTTGACCTTCAGAAGGACCACAATCTAAAAAGGGTGATTTTTCCGACAAACAAGGGCCTTAATTCAGGAAGTTACGATCCGATGGGCGCAAATATCACAAGGAACTAAGATCTTTGGGTTATAAACATACATGTCAAGTGTCATCAAAATCGGTTCAAAATTGTGACCTCTATAGGGTCCACAAACTAAAAGCGTGATTTTTCGTACAATCGGGGGCCATAATTCAGGATGTTACCATCCGATATGCGCAAATATCGAAAGGAACCAAGATCTTAGAGTTATAGACATGCATTTCAAGTTTCACCAAATTCGGTTCAAAATTGTGACCTCTACAGTGTTCACAAACTTGACATACCATATTTTTACACTTTTCGCATACATGCGGCGGCCATTTCGTCTGTCAATTTTGGTCCAATTTTCACGAACTTCGAACACAACCTTCTTTATGGTGTAACGGTGATATAATCAGACAGATTTTTTTGAAATCGGATAATCATTTTGGCCTCAAGAGGGACCACAAGCTAAAAAGGGCGATTTTTCGTAGAGTCAGGGGCCATAATTCAGGACGTTAGGATCCAATATGCGCAAATATCGAAAAGAATCAAGATCTTTGAGTTATAAATATGCATTTCAAGTTTCATCAAAATCGGTTTAAAATTGTGACCTCTATAGTGTTCACAAGCTAAAAACGTGATTTTTCAGACAATCAGGGGCCATAATCCATGAAATTATATATACAGTCCGATACATGCAATGTCGAAAGGAACCAAGATCTTAGGGTGATAAATCTATATTTCAAATTTCATTGAAATCGGATAAAAATTGCGCGAGTGTCCCGTGTGGCAATGCGACGCTGCTGTTGGTCGACTTGCTCGAGAGAACAGGGGACGTGAAACCAAGAGCCGCAGAGGGGAACGATGGCTCATGGTGAACCAAGGGGAAAGACCTCCGTGTCTGCTTTCGCCGGTAATCATGCGTAGGGCGTCCAGAACAGCTGTTGCTCGCTTGAGCTACCCCCCCCCCCCTTGCACGACCCTCGGCTTCAAGTCCTCTGTCCTATCGAGGAAGTTGGCCGACGACAGCGTCGCATTGCCACACGGGACCCCAATCTGAACATCTGAGCCACACTACCTGCGGAGGTAGCCTCCATTTAATTTTCGTACGTTAGTTACGTACGACGGGACCCTAATATGTAGACATTGCTGACAAGCAATCTATACATGTAGCTTTGTTCACTGCGCTAGCGAAAATTCAGCTAAGGCACAATCTAAACCATTTTATTTAATTTGGTGCATTTAAAATCCGCGTCCTTACAATAGCATACATATGTATACCTGTTGTAATGCCTGTTTAAGATACATGTCATAAATCAATGTTTTCACTACAATGATGTGGCTAACCCAGACAAACATTAAACAAATTGGATAATTTCCAAGGTATTCTATATCAATTCCCCTTTCCACAAGTGTAGTTCCATCTGCTGACGGTAACGCTAGAAGGAGTAAAGAAAGTACGCGTACTAAATCATATTATCTTTACTTGAAACACAATTTCTACATGACCCTTCCATGCTTCTGTACAATCGAAAGATATTAATTCGTTCAAACGAGATAATTAATTCGTTCAAACGATATACTAATTCGTTCAAACGAGATACTGATTCGTTCAAACGAGATACTAATTCGTTCAAACGAGATACTAATTCGTTCAAACGGAATAAAAAAAAAATTGTTTGGCACTATTGGGCCTTCGTAACAAATGCCCCGATCTATTTAAAAAAAATCAGAATAAAAGAAACAAGATCTGGCGTAACGATTTAGCTGAGACGCAAACACTCCATAAGCTGGTGATGTTTGAATGTCACTACTGATAAATGGAAAGTTAACGATCGGAAAGTCAAAGTCATCACGTTTATCGTACAATTTAACACAATTTATAGCAATTGTCAAAATCGAGACGTAGATCCAAATAGGAAGCGTGATTGTCACTAGCAGTAGTGATAAAACATCATCGATATATCGATAAGTGAAATTAAAATGTCTTGACTAATCGTTTATTAGTTTTTACGAGTTCCTATATGTAATCAGCTTCGTACGAATATAGAAATAAATCGGCAAGTAAAGGTGCACAGTTGGTGCCCATGGGGATACCTACCACTTGCTGATATATTTCCCCTCCAAGTTCATCAAAGGTATTATCAATTAAAAAATCCAACATCTGAATTATCTTGTTGGCGGTGAATTTATTTTTGGAATCACTGTGATTCTTGACAAAATATGTGGAATTGTAATTGACAACTAGATATTGATATCTGGTAGTTCCTGATTTGGCTGAAAAGACACTGTGAATAATGTCTTTAAACCGAGCTTTTAATTTACTATGGGAAATTTTCGTGTACAAAGTAGAAAAGTGAAACGAGTGTATCGATGAGACTGAAGCAAGTGATCTTGATTGTAAACTATCAAGTAATTCTTTGGAATTTTTGAATATCCACATTTTATTAATACCACTTCGAGAGTATATTTTGTCACAATATTTTTGAATACCTTCTTTAACTGCAGTTAATATAGATGTCAATACTTTTGAAATTGGTTTTGTCGAACAACGGGATGAACCTGCTATAAACCGTTGCTTGTAAGGATTTTTATGTAGTTTAGATATCCAGTATAACAAGGGCAGATCTGTATAGGTATCTGCTATTTTGTTGAGATTAGTCCTACACCGCCCCTTTAAATGACTTTTAATCCTTTAAATCTATTTTTAGATTGGAGACACATATTGCATCTGGGAACATCAATGAAGTAGAGACATTATTAAAACAATTACAGTCTAGTGATATTAGAAGATTAAGGTGTGACTTTGTTAAATTAACTAATAAGACAATAGCTAAGGGAAATTTACCACTCTTGCATTGTTTATTTATTAACTGTCTAATGTTACAATCTGATATCAGTCTTGGCTTGGAATTACTAACATGCGCTATAAAATACGATTACGTTGAAGGCATCAAGTATCTTTATTCTCAGGGTTATACTTTACAAATTCGACATGAAGATAAACTATGGAGTGCTTTAACCGAATCTGTCAGATTTAACAGTTTAAAAGCAGTTGAATATATTTTATCTATTACTGACACAAACCTTAAACCAGACCCTGATTATTCTATTCTAATGTTTGCTAAGTCAGGTGAAATGTTATCGATTCTATTAAGTAATGATAGTATTAAACGTATGATTGATTATAAATCTGTGGAGGGCTACACGGCATTATATTATTGTATAAAAAACGCTGATAATACATCAGATTGTGTTAACTGTATCAATGTTTTAACAGAAGCTGGGTTGGATTCGAAAAGATCTTTACATTATGTTATACAACATCATAGTGATAATATAGATACATGTATACAAGTAGTCTCATCACTAGTCAAACATGGAGCTGATATTCATAGAGGGGACAGGGATGGTCTTACTCTTTTAACATGTGCTATACGATACCATGGTAATAACATAGATACATGTATAAAACTAGTCTCATCACTAATTGAACATGGAGCTGATATTCATGGAAGGGACAGGGATGGTGATACTCCTTTAACATGTGCTATACGATACCATGGTGATAATATAGATACATGTATACAACTAGTCTCATCACTAATTGAACATGGAGCTGATATTACTATAGTGAACGGCAATGGCGATACTCCTTTAGCATGTGTTATACGATACTATGGTGATAATATAGATACATGTATAAAACTGGTCTCATCACTAATTGAACATGGAGCTAATGTTAATAAATTGGCTTGGTATGGTGGTACTCCTCTAATACCCGCTATACGATACCGTGGTGATAATATAGATACATGTATAAAACTAGTCTCATCACTAATTGAACATGGAGCTGATGCTAATGGAGTCAAAAGGGGTGGCTGTATCCCTTTAACATATGCTATACTATATCATGGTTGTAATATAGATACATGTATAAAACTAATATCATTACTAATAGAACATGGAGCTGATGTTAATGGAGTGGATGGGAATGGCTGTGCTCCTTTAATATGTGCTATAAAATACAATGGTGATTGTAGGAGAAGATTTGCCTATATAACATGTCTTTCAGATGTACGACACCACGGTAATAACATAGATACACGTATAAAACTAATATCATTCCTAATCAAACATGGAGCTGATGTTAATGGAGTGGATAGGGGTGGTGTTACTCCTTTAACATGTGCTATACGATATCATGTTGATAATATAGATACATGTATAAAACTACTAATCCAATATGGAGCCGATGTTACTGGACTGGGCATGTATGATGAGGCGCCTATAACATGTGTTATACTATCCCATGGTGATAATATAGATACATGTATCAAACTAATGTTATTACTAATCGAACATGGGGCTGATGTTAATGAACTGGGCAGGTATGATGAAACGCCTTTAACATGTGTTATACAATACTATGTCCATAATATAGATACATGTATCAAACTAATGTTATTACTAATCGAACATGGGGCTGATGTTAATGAACTGGGCAGGTATGATGAAACGCCTTTGACATGTGCTATGCGATACTATGGCCATAATATAAATGCATGTATAAAACTAATACCATTACTAATCCAACATGGAGCTGATATAAGAAAAAAAGGTAAATTAGGTATTACACCATTAATGCATGCAGGCCAATTGGCTCTCCAACCTGAAGTCGTTAAACTTTTATTGGGAGATGAAGATAACGTCAATAGTACTGATGGCGATGGTCTATCAGCATGAAGATATTGTTTTAAACAGACCAGGTTTGAAAGGAATTATAGGACTAACCCTTATATATTTAAAATGTTAGTTGTATCTGGTGCTGACATAGTTAGTAATGGAATTAAATTACTTCATGATATTCTCACATTCAGCAATTTACAAATATTTGAGAATTATATTGGATTGAAGTCACCAGTTGCTGATGTGACTGATCAAACAAATGAAAATATTTTTCATCTCCTTGCCCAAGTGAAATATAACTTTACATGTGATGAATTTAACTGGTTGTTTGATTATGGTATTGACATAAATCACAAAGATTCTAAAGCAACACTCCAGTTATCGTTTCAGGTTTCTTACTAAACAGTAGATATCTAGAGTTGTTAACCAAACAGAGTCGGGTATGTGATGTCAATATACAGAACAAAGTAGGGCAAACTGCTTTACACGCTGCTGTTATTAGATTTTCACAATTAAACAGGCGATATAAACACGCGGAAATTGCTGAGTTGAACCGGAAGGTCAGCAGAGAAAGTGTAAAAGAAAAGTCGCAAACTGATCCTATGAATGCATTCAAACATCCAGGTTTGCAGAAAGGCATACCATTAACTGACGCATTACAGAACAATTTACATGTGAATTACAAATCTTTCAATGAACGCATTGATATATTTATTCATGCTGGAGGAGATATCAATATTCAAGACTCGGATGGTAAAACAGCATTAATGTTAGGTGCTGAAATCAATGATTCATTTATTATCAATAAACTTCTAGATGTAGGAGCGGTTGGCCATATTGTCGATTATAATCATATACAATTATACAATTTCTTGATCTTCGTTTTGGTCGAAAATGTTTGACACTTCTTTTAGATAAAGGATGCAGATATTTCTTAAATTTAGCAAAAAAGCATGGAAACCGATTGATTCAACGAATGTTACTCTTCCCATGGCCACAACCAAATCATAATATTAGCTTCATTCGGTATTTAGTTGCTAAAAACTGTTGCCTTCAACAATTACAGTGTTCATCTACCGAAACCAATCACTACAATGATCATGTCTCTTTAGATACCTTTAACATCAAAGACAGACATAAACTTCGTCAACTCCTTTATCGAAGCGGAGCACCAGAAGAAGAGATTGCTTCCGTTGTTAACTTTAAAATGGAGGATAAGGCGACAACAACAGACGAGGCGTTACATTCACCAAACAGAGAAAGGATTAATTTGTTCTGTTTCAGATTAACCCTGAAGGAAAAAGTGTAAGGATTATTAGACAACATATTGGACTTGATATCAAGAGAAAAGTTGAAAAATTAGATATACCTTTAGAACTAAAAGACGACATCCTTCTCACTCATTACATTCCTAAACGATATTTTCACGATAATATTGATGATATTTTCAAGGATGATGATATTTTGGACACCAGAGATGAAGATGGGTTTGTTTATGATGAGCAACATGTTGATATTAACAGTTTGTTCCCACAAGGACATGATAATGACGTTTATAACTATACATACTATGAATTGAATACGGAATAAGACGACCTGTTTTAATAAGAATGTACGGAGAAAGAGAGAGATGGACTTTAACTTTAACGCCCAGTCGACACATATTAGGTCATTTCGAGACTAACGCACGATTCAGTTTTATTTAAATAATTCGCTTGCGCGTATGGGTATTTAGCAGTGAGAGGACCTGGAGAAAACCCACGAGGTTGGGCAGGCGACCTACTCCTTGTCACGTAGAACCGGGGAATTGAAACCACGCCCTTATTTATTCCAAAGAGTTCACTTGCCGGGTAGTCTAGCGCGAGAGAGAAGGGAGGGGAGGGGGCGGTAATATCCACTCTGCAGAAATTAGGTCATTTCTGGAATAATACCGTCCATGTTTTTCTCAATAGTTATTCCCGTTAAGATTTTTGAAAAAATAATAGTAAAGTATATCACAATCAAAGATCGAAATCGCCATCTTAGTTATTTTGATTTCCCAAAGGTGGCATCATATACCCGTATTCTGAATCTGCCGATATGGGGCAAATCCACCATAAAAAACGTTAGGTCCGCTTTATTTCCAGTTTTGTGATCCGCCGTCGGACAAACTACCAAGTGGCCTAAAATAGGTGCACCTCAGGCACGCAGAAATTCATGTTTTAGCTAGAACATCCACATTTTCGATAAATGGATAAACTTAACAGACAAAAGCCTTCAATGATGACGATGAGATGCCGGAAGTTCTTGATGCAAATGATAATGAGGACGATGATGAAGCGATGATGGAAATAAATGATGAGGAGGATATCAACAAAAGCTTTACTGGTCTCTGTAGTTACGAGACAAGATAATATATACTCTTCAAAAAAAGAAACGCACAACCCATTTTTCATCATTTTTTTATTTGAACCAGGTCTTTGTTTCGGTAAATCTTACTTGTTTTTAATGCCATTATGTAAGGATAAAAGAAATTCATTATTGATTTTAAAGGTAGGGTCACTAATTGTGACTGGTCATCCTTTTTGTCGGAATTTTGGTGATTGCACCAAGAAACATGAATTTAACAACTTCGCGAGCTTTTCGCATGGAACCTAAATCTAAGGTCTTTAAAATCCCGGGGTTCTCGGTTTCCAAATCAGTTGCACATGTAAACACTCAAAGACCCAAGTCATGCCACATCCGAACGAAGACCAACGCAACAACGCTATTGGTGCATTACAAGCAGATGACTCCAAGACAGATGTAGCCAGGCTGCTGAATGTTTCCCTTAATTCCATTTCTCGCCTTTGGGATAGGTACCGACAGCGAAGTTCAACACGTGAACGCCCAAGCTCAGGTCAAACAAGTGTGGTCTCACTTGTCCTGGGTCGTCACTTCCGGTTACGTCATTGGCGTAATTGGTTTTCAACAGCGACCTCTACTGTAGCAGCAATTCCCGGACGGCGTAGAATCTCGTACCAGACAGGAGGCAAACGCCTACGTGAAACCGAATAACGAGGCAGACGTCCCCGTTAGAGCTTCTGTTTTGAAATACGCCGACACCATGAAATCCAACTTTAATGGGTTCAGGCACTGAGGGTATGGTCACAGCAACACTGGAGAGCAGTTTGGTTCAGCGACGTGTCGCCGTTCTTGTTGCAACAAGGCGATAGTAGAGCGAGGATATACTGACGACGAAATGTAACGTTGCGTTTCTTTTTTGGGAGAGTATATTACAAGAACTAATTCAGTAACCGGTAATAATTAGACTTGGTACTGCCGCTGTTTCTCGTATTATAGAGATTGACAATTACAGACTTTATTAGAACAAATTGATTCTTAATAAATCATTACATAATTGGGGAAAGGTTGGGCTGGTATTACACGCTTGAGTTGCGGTGGCTCAGTATACAAGGCGCTGGCTCGCTAAACTGGGGATTTCGTGCTCGCTCCAGGTTTTAGGCCAATGTAGAAAAGTAGGACGTTACCTTTAAACCTGTTTTTTTTATTGCACGCCTACAACAAAACTCCTTACAGAAACTGCTAAACTGACTATTACGAAATTAGAAATTTGATTTTTTCTACGAACAATTTATCATCATTGTGATGTGATAAATCACTATTGTTTATAGTTTTGTTGTTCAATCATTCTTGTATCAGCTCAATGTTGTTTATTAATAATTAATTAAAACCACATTACCATGTTTCGTTCATTAGCACCATGTTTGCATTACCGGTTTATCACCTTCATGTTGAAATTATTAATTTGTGTTGTCATTACCTGTTTATCAGCTCCATGTTGCATTATTTATTTGTATTGGCATAATTATTTGTTTATTGTCATTAATGGTGTATTGGCTCCATATTCTTCTTATTATTTTTCATTGTCATCATCGGTTTATCAATTCCGTATTGGCAATGTTTAGAACTTACTATTAATTCATGTTGGTAATTAGATACTACATGATTCGAGTTAATTGATTCCACAAATACAATTACCAAATTATTATCAATTGTTCCTGGTCATTTTTGCATATATTTTTATATATGGATCCATTCGCACGATTTAATAGTTATTTTGTTTTTGCTTTTATTACCTGTGTAGTGTATGTCTTATCCACCGGTTCTGTGGATGTGTTTTGCGTGTAGTGCGGTCTACGTCATGTTGTCATTTTGGATATACTGATATATACCAACCATTTTACTTGTAGCCTACTACTGTATTATACCACGCAACTGGCAATTCGGTGGCTGAAGCGTCGCATATAGTCGCATATAATGAGTTACTCATATTAAACTTACGCTGTCTACAACCCGATACTAATCTATTTGATCGACATTTCAAGTCCGAAATAGTATATATATAGTAAACATCAAGTATATATATATTGAGATATTTTAGAAGCATATTATGTTCTGCTTTCATTTAATAAAATTAAAAAAATTTTAATTAGTCTTTTTGTGTGTAACAGATGTGAACAGGAAAAGGACCCCATTACAAAACAGTGTACAATGGCGGCCATTTAGAACAGAGATCTATTCTCAAAGTAGAATACATACTTCACT
This sequence comes from Patella ulyssiponensis, assembly GCA_963678685.1. Lineage (NCBI taxonomy): Eukaryota > Metazoa > Mollusca > Gastropoda > Patellidae > Patella > Patella ulyssiponensis. The sequence continues at coordinate 6,954,305 of OY783227.1, read as the reverse complement.
GTGTGCAGAATGTGAAGTACTACATACCCGAGGCTTGTTGTTTACTTTGAGTAAACTGTTTACATTCAGCAATCGGAATAGCTTTACTCCCGCAGATGTTGGTTACTTTGGGGGGTTATTGGCCTAGTTTTGTAGATCTGTAATGCTTTCCATGCATAATGGATACGGGTTATGTATACGTTTGGGTTGATTGTTATTGAGAAAGAATATCATATTGAAATAAAGCTGTGAACAATATTTGTTGGGACAAGGCATGATTGGGCGGGCTGGATGATGCTGCTGAGAAGTTCCCTACATGAATGTTAAAACATCAATATTCTGTCTTTCTACTGGAATAATGAGATAGATTTTATTCACTACTGTCTGGTATCCTCATTCCGCCGGGCCCGAAGATCTGTGACCTCGGTCGTCATAAATAATGGCATAAACACATTGGCGGGGTCATGTTGGTTAATTTGATGCCACATATGTGAGGGTTGAAATGAAATGAAATGGGGTTTAACGTCCTACTGTTCTGCCCAGACTGGGCTAATGAAGGCGGACATACGCCATACTGTGTGCAATAAGAACATTGAGCCCAGACAGCGGCGCTATGGCATATTCTTATATCTAATTATAAATACCAAGTGATCTTTTACGTGACCCACAATGCGTCCCATCCGAACGACTCTACGTTGTCCCTTGCCAGGTTGTAAGTCTTCCACCACTGATGAGGAGGAATCGAGCCAGAAAATACCTCTGAGCTTTCTCGGTCAACGCACGGGTCGAAAGCATGACCTCGAAGTTAGCGAGCCAACGTTTTAGTCACTGGTCCATCGTGACTCCCATATATGAATATCGGTACACTAATAAGTGAACTTTGCTACATGGACCCGAGACATGAATAATAAACTACATGTATAATACTCATTCAATATGAGATATTTTTATTTGAATGAACGCCAACACTGAATAACTCTTTTTGTAATGATTCACAATACTCTAACCCAATCTGTTTTACAGAGAATTACTTACGAATTATCTCTGTCACACATGACTGTCTACAACATGTGCATTGACTTCACGTGCCGTCAGTCATTGGCTAAACGGCTCGTGCATTGTTTACATAACACCTAACTGCTTCGGGCAAAATGGTGCGTTTTACTCATTTTAATACCCATTTACAATAAATAGGAAATATTTTTTAATTACAAATGCTTCAAACCTCTTTATTTATTTTTCTTATACTTCAAAAAAATGTTTGAGAATTTAATTTGTCGGAGTAAAAAAGTTAATATGCCGTACTCATTAAGCCTCGTCGATGTCATGCTTATCAGTGATTGTAGCGGCCAAGCGAATATTCACTGCGGGATCAGTTTGACTCTAACCATGAACAGATCAAAGTTGATGAAAGCTTTTTTCAATAGATGTTTTATTTGTTTGATGACACGGTTTTAATAGCTTACTCGTATACACGCATACAGTCTTTATATTAATTCTCCGGGAAAACAGTTTACTATGAAATATATTCGTGAATTAGGTCAACAGACAAATTCCTGGGAATATGGTTGACGCATAAGGAAGGACTTCCGTGAATCTAAAATTATTAGGGAATCTACTCGGGGGCCTATCGGTAGTAATTGGCCGATGTCGGAAACTGTGTTCACAATAATCGGATGTAGATTAGTCATGATATTTGCAGTACACACCCACACAGAGGTTATAAAACAATGTTAGGAATTAACCAAATATTTCAAAATTAATATATCAACAGTAATTTTGTACAAGGTAAACTCATTCAAGAAACGTGAACAAAGATAGTTATCTCCCTTTAAAAATTACAACAAAACATACATGTTGGAGATCACCATATATTTCGTTTTTTGCGTGGATGTTAATTTTAGTATTTCAAATTCCAATAATCAATATCATACAAGTCTCCAGTCAGGACACTGTAACATGTTGCAGCAACATGTGTCATCAAAAGCGTCCCGCTCCAAGAACATTTCTGGAAAAGAGAGAAAATGATAAACATGGAGAAAAAATGGTTTTCTATCGTCACGGACGTGAAAGAAGCTTGGTCATTTGTCTAACCTTCAACTCCCCTGTTCTTTTTTGGACGATATCCATCCTTTTTATTCCTCTTTCTCGGAGTTTCCCGTTCAACCGTACTTTCGTTTGTTTTGTTAGGAAAAATGAGGTTTGGCCCTCGAGCTATTACCACCCATTTGTCCTCGATGAGTCTCGGAGTTCCCCACCCTTAAATTTTTCCTAAAAGTGTTAATAACACTACCAGTGTCTTACAGTGTTGAGAATAGAACAATTTGTAGAGACAGCCCAAAATACATTATATTTAAAAGATCGCTAGAAAATAATGAAAATACACCAATCATCCTACAACAGACTATAAAACTGAGATGTATTGACTGTTTCCAGGTTGTTAACCAACGATGTTAGCATGAAACATTTCACCGTCGTTCTTGTTTCCTAAATAAAAAAAAAACTGTTGACAGATAGAGTCAATGTTAAATACAGATCACACCCTTCGATGTTCTTTATAGTTTTAGATATAATGCTTGAAAAACATAAACTCACTTGTATCAGCATCAAACGATTGTCAATTATTCATCAGTAGATTACTCACATAAATCTTTTTTTTTTACTCTGGAGTGTACCATTGGAATAACATACTATATATTTCACCAATGAATGTTATACCTCTTTTAGGTACTTGTAACGACATGCTGATAATCTTTGGATATAAAATCTCCATATAATAGAATAGCATTGGATCATATACTCGTTTCTAAAGTATTAAGAAAACTCAATTAATTGGGGTTTTTTTCTGGATCAGGATCGTTAGAAGAATAAACGATTGTGATTATGTATAATTCAGACGACACAATTATATTGAATACAAGTTACTTAAAGTAAGTTTCATGATTGTCGTCATCGTCGCAAGCCAACATGTACTTATACATATCACAATGGTGATGTCCACGAATGAACTATTTAAAGGGCATATAGCCGTATTAGTTAAAACTATAAAGAGAGAGAGAGAGAGAGAGAGAGAGAAATGGGGTTTAACGTCCACTCAGCACAAACTAGGTCATTTCGGGACTAACATATGGTTTAATTTTATTTCAATAATTCGCTTGCGCGTAAGGGTCTTTAGCAGTGGGAGGAAACCGGAGTGCCCAGAGGAAACCAACGAGGTTGAAGAGGCGCCCCTATCTCCATGCCACATAGTTGTGTTATATTGTGTGTTTATCTTTGTGAATCAGTCATTTTTATATGTTTTCTGTGTCAGTTACAAATTGAACTCCGAACCACGTAGTACACGACGTCGTGTTATGATTTTAGAATGTTCACTGCGATTTAAATATTGGAGATTAGGATCCCTTTGTTCACAATAAAAAAACAACATCAATATTGGTTGAATTTAACCAATAGTGAATTTTAATTCGTGATTTTAATTTTGAAAATTATGGATGGTACTTAACGGTTTAACGGGAATAATATAATAGATGATGGTACTTATAATGCTGCACAAAGACGGTGTTAATCCCGAAATGACATGCATGGTGTAGACTGGTCCTTCAATCCCCCCTCTCTCATTTCGATTTACTGGGCCATTTGTACACAAGACCTCACTGATACCTACCTCATGCAAAGAAAGTATACAGTAAATGATATGATTTGAAAACAAATATGACACCTTTTTGTGTCAAATAAGCAGTATATATAATTCCTGATAGGATTAAATTCTAAATTTTATTTCAGAAGAATTAATCAAAATATAACAATTTGCCCGGGTGTGTTCCAGACTGAAATAGTTTATTAGATGGCCACATTTATTTTATTATTCATTTTTCAATAACCTATATTCTCCGAGATAACACAGTTCTTCGAAACTTTTATTCCCGAAGAAATACAGAGGCTCATATATATACCACCACAAACGTGACATCAAACTACGGAAGCCCATAAGGGTCAATCAAATGAAAAAAAAAAATTCTGACTATCTTGTAATTACAAGATAGCTATCTTGTAGTTACAAGATAGCTATCTTGTAGTTACAAGATAGCCTATCTTGTAATTACAAGATAGCCTATCTTGTAATTACAAGATAGCCAAAGTCCATAAGGGTCAATCAAATGAAAAAAAAATATTCTGACTATCTTGTAATTACAAGATAGCTATCTTGTAGTTACAAGATAGGCTATCTTGTAGGCTATCTTGTAATTACAAGATAGCCAAATTAGTTTTCTTGTATTTCAAGGTCGTCCCACACTGATTTATCGGATAGTTATAAGCCAAAGTGTGTGTGTGTGGGAGAGAGAGAGAGAGAGAGAGAGGGAGAGGGGAATGGGGTTTAACGTCTACTCGACACAAACTAGGTCATTTCGGGACTAACATATGGTTTAATTTAATTCCAATAATTCGTTTGCGCGTAGGGGTCTTTAGTAGTGGGTTTGGGGGTTGGATGGCGAATGGTTAGCACGTGCGCGCAGTATCACAAAGCCTGTAATTGAGTCAACTGGCGTGGTTTCGAAACCCCTGTTGTACGTGACAAGGAGTAGGGTCGCCTGTCCAACATCGTGGGTTTTCTCCGGGTCCTCCTCTTTCCCCCCGCTGCTAAAGACCCCTACGCGCAAGTGCATTATTGAAATAAAATTAAACCATATGTTAGTCCCGAAATGACCTAGTTTGTGTCGAGTGGACGTTAAACCACATCCCCCTCTCTGTTTAGCAGTTGGAGGAAACCGGAGGACTGACAACCTGATGATGCTGATCCCGTAACATACAATAATAATTCGTTGAGCTGGAGGGTTGGCAGGTCGATTTGTTAGCACATGCGCACTGTATCGTAAAGCCTGTCATTGAGTCAACTGGCGTGATTTCGAATCCCCCGTTGTACGCGACAAGGAGTAGTATCGCCTGTCCAACATCGTGGGGTTTCTCCGGGTCCTCTGCTTTCCTCCCACCGCTAAAGATCCATACGTGCCAGCGATTATTGAAATTAAACTATATGTTAGTCCCGAAATGACCTAGTTTGTGTCGAGTGGACGTTACACCTCCCCTCACTCTCTTTAGCAGTTGGAGGAAACCGGAGGACACGCGAGGATGGACAGGCGATCCTACTCCTTGTCACGTACAAATGGGGATTCGAAATGACCTAGTTTGTGTCGAGTGGACGTTAAACCATATACCCCTCTCTGTTTAGCAGTTGGAGGAACCCGGAGGACTGACAACCTGATGATGCCGATCCCATAACATACAATAATACTTCGTTGAGCTGGAGGGTTGGCAGGTCGATTTGTCAGCACGTGCGTGCTTTATCTTAAAAGCCTGTCATTGAGTCAACTGACGTGGTTTCGAATCCACCTTTTGTATGTCACGGGATCGGCATCACCAGGTTGTGCCCTCATTAAATACTATTCATACTCTCATTAACTTCATTCCTTCATTAATAGCATTTATGATACATTGATTTCATGTTCTCCTTAAAGATACCTTCCGCGCGTACAAACTGTGTGATTTGATGATATATTTGGGCTAAAAATATATTCAAGCTAATTAATCTATCAAACGTTTGCTTCAAATCCCTCTCAAAACATTGTATACATCAGGAGATACCACAAGCTATAAATAATCTGCTTTTAGACGCTATGTCAGTCAGCTCATTTCATTGATGGAGGGTCCGTTTTTCAGAATATCCCTTTCCTTACTTACTTTTCAAAAATCAAAATTTAAAGAAGTTTGAAAAATAGAAATAGCGTTCTGTGGCTTCAAAGAGCGTATTAAAATTGATGAGTCATGATATGAATATGCAGTTGGTGGGTGTATGAAGGCAATGGTATTTATGGGAGCATGAAATCGGTGTATGGTGACCTTTAAATTGGCATCTCGGTATCTTGTAATTACAAGATAGCTATCTTGTAATAACAAGATAGTCTATCTTGTAATTACAAGATAGGTTATCTTAGGCTATCTTGTAATAACAAGATAGCTATCTTGTAATAACAAGATAGCCTATCTTGTAATTACAAGATAGTCAGAATTTTTTTTTTCATTTGATTGACCCTTATGGGCTTCCGTATCAAACAAACAAAAACTTTATTGAAAAATAATGTGTCAACTTTGATCCTTTTATAAAAGAAATTAAAATGAATTTAGGTTTGAGTTGTGAATTCATGACTTTATTGGCGTGCGAGTTGTTTGTCAATAGATCTGCCACAATGGTATACAAATCGAATAATATGTTAACAGCTATAATTTGCAATATTTGACATGCGTCACAATGATTTTAAAAGGGTTGAATTGTCAATAGTTTCAATCACATATTTTCTGAAAATCATTATACCATTGATCATTTGAGGATTCGTCGTGAATAATAATATTTTTGTTGTAGATTTGTATTATTACATATTTGCTATCATATTGATTTATTTCATGAAAATATGCTCAATTATTTATAACTTTAATGGGGGGGGGGGTGTATTTAACGCGCGCTGTGATTGTCGATTATACGGTCAATCGTTGAGTCAAGCTTCCAAATGACACGATGTGGGTTCGCCGTCCTTTCTCCGGTATCCTCCCACTGCTAGTCAGGCCCTCCCGATCTCCAGGCTAACGAGCCAGCGTCTTACCCATATAGCCACCGTGACTTCACTAGTGGGTATAACTGTAATAAACCTCTACGATATTTTCCTGAAGAACTATCCAAAAATTATCTTCCAGGCCGAGATGGTATTAACGAAATGCGCGAGGGTAATCATGTACATTATGTACTTGCCGAACTGTCGGTTTACCGTCCTACTGTTTTGCTCCGACTGGGTTAATGAAGACAGGGGAAACCACCGTGGCTCCCACCGTTGTTAAATCAACGCCAGTTACCAAATAAATCTGAAAATGAAATGAAATGAAATGGAGTTTAACGTCCTACTCTTCTGCACCTAACCCGGGCTAATGGAAGACGGGCATACGCCATGCAGTGTGCTATGAGGGAAATTTTTCCCGGGCAGCGGCGCTACGGTCTACTCTAATATCATATTCCAACTGTCAAAGGATACTTTACGTGCACGCCAATGTGTACACGGGACCTCGGTTTTTCGTTCCATCCGAACGACTAGGCAGCTGTCCTTGTCAGGCCCTCCGTTCTGCATCACGGACAACTGGAAACCACGCCGGAAAAACTTTCTCGGTAAATGCAGGGATCGAACTCCCGAACTCCAGGCTAGCGAGCCAGCGCCTTACCAGCTTAGCCACGTGATCCCCCTAAATCTGGAAAGGGTAAATAAGCTATACTGTGTGCCTCACAGCTATACCCACTTAAAACATTGTTTAATTAATGTTGGTGATAATCTTTTAAATAACTTGTATAATATAAAGTCGTTTTGTAAATCGCCACCGACACTAAAGTCATGTGGCAGGTATACTAATGTATTACCATATATTACGAGAATTTGTTCGAGAAAAAAACGTACAAAATAAACTGTGTGGGTTGCATTCATCGCAATGGTAATAGACTAACTGAATTATTATATTAACTTTACACAGTGAATAGTCGGTTCAAGTAGGTTCGGGGATTTGAATATCACTTTCACCAATATTGCATATCGTCTACACCCCATATCGACACAGGTATTCATTGGTATTGAAAGGAATATGGTCTGCATATAACAAGCAAGGTGCATAAAGTAAGATTCGAGTATGATACTATAACAAGCACTATGTCTAGGCAACTGCTAAAAAATATTTAATGCATTTATAAATTGTCTTTTAGTCTACTGGACACTGAATTTAAACCATTTAAAACGATGCTGTGATTACAGAGTATCGTATAATTTTAACGATGTCATTGGCGATATATGAAACGAGTAGTTATTGTATAACTTGAGTAGTTACGAGAATTATCAAAATAATGACAAACACACGCCTTGTCATGGAAACAAAAGCAATATTTGCATATTTTAGTTAATTTTACAGTAATTAAAAACAACAATAAGTTATTAATTTTAAAACAGAGATAGATTATTTAAACAAATATTCGATTTAAATTAAAAAAAACCCAAACAAATGTATGTATTATTGTATATACAGTATATCAATTTCGAATAAACACAAATGAGGGTAGCTCGTGGATCCCTATTGATCAAAACATATGACTAGCAGATATGACTAGCAAAGTAACTACATATTAATTATATACATCTAATAGTGCATTTATTAAAAAAAAATATTGAACCAGCTGATTTTTTAAAAACACGAATAATTCATATTAAAACAATACGCAAATAAATATATAAAACACAATAAAGTTGATGCAAGGCTAACAAATATTATAAATTAAAAATCAATAATTATTCATTCCCCCAACCCCGACTCAAACACACCAAGATAATGTGTAAGGCAAGTAAAAAAAATTACAACAAAAAACAACAAAATAAACATTCATTGTGTATAACATAATAATATATCCTTAACATCAAAGCACACCTATTATGTCAAACAAAAAATAACATACTGGCTTGTTAAATTTTACATCTGCGTTAAAAAGATTATTTTATTCGCCCATTAGTTGTGGATTGACCGATCGAGACATTGTGAAATGGATGATTTGGCCGACGGAGACATATAGAGATGGACGATTAAGTCATACATCATGACTTGTTTCATGGAGTTTAAACGGCACATCAGCACCAACCGTGCGATCTGGAGCAAACCACGTGTGATCTTTACGTTATACAAGCAGATACGTCAATAAGTACTACTAGTTACTAAATGTAAAATATGACAAGGCACACAATATACACACGCATTGCAAGAAATATACAAATTCCGGGGACAGTCGGAAGAGGCCACAGATACACGACAACTGGCTCTACTCAGGGTATATTAACTCCATGGCATGGTAAAAGTGAAACAAGAATACAACTACAGAAACAACTATGTATATTCAAAGATGGTCCAAATAAATATATAATATTTGATTTAATTTGAGAATCCTGACATGTGAGAACCTAATTTAAATGGTTGACGGTCTTTTTTTCACAATTATTACGTCATCTTCTACACTCGTACATGGTGGCAGCGATAGATAACTGTGTACATCACGGGTCATGGTAGATTTGTTCAGAGCATCGTAAGGGCTAGAGTCATGTGTCGATCGGCTGTCTGGACATCATTGATATTGTTTACCGAATTGTCATCAATTTCTGTTTCTTGGACATCCTCGCCTTGGTTAATGTTACTTGTTCCAGGATTCTGTAGTGACATATACACGTTTTTACTGGTATCAATACCATCTCTGTTGATTGGGTCGTAAGGATTAGCATATGCATCTGTGCCGTTAGATGCAGTAGATTCGGCACTGGTTGTAGTAGATTCATGGTTGGCATGAAATATAACAACACTGTTTAGTGAAATGTAGGAATGTCTCATATCATTCGTGGTATCACTGGCACGTCTCGATCTCTCATGTTTATGTGATCTACGTTTATATCCTGTAAAACAAATAGATGGCAATGGAAATTGGAATGGGGTTATTCTATCGTCATTTTAATTTTACAACCATAACATCAACTGTTAAATCAAATCTTTATATAAATAATTGGGAACGCTCGCTCACGTACAAATGATGGATCAGATTACGTATAACTAAGTACATGATGGATTTAAATATTATTTTAGTAGCCACGTCTCCAGCTCAATATCATCCAAAATCTTCAACCTTGAAAACACGAATTATTTGAATTAATATTGATGCTGAGATCTTACCGGGAAAAGATGGACTTCTTTTGATATCCAATATTTAAGACAAAATAAACATTTTACCATCGTGTACCATAATGCTTCAGCCCCAGTTCTAGCAAGGGACTAGGTGAACTAGGCTAGATACATTACACCAATTCAAACGCTGTATGTAGACTGGAATAGTCAGACGCTAGAAATTGAGACTGCTCGCTTATTTCGCCGAACATAATTGATTTAAAATTAAAGTAAAAATGGAAACCTTTAAATGTAAATCAGTTTATATACATTCATATTACAGTATTATATGCTTTGCGACCCACTTCTATCAATTTCTATGTCCCAAATATTACACTCCTTTAAATATTACACTCTGCAGTCAATTGTTAAAACCACGACTTTTATAATTTTAACAAGCCACCAGTGAGGCTGATGTCCCCCGCCGAAATCCCAAAATAAATAGACGACACATATTAATTAATCGCACATTTATTTTTTTCAAACGTATCGAGCAATCAAACTCTGTACACGAAGTGTCATTCAAAAGTGTTTTATAAAGAAAAATGCTAAAACCGATGAGAAAAATGAAAATGTACCCTAGTTAGGGGGAGCCTAAAGGCAGACAAAAGGGTCCCCGAGCTTGACAAAAGGGCCCCTCTGGCCAAGGGAAAGGGCCTTCGTCTCCGACTCAATCGTTTCTATACACTGTTACTGTCGAATCCATTACTGAATGAGAATGCAGTCATTGTATTGGCATAAAAATCATCAATCAAGATGAACCTAAGTTATCTTCTTGTCCCAAAGCATCAACCAATCAAATTGCTTATCTCTGCCTACCCTAAGCAGGAAATGCTCATCTTCGAACTTCATCAAGGCATTAACCTAATAAGCATACACACCAATTTTGAACATTTTAACTCAATTAGAGGAGACTTATTGTGTTCCAAAGTCTCGGCAAATCAAATTGCTTGTCGCTCTGCTTACCCTGAGCAGAAAATGCCCATTATCGAACTTAGTCAAGGCATTAATGTAATGAAACTATACACCAAGTTTCATCACTCTCACTGAATTAGAACTAAAGTTATCGTGTCCCAAAGCATCAACCAATCAAATTGCTTATCTCTGCTTACCCTAAGCGGAAAATGCTCATCTTCGAACTCCATCAAGACATTGACCTAATAAGCATATACACCAAGTTTGAACATTTTAACTCAATTAGAAGGAGAGTTATTGTGTTCCAAAGTCTCGACCAATCAAATTGCGTATCGCTCTGCTTACCCTAAGCAGAAAATGTTCATTATCGAACTTAGTCAAGGTATTACTGTAATGAAACTATACACCAAGTTTCATCACTCTCACTTAATTAGAACTAAAGTTATCGTGTCCCAAAGCATCAACCAATCAAATTGCTTATCTCTGCTTACCCTAAGCGGAAAATGCTCATCTTCGAACTCCATCAAGGCATTGACCTAATAAACACATACACCAAGTTTGAACATTCTAGCTCATTTAGGAAGAGAGTTATTGTGTCCCAAAAAGTGTGACGGACAGACAGACAGACAGACAGACGGACGAACCCATTTTAATAGTCCCCCAACTTTCTTCGAAAGGCGGGGGACAATAACTACTTACTACAAACAACAATTCCTATTATGAAACATGTTACTACCATTACTGTTACCGATGCTATCATCAGATGTATTTCAAAAGTCGACTTGTCTTTTTCAGGCATGGCTAGACGAAATAAATTAATAATGTAGGTGATATCACAACTGAACACCTAACCCTACCCACCAGTGCAGTTATAACGATAAACCATTTCGACTAGTTTCGGTTATATAAATATTAGCCATGTGTAGCTATTTGATTGGGGTGTAAAACGTAATGTGGCCATAAGGACTGACCATGCTTGACTGGGTAATGTAACCATGAGAATAGCTACTGTGTGGTGGGTGTTACGGATACAAAACCATGGACTGGATATACGCAGAGAGAAAAATGGGGTTTAACGTCCACTCGACACAAACTAGGTCATTTCATTTCGGGATTAACATATAGTTTTAATTTTATTTCAATAATTCGCATGCGCGTAGGGGTCTTTAGCAGTGGGAGGAAACCGAAGTACCGGAGGAAACCCACGAGGTTGAGAAGGCGCCCCTATCCCCATGCCACATACGCTTACACCAGGGATCAAAACCACAGCCGCAAGCCATAGGTGACTGGCTAGCTAGAGCTCGAAGCGCGGCACTCTAGACCACTAGGTCATCCCAACCCCTCATGCAAGAGATAACCGATTGGATAGTTCAATTATGCATATAAAGGAGCCCTAAATTAATTGTATCTTTAATGCTCCTGTCATCAAAACTGCCCAGGTTTGATATTCCATTGGGTAAGTGTTCACTAGTGTTCAGCGTTAATGAGCTCTTAATCTCCCTTAACAAAATTTATTAACAAACTAAATAGTGACATTTTGAACACAGTTCATGCCGGCGTTAAGCCTTCAAACATGAATTTAATTCACTGTATTAATATAAATTGATGGTCGAAATGTGTTAAATCTTTAATAAACAACAACATGTCGAAATTTCAAAATGGCAAACGTTCAGGTTAATGTTCCCTTTATCTCCAATAATCGGGGTGGCCGAAATTTAATACACAATGGTTACAAGTATCGAATAAAGTCAAGCAGACTAAATGCTGTCCATTGGAAATGTTCAACAAAAACATATCCAGCTATACAGTAAAATGATGGTTATGTTGTAAGGCATTTATTTATAAATTATAAAATGCTATTTAATAAAAGTTAAATGTGTAAATTGCAATGCATTTTTATATGTGTAAATTATTTAATTTTATTAAATGAATGTTAAATTTGTGCAAATCAATATATTTTTATGTGTGTAAATTATTTAATGTTATATAATAAAAGTTAAATTTGTTAAAATCAACACAGTTTGATTCTTTCAAAAGATATGGACTATAGTTTATAACACCATTGTTCTAGGATTTACTCTGAATTAGCGGCAAAATTTGACATAAAAGCCTGCCGGCAAAGTGGGAACACCCCGAATGAACTCCTCGGTCAATGCAGGGGTCGAACACCCGAAGGGGCTATCGTTACTAAGCACAGCGTATTTCGTTATAATGTTATAGTGGTTGGAGGATATTTTGAGCGTAGTATTCCAGGTAAATATTAGTTTAAAAAGAGAATACATTCTTGAATTTTTGACTGTAACTGGATAAAATGTCGACAACAGTCGTTATAAAAAATTATAAAATTGACCCAGAGCTTTTAAGGGATTAATGTTCAAAATAAGGTGATTAAATACAAGACTAGTGTTACAAATCAGGATTTCACGCTATTACTTTATAATATTGCGAAACAAGAATTGTTCCACTGTTTTATAATTACGATAGTTAGGCTATAGTTTTACTAACCTGTATCGGGTATTAATATTAATTCAATCGCTGTCAAGTTCCTACTTATATCGTCAAAGATGACTTCACATGTATAGATAGAATTATAATCATTCTCATCCGTATTTAATATAACCAGGGTTATCTTCTCTTTGCCCTCTACTGTACTCTGATAAAACACTGCACTATTATTACCAATTGATTGGTAACCCTGATTCTTGATCCAGTGTCCTGTGAGGAACTACAAAATGTAATGTGAAGAATAGTTTAGACCTTTTTTGGGTGTTTATTTTTGTAATCAGAGTATTAATGTCTCAATCACTATGCATAAACGCTCTTTAAAGGCAACCATTGCACCAATCACTTTTTGAGAAAATTACAAATACTACATGTTCACAACCCTTTGAATATAGGTCTAGAACATTCGCTCACAATATGGATTTCAACAACAATACTGGCGATAAAGTTAGTACTGTTGTTGGGAGTGCGATGTAATTGGCAGAGAAACGCCCCAGTTCTTGTTACAAACACGATTTAATCAAACAATTCATCCGGCTGGGTACTTACCGATTTCCCAGAACTATTTATGTGGAAGAATCTAATATCAGTGGCTTTAGAACGATAGGTATATATCCAATATAAACTAATGTCATCCCCTATTTTCCCATGTCGTTGAGTGGGCACTTTCTCCATTCGTGGGCCTGCAAGTGTAATAGAGCAATGTACATAATATGTCGCAATATATCGGCCCAATGCCCTTACGAAAATGCGGCAAACATACCGATAAAGAACATGCACTCTCCCAAGGTAAATTTTACAAACCTGGGTTATATAATAGCTTAGTCTCATTATAACCAATCACGCCATCCCTAAAGCTAATATTACATCCGTATGTGAATTAATGTCCAAAATAAGGTGATTAAATACAAGACTAGTGTTACAAATCAGGATTTCACGCTATTACTTTCTAATATAATATTGCTAAACAGGAATTGTTCCACTGTTTTATAATTACGATAGTTAGGCCATAGTTTTACTAACCTGTCTCGGGTATTAATATTAATTCAATCGCTGTCAAGTTCCTACTTATATCTTCAAAGATGACTTCACATGTATAGATAGAATTATAATCATTCTCATCTGTATTTAATATAACCAGGGTTATTTTCTCATTGCCGTCTACTGTACTCTGATGAAACACTGCACTATTATTACCTATTGATTGGTAACCGTGATCCTTAGTCCAGTGTCCTGTGAGGAACTGCAAAATGTAATGTGAAGAATAGTTTAGACCTTGTTTGGGGTGTTTATTTTTGTAATCAGAGTATTAATGTCTCAATCACTATGCATAAACGCTCTTTAAAGGCAACCATTGCACCAATCACTTTTTGATAAAATCACAAATACTACATGTTCACAACCCTTTGAATGTAGGTCTTGAACATTCGCTCACAATATGAATTTCAACAACAATACTGGCGATAAAGTTAGTACTGTTGGGAGTGCGATGTAATTGGCAGAGAGACGCCCCAGTTCTTGTTACAAACACGATTTAATCAAAAAATTCATCCGACTGGGTACTTACCGATTTCCCAGAACTATTTATGTAGAAGAATCTAATAACAATGGCTTTAGAACGATAGGTATATATCCAATATAAACTAATGTCATCCCCTAATTTCCCATGTCGTTGAGTAGGCACTTTCTCCATTCGTGGGCCTGCAAGTGTAATAGAGCAATGTGCATAATATGTCGCAATATATCGGCCCAATGTCCTTAAATCAAACCAAGTTGTTATTGCTTGTTTACCAACTCACTTTAAAAAAAAACATCAATAACAAGTTCGAATAAGTAAAATAAACCCCATGCTTTGTCAAATGTATGATTCCCTTGTGGAAAGTCCACAAGAGATAAATAGAACGAAAATGCGGCAAACATACCGATAAAGAACATGCACTCTCCCAAGGTAAATTTTACAAACCTGGATTATATAATAGCTTAGTCTCATTATAACCAATCACACCATCCCTAAAGGTAATATTACATCCGTATATGGTGTTAAAATCATCAACAGTTGTATTTTTTAACGTTACAGTTATCTTCTGTCCAAATGATACCGATGTGTTGCTAAAATGTAGCCTATCTTCCCTTGTATAGGAATAAAATCCGGTTCCATTCCAATATACAACTCGTTCGTTCTACAATATACGAAATTACATTGACATGCGATTATCGTTTTGTAAATTATCAATCAAGTCATCAGGGATTTAAAAATCAAATTGTTGATCACCCTACTTAGCCTTAGTAGAAAATATTAATTTCTAAACATATCTTAGTCAATCAACCTGTATTGAAGGTAGGGGGTATTGTGTTGCAACCAGCACACATACGGACAGTTGATTTGTCTACGCGATTAAACAATCTATATCAATTAAAAGCAGATTTTTTCCGTCAAACAAGTTTGAGAAACACTTGTTTAGTTTAACACCCTACTGTTCTGCTCCTAAACTGGGCAAATGAAGACCGTATACGTCATATAGTGTTCTATGAGGGAAATTTTGTCCAGACAGCGGCACTACGGCCTACTCTAATTTCGAATTCCAACTGCTAGGGGATCTTTTATGTATCCCATCCGAACAACGTCGGAAAATCTAAATGAACTTTCTCGGCTAATGCAGGGATCGAACACCCGACCCCAGGATAGCGAGCCAGCGTCTTACCCACTTAGCCACGTGAACCCCCAGAAAACGGGTTTTATACTTAAAAGACAACAGTGCGTGTAAGAAAGGCTTATGATAGTGTCAAAACTATTAAACACATTGGTCGGAGGCCACCCAAATATTGAGCATTATAGGCTTCAGCCTGCCAAGTCTGCAGGTAAATCCGACATTGACTAGATTATGATTCAAGTCGAAAATAACATTTGACTCGACAACATAAAAGGTGTAACTAGTTATGGCACTGCCCTGTACCTGACCGGTAGATGTATTATATCTGTTAAATATAACGTTAGTTGCTGGAGAACTGTACTGATAGTTCCACACAAATGTGATATTTTCTGTTGGTCGTCCTATCATTTCTGGTATTTGGCTGTAAACACGTGGTACTAGAATGACACAAAATAAACAATATCAATACTTCATACAAATCTGTTTCAAGGAGTGATAACATTTGCCTGCATCGAGCGAATTGTCACGAATGAATGAGTTTTGTATTATTTTTTTTTCATCAACGAAATATAATATTAACTAATTTTAGTATTGTAAACTATGTAGATGAATCTAAACTGTATCAAAAGTTGGACTAAATATGGTTACGTATCAACAACTTAGTTATCTTTCTTACCTGCAATAATAAGTGAAGAGTTTTCAGCATATCTGACACAGATGTCGTTAAATTGTATTTTCATGTTATAAATATAGTTAAAGTCATCAATAGTTGTATTATTTAGGGTTAACATCACTACTTCTGTACGACCATCATCACTCTCCGTTATATTAACCTTCATTCTTGGGTCGTCTCCTTTATCAATTAGCTTCTCATTTTCCGCAATAATCTCTGGCTGTATGTATAACAAAATCTATTAAATGCACAGTCCATATAACAATTCTACTAAATCAAAGGAAGTATGTTTTTCTCCAAATACCTCGTGGTGGGGGACGTCGAGAACCCAGCAGTAAAAAATTAAATGCAATAAATCCCCAGAGGGACCTCGGCATTGAGGACAGACAAATACATGTAATATGTAGGACAAATGAAATATGTATAATTCATCGTGCGATAATATATTCGTCTGTTCATTAGAATTGTTCATCGACTAGTTTAATTTTAAGAAATATTCCACAGTAATCTAACACGATAAAATAAAATAAATAAGCCATTTTACGAAATTGTGTCATTGGACACGATCGAAACTACAGCGTCACAGCCATAGTTCTAATACCTTAAGTATCTAAACTTACCGATGGTGTAGTTTCATTTTTGTTTCTAAAAACTGTAATGTCTTTATCAATACCAATGATACTATATTCCCAAAATATAGTTACATCATTTCCAACACCAGCCTTTACATCTATTGAACTGTTCTTCCATAGAATATCTGTAAATATAACTTAAGTTCTTAATCGTATTTACATATACGAAATATTTGACATAATTTTGGAGTAAAACACATGATTTACTATGAATATTATAAAGTGATTTACATTAAACATATTTTTACGGTAATATCCGTGGGCATTCTGAATTACACGGCAATCCATTCTACCCGGTCGTTGAAAATATATTGTCACATGTGGATCTGCTATTTTAATTATGATTGGTCAATAGTCCCATTAACAACCAGTAGCTGACTCTTCACACGATTTCATTATGCCCAATTACCCCGTGCCTAGCAGAATAATGCAGTAATCCTAATTGTGTGACAAACGAGGCTATCAAATCATACCAAAGTTTTAGAGAAGACTCAGATTAAATGAAGGACCGTCATGTTGCTATGCTCAAGTGGTAGCTTTGATTGAACAGGAAGTATAGACACACTCCCGCAAAAGTTCAGATATCAGAAGCCAATCCAGCAATTGCCAGAGAGGGTGTTTCTCAGGTCATTGCTTCAGGAATATGCCATTTTAATTACTTCCGACTTAACTTGTTGGATGTGATTCTTCTTTGTTTATTACCTATAACCCTCAAAAGTACTGCCTGTTCCAGGTGATACTCCAACTCGAAAAATGCTTGCCATGCCTTCAATTTTTAATAAAAAAAAGGCTGAAATTTTGTGACTTGCCTAGAATTGTCATCCGGTTGATTTTTCCCCTTAGAATAAAGGACTAGAAGTCCGATAGTCCGATAAAATCCAATATTCTCCTGTAAATTTCATATATTTTAGACATTGTCGCTTGCATATCGCACTACGGTAGACAGATACTTTATAAATTTGGTGCATCCGGTTAGAAATGTCTAGTGAAGGAGAATTCGATCGTATGTCTCGCGACAATAATACTTTTTAGGGTTTCACACTTTGAAGTTTGTGTGAAAAAAAAATTGTTTTTGTTCTGATTGATAGTTTTTTTTCTGTTTCCACCTTGATTATTTCGCACAAAAATTCTTACTGGATAATATGGAGTGAGTTAAAGATTAAAGCTATTTTGAAAAGTCGGCATATGTCAGAACCATGCAAACTCTCCGAAATAAGTACACTGGTGTAAAAGGGTAGCCCTTATTTAAATTTGAATAAATATGTCGGGTGAAATGATTCCGAATATTGTTTTCTGAGACAAACAACCGTGGTCTGAGATTCAGTAAATAACTCTTTCAAAAGAGTTATATATTTTACTGGGTCGTAACAACCACTTACACATCCAAGTGGGTTGAAACGACATTTAAAAAGCAAACCCAGCACCCCTTGTAGACTTAGGCTCGTCCAGATAACTAGGCCAAACATGGCTGATTCAAGTAGTAAGATATAATCAAACTTCGATTTTTAAGGGAGACAGAATATAAAACTTGATCTGAACTTAGTTCTCACAAGACAGAAAGCAATGGGGTGACCATTCCAGGTATGTCACGCGACGTTTTAGCCATTTTAATTAAAATTTGAAGAAATGACAAGCAATTTTCGAATTGTAGTATTACCTGGAACAGACAGTAATCGCGTATTCGATGGTTTATGGTCGCTCACGATGTATTTTATCACCCCCAAGAAGTCCCAGCCCGAAAACACTGTTCACATTGGCCAAAATCCAAAATGGGGTGACCATTACAGGTATGTCACGCGACGTTTTAGCCATTTTAATTAAAATTTGAAGAAATGACAAGCAATTTTCGAATTGTAGTATTACCGGGAACAGACAGTAATCGCGATATCGATGGTTTATGGTCGCTCTCGATGTATTTTATCACCTCAAAAAAGTCCCAGCCCGAAAACACTGTTCACAATTGGTCAAAATCCAAAATGGGCCCAAGTTTTGGAAGGAACATGCCAATTATTACCCAATTATAATAAATTTGGTATCAAAATATACAACTGAATCCATTTCCATACACACCCTTGTCATTAGTTACAACTCTGTGTCAATATTAGGGAATAATTCAACATGATGATCAGTTTTGGTGGAAAAATTCAAATGTTAGGAAATGATCAAATTTGGTTTCAAAATACACGTTTCTGGGTTAGCTGATTTTATTTCATGTCATTTTTTAGATTAATTGGTTCCCTTGTGTCAATATAGGATGATATCCCATTAGAGATTTGGGCATTAAGGATTCCTGTGTCAGTCTCACCCCTAATTCGATGGCATTTATCAAGCATCAACTACATTTCATTTGGACTATCTGACTTACCACTCAACTTCACTCACGGTTCACCACTGAAGCAGCATAGCATGCACGTCGAAAAGGGCCACTCTTAGGTCACTGCGGACGCGGGGTAGTGGGTTCGTCTAAGTTTGGTGGCCGACCCGTAAATTGAGCCAACATGGTCAAACCCATTAAAGCATTCGGTTAATACTTCAATGATTAGATACAGATGAATCCCGAAATGCGGCGAATTGTTAGTTAGTGAACTGCTCGGTGTAATCCCGGATATAACAGGAACATAACGGATATAGGACTCCAAAAGAAGGTAGCCAAGTTGACAAATGATCGTGTTTTCTCCCTACCAAACGGGCCACGATCTTGAATGACCTCCCAGTATTAACATTGAATCAGTTGTATGACTAATCGCAAAAATGGATATGAATTCGGCTACCCAAATGCGTATATTCTGATTACGATAACTGGGTAATAATGTTAATGTTCAAGTCAAAACTTGCGGATTTGGGTCAATTCGACCATTTGTACTCGGAGGTGTGACTGGGGTTGTTTTTGGTGGTAATATACCTCTAGACGGACCGTAACCTGTGGTCGACATTTCTATAATGTCTATAGTGTGTCTTTTATATTGGATATTTTCACGGTAAGAAATAAAATAAAACCAACTACGAACAATCCAAATCATTAGACAGAATTCGAAGTCCTAAAAAAACGTTATAGGCAAAATAGTGTAATCAGCAAATGGACTGCTCCCCGTGTACAAAATACACGACAAACAGTGGTAACAGCTGTCCGGAAGAGTAAGCTTACCCTGCCTGGCGCGCCACACCCGCCATAGCTGCATCCAAACTATTAGGCAAAATGTCGATAAAATAGCGTGATTGGCCCATATAATGATATCAATATTAATTAGCATCGATGTTAAGCTACCTGTGACCTTTAGATACAAGTCTGCCCATTTCTCTGTAACAACATTATCCTGACATCTATATACACCAGCATCATCCATGGTAATGTTTGTAATAGTTATTCTGATTTTATGAACTTGACTTTTGTCTATATTGTACTTGTCACTATTGGTCAAGTTTTTATCAAAACCTGAAATCTTAAATTCAATTACAAACATTCATGTTATTATTATATTGATTAATTTATTTAAAAGAAACCTGATAAAATGTTCAACGAAATTCTTTAGTCTTGTACTTTTAATGTTCACGTTTGTGTTGACACCAGCTACAAACAAAGACATCCCTGAGCCATAGACGCTCTTCATGAATATTTTCATTTTTGGCGGAGAAAATGTATATTATTTGAACAACGCTAAATAAACCAAGCGCGATATGTTGACTCGCATTTTTCCGGATACACACAACAAAACCATAGTGTCTTCGGCTGTTCATCAGAGGTGGAGACAGCATTTAGAAAAATGGCGGGAAAAGGGGTTCATTATTGTTCCATGATAAAATGAGGGATAATAAAAGTTTACGCACGACAAAGACAAATCATCTTATAGTATTTTAAACAGTATTAAACCCAAGAGGTGTTTGTATAGATTTACAAAATCAAACAATACAAATTTATATTCAAAAATAGCAGAGTGCAAGTACACCCCTCCCCTCCTCCGTGTGTAAAATTCCCCTAACATTGTAAGGTTCTTTTCGTAAGTGAAATTCTCTAATGTTTCAACTCCCTTTATATAAAACAAGATTCAGTTAAGGTGAATTGGTCACACTTTACCTTGTAAATGGAAACTTGCATATCGTTTGCAAATAACTCCCATACTAACTGGACTTGACAACCAACAATAGCGCTGGCATTGCTAATACCTTCTATCCATTTATTAGAAAGTATTACTTCTGTGAGAAAAACAAAACCACAATTTGAAATTTATGACTTTAATCTCTAGAGCAATATGATTTAAAGGAGAATCATTCCATTCATATATGGGTGTTTTGCATTTGTCTAACAATAGTTGTCAATTAATTATATGTTTCTATTACGTATGAGGCATCCTTTGTCGTGACTCGCTATTGATCTATTTGAGGTTCACACAAATAAACCACACGGCAATTAGTAGTCATAAAGACATACCAAGTATGTGCGCTATAAAAATCCGGTTGAACTCAGTAATGCACTGAAGTACAAAACACTCCCCCGGAAACATACAAATAACTACGGAGCCTCTTAAGCGGACGAATATATATTAGTTTTTCGTGCACGATTTCTCTCTTATATAATTACTTCGTTTAAACTAAGTTCCCATCTTCATTAGTCCGGTCGGAGCAGAACAGTAAGACGTCAAACTCCATTTATTATTTCTATTAATTGATCGATTTACAATTTGACTCCCCGACTATTGAACCAAATGCTCCACACACCCAATTTGAATATGAAATATGTTAAAAAAAGACAAAAGACAACTCTGGTATCTCTCGTTATCAAAATGCGATCGGGCTTAGGGTGTTAATCATGGAATTGACGGAAAGGTGTATACGGTTTCCAGAATAGGGTGAACGGAATGTTGTAGAGCGCAAAAATACGGTTTTCTCCTCTATGGCATCGATGCTTCACACCAGGCTCGTGCACAAATTATGAATCAATGCCTCACACCAAATTTAAAGACAATCCGATAAGAACTGTAGCCACTATTGCGTTAACATTTTAGTGACGGTCTGAAGGAACAGTCGGATCGATTGGCCCACAGGCGGACGTACAGAAGCCACATGGACCATTGGGTAGTTATGTGGATTTCTCTCCCTGTCCATCAGCCTGTACGTACATTAATTTTTATAACATCGTTGCGAAGCATTAGGGCCACGAGCGCATAACTGCTATGAATTTGAACTGGTTCACGGGAAACCGTGAAACCCACCTTCTTCAGCATTCACCTATAACGGAATACAAAGTTTATTTTTATTCTGGAAGCCGTGTGAACATGATAGAGGCTGCAATTTTTAGAGGATTGCGATCAATTTTATGTGAAGCATTGAAGGATTTCCGCGAGTCCTCATTCCGAAAACATGATGAATTCGATATAGCATACTGTTTAAATAATAATTGTTTTGTCATAAAGATGTGAAGCACTGGGGTCATAATAGGCCAAACTCTATCTATTCCACCACTCTTCCAATCCAGATTATCTCTTATGATCACGAAAGTGGATACACTATAAATCAGATTTGTTTTATAAATTGGTTCAAAGCAATGGGGCATAAAAGAAAGGATCATATCGTCACGACAACCTTTCGATCCAGTGCCCCATCCTACCGCATTAGGAAAACCGTGTGAACTTGATACAAGCAATCATTTTTAATGGATGTCATTTTCAGATTGGGTCAGTTTTATAACCACTTGGTGTTCCGCTAAATGGCCTTTGCACGTTAAACTGCTGCATTGTCTTTTTTCAACATATTGGGTGTGTGAAGAATTGGGGTCATTAGTAAATCGTGAATTGGGGTCATTAGTAAATCGTGAATTGATTGATCGAAATAATTAATTCGTTTAAACGAATTAATATTTCGTTATAATAACCAATATTTCGTTTAAACCAATTATTACTATTTTGTTTAAACCAATTACTATTTCGTTAAAACCAAATAAATATTTCGTTTAAACCAAATAAATATTTCGTTTAAACCAAATAAATATTTCGTTTAAACCAATTACTATTTCGTTTAAACCAGTTCTACTTCGTTTAAACCAATGTCGAGTGGGCGTAAAACCCCATTTCTCTCTCTCTCTATCTCTCTCTCTCCTTAGTTAAGTGACAGTTGGCATGATAGAATATTTAATTGTGTCAAAGATGGCATGATATCTTTCGTTCTCCTATTGTGTAACAACACTTAAGGGGCTCAAATAACAGTGTTGGCCTACATACAAATTTGAGATTTTCACCATTTAATAATATTACAAAGTTTAAATATATAAATCCGACACATACTTTTATGCGAGCCCCATGGTGAAAGAAACCGACCCGTCATGACGTGGGACTTTAGACAAAGACACATTTTCTTGACTGTGTTGCAGAAGCGAAAACAATTGATTAAGTGGGTCCGAAACATTAAAGTGACATTTCATCAAAAAATAATCCATTCACAAAGATAAGTCTGTTGACTTCAAAAAAAAATATAATGAAATAACTCACCGTCAATCATGTATATATATATTGCAAAGTGAAACAATGATTTAATCTTCATTCCTTCAACAAATGTATATCTTAAATGAAACAAAAGTTAAATACTGATTCAAATAACAATAACATGAGACAATATAACAATGTCAAGCAGCAGTTTATTCGTTAGTCCAGAAAACGATTACATGTATATATACTTTAATGTATTTTCATGTCTGCCAAAAGCTGTTTTCTTTTATGAAAACGTAAAGATATATACATGTAGTTATTTGTATTTGCTTTGACTAATTGTATATGATTGTGTACATGAGGTACGAGCGACAAGAAATATTTTTTTTTCAAAACCCCTTTGAAACGGGGATAACAGTTACGAATGTTATTATTTAACCACGTGACAAAGAGGTCGCTTGTGTCTTTTCGACAACTCTATATCACTATGTTTAACCTTGCTCACCTACCTTGATGTGACGCTCTTCTTGTCCCGTCGCTCTATGAGTATTCATATAATAAAATATAAACATGGCTATACCCATTAATGATTCATACATGTGACTAAAATATTCGCGTTTATCTCAAAGGGATTGTATGTGTCATAAGCAAAAATGAGTTGCTGAAAAGATATTCTTGTACGTTTTGGGCTCTTTGTAGTTTGTCAAAAAAATACTTCAGATCACTGTGTTATCTAAACTCTAGATTTACAGATTCATTTATTCCCGTGATCGTCTGTGTAAATTATTATTGTTAATATATAACCGTTATATATAACATATATAATAGAATTTGAATTATATATAAGTGAAAAGTGCACGGTACTTTAACAATGTTAAAATGTTACTAAACCAGTGTTAAAATAAGTTTGTGTCGGCATACGTTTTATCTTATATGCTACATCTTTGTTATTTACTTGTGTAATCTTAAAGTTTAGTAAAACAAATTACAAGGCTATAAATTCTGAACTTTCCAAAAACTCCATTTGGCTCACTGAGCACAGATTAGCAGGGTGACCCACAACCTTATGTAAAGGAGTATGTTCCAAATTATATAAATCCTTTGAGAAGACGTTGACAAGAAAGCGTCGCTTTTTTATCTGGCATGGACCTGTCTATAAGTAATGCTATTTCTATGGTATATACGCAAATTTAAATTTGTCAAACAAAGAATTAGAGCCTATATGTTATTGGACTCTACATGGAAAAACAATTGAATCAAATTTGCAAGACGTGCTTCTTTCATTTGAGGTCCATACGTCGAATTCGCAATTTGATTACAAATGATGCGGCACATGCACTGGTTCGATCTTTAATTTTATCCAGGCTCGACTACTGCAATAGCCTTCTGTATGGCATAAACAATAGTCTTATACACAAATTACAACTTGTACAAAATACCACGGCTAGAATTGTTTGCCTATCTAGTAGAAATTGTCATATCACACCACTGTTAAAGGATTTACATTGGCTTCCAGTGGAAAGCAGAATTAAGTTCAAAATTCTGTGCATAGCTTGTAAATGCCAGAGAGGAGAAGCACCAGAATACTTGACCCAGGCGCGGATCCAGAGGGGGGGTCCAGGGGGTCCGGACCCCCCCCCCCTGCTCAGACTTGAAATTTTTTTTTTGCGATTTTATTGGCGATTTACACCTGTAATTTTGGAATTTACCTTCCGGAAATACGTCAGAATGAACCAAATTTAATCAAATTACCAAATTTTTCTGGGGGAGGGCAATTAGTAAAACAATTATCAAACCTAGACCCCCCCCCCCCCTGCAAAAAATCCTGGATCCGCGCCTGTGACCCCAATGCTAACTGATTATGTCCCACAAAGAAATCTTCAGTCCCAACATGAGCTACGTCTGGTGGTACCATAGACTTAAGACATTTGGTCGTAAATGCTTCTCATACACTGTACCAAACCTATGGTATTCATTACCCTTGACCTTGAAGAATTCACAATCCCTTAGCTGTTTTAAGAAGCAATTAAAGACTCGTCTTTTTTCGACTTCTTATTAGTTATGAACATCCTGTGGTAAGTGGAGAGCTAAATGCACCTTGGGCATTAACTTTAATGGATCTGTGCGCTATATAAGAACTCACTATTATTATTATTATAACATCAGTATGCAATACTTTCGATCTGGAATCGAAAATTTTAAAGTATATTCTGATCTACATTGTCTTTCTCCAACAAGAGACGCACAACAACTTGTTTGAAGAATAAGGACACATTCTACTTTTTATACTAATATTTATTATTTTAGTCATAAACGAAAGAATTATATCTTTTGGGCTTGGAGGAAAGAATTATGTCGGAGATCCCCATTTCTGTAAAGGTTGATCATTCAAGAAGAAGCTTATTGTAGAAAATGGAGACTGCAATACAAATAATTTGTAATTTTAATCAAATAATTGCGATCTCGTGATCGGGAAATTTGCTAAATGAATCAGCAATGGCTTTAGATTGTTTTGCATGCTTTTTATCCCATTAGTCAATTTATTTTGTTAATCGTGTGAGTTATTATGCAGCGCCTCACCATTTAAGCGAGGCGGCCATAAAACCAAGTGACATTCAGCTTTCATTATGTGGCGCCCATACAGACATGGACACGTTGGTTGTTGGCTTCGTATTGCGTCCTATGGAAAGAGCGCCTTCATTGGGGGTGCCGATCCCCCCCCCCCATGCACAAAAGGCGCCATCGGCGCCCATCGAATTTTTCTAGGGGATGGTGGGGGAGCTGTCGCCAGATAGCTACGGGCCTGGAAAACTTATGTGCTGCCTAATGCGTAACACTAGTTAATGTTGCATGTTCAATCCGTTTGAGAACATACCATTGTAACACATAATATGTCAATAATAACGGTTACTGTTTATATTTATAATACGCTAAATGCAACGTCACAATTGAACCTCATTGCCAAACTTAGTCCTGACACGTTCAAAATTGACAAAAAAAAACCCTCTTCAATACAGTTTGTGATTTCTTCCTGTTGTAAAGGCCCGGAGAATACAAGTTTTGGTTAACCTCAAAAGGCAAAGACAGCACCGAGTCGTTAATGCAGAAAAACAGAACGTCAAATATCATTTCGTATATAAATCAGTTCAAAGGCTGTTTTGTTTGTACCCGATTGATATAACATTGTGCTTTTATAAATATGTACACATTATATATATATATATATAATACTCACTTGTTTCATACAGGAAATTGAAACCGTGTGTGCTCTCAATGTTGTAACAAAGGTTATTTTTCATCAAAATATTTCAAAGTGTTTATTATGAGTGATGCAACCTCCGTTCGTCTCAATGTAGCTTTACATACTCCAAACAACCTAAAAAGGAAAGTTTCCAGTGATTTTCCAGCGTGGCTTCCCTTTGTCAGTTGTTGTTGATTCTTTTGTTTTAAGAGTTTCCCGGTTAAACTTTCCGCTATTCTATAATCGCCAATTGCAGGTCTGTTAATTGTAGGATGGCTTCACCGTGGTGTCCTTCAACTCAGAACCCGTTAAACTAAGTATATATATAGTAAAATAATCACAAACGTTGATTAAAGGAATGCAAAGTGACAAGTTAAGCACAGAATGGAAACATCCACATGCAGGATTAAACAACCAAACGCCCTCTTACAATATTTTCTTTTCAGAATCACATCATCGACAAGGATATCGCTCTAGAAAAATAATAATGAACATTGCCTTAATCTACAAAAAAATATCGTTAGATGAAAGGGTTGAAGACGATATCATTTTGTCGCCCTTTGATGATCAGGATTCGTTTTTGGTAATAAAAACTAATTGTTATTAGATTCTGTAAGGTATTTTCTTACGTTCGATCAATTTATGCAGGATATGGACAGAACATTGGATTTAACCAATTCAAATCAGAAGTATGGGGACAAGGTCACTGTCTTTTAAGGGATTGATTTCAAAGATTCATTAAAGCTGAATATTCCACAATTGATCACTAATTTTGACAGCTTAAAAAGCATAATACTATGTAGATCGTGTCTTATTAAATGACAGGTATGAATAACACGATGATGTGTAGTAGATTTTGGTATTTCTAATATGCCATCTCCAAGAGAGAGAGAGAGAGAGAGAGAGAGAGAGAGAGAGAGAGAGAGAGAGAGAGAGAGAGAGAGAAAATGAGGTTTAACGTCCACATCGACACAAACTAGGTCGTTTCGGGACTAACATATGGTTTAATTTCATTTCAATAATTCGCTTGCGCGTAGGAGTCTTTGAAAGGAGGGAACCGTAGGACCCGGAGAAAACCCATGAGGTTGGACAGGCGATCCTACTCCTTGTCACGTACAATGGGAGATTCGAAACCACGCCAGTTGGCTCAACGACAGGCTTTATGATACAGCACGCACGTGCTAACCATTCGGCCACCCCCTCCCTCCTCACCAATAGAAACATGCAGGGAGAAGACGAAATCTAAAAAAAGAGAGAATTTGTCCACTGTTTAATGCAGCTATAGGGAACGATTATAATTACCTTTGCTTAAGCCCGTAGGATGAAATAATAACTGCCCATATCAAAATGATACCTTCTTAATATTATAATAAGCCACCATTTTTGAGTGTCGTAGATGTACTATGTACACGGTTCGAATTAAATATCAATTTTTGTACGCCCCAAATTTTATTGAGAAGTTTGAGCAAGTTATAAGTTTAATTAATTAGTAAGTAGTTTGCATGAATTAGCCCTCATTATAATATATAATTGGTTCCATATTGTACAACCGTTCACTTTGATTTTGAATATTGTTAAGAGAGAGAGAGAGAAATGGGGTTTAAGGTCCATTCAACACAACCAGGTCATTTCGGGTCATATGGTTTCAATTTTATTTCAATAATTCGCTTGCGCGTAGGGGTCTTTAGACGTGGGAGGAAACCGGAGTGCCCGGAGGAAACCCACGAGGTTGAGAAGACGCCCCCATCTCCATGCCACATACGCTCACATCAGGGCTCGAAACCACAGCCGCAAGCCAGATGTGACCGGCCAGCTAGAGGTCGAAGCGCGGCACTCAAACCACTAGGCCATCCCAACCCCCGAATATTGTTAAGATAAACCTGTCTAACACAAGTCTTGTGTGTGTGAAGTTAACTCTTGCCTTATAAAAGAAATTTACTAGTTGAACAGGACTTCATTATATAACTTTCAATAGATGTTGGTTATTTAAAGTTATAGCCTAATGGTTAGGAATGCATTTTACAATAGTAAGAGTCGATCACGTGACACCAACGAAGGATTCGTGTAAAGACGAAAGTGCAAGAAGCTCTATCCTTGTAAGTTGTTCTTTATCTGTATTAATTCGCTCTATTTTATCTAAAAACATATGTTGTTTGTTTCACATATTGGTTAATCTTAATAATGTTGAAAATGTAAGAACCGCCTGTCATTGTGATTGTTATTGTGATAGTCAAACCTAAGCTACCACGGATACATCAAATAACGAAATATTGACAAGGTTTTCGCTGGGGTTTTGTTCTAATCCGTTCAACATATACAAGATACAAAATATTTATACGAAAAGTATCTTCGAATTCATTTTACAGTAAAAAAATCAACTGATATGGTTGAGTCGAATGGCATGGTAATAAAATACTTCCCAGGGGGACTCAGTCGTACCTTAAATGACCTATCTTCGAGGAAATTTTTAATGAAGATAGGTAAGCGACCTCGTAGGCCGAGGTTATGGAGGAGATAACGAAGAAATAATATACTAAAACAATTTAATCCAAAGTACATTTTTTGAGGGAAGTTATGGCTGTTTGAAGACACAGCGTAGAACGTTCATTGTCATAGCAACGGTAGTGAACATCAGAGACTTAGCGTGTATTGCCATTTTATCGTAATTTTTAAATCTCGCGGATGTTTAAATCCATTTAAATACCAACCATTCATGATCTAGAGAGTTGGTTACAGATTTGCCATGTTAATAAATAACATAATAATAATTTACATAACATTTAGAGCCAAAAGGAATGAATGACTTTGGAGTTTAACGTCTTACTGTGCTGCTCCAGCTGGGCTAATGAAGGCGGATTGGTTTTCTTGCAGCACAATAAAGCATTTTCAAATAGCAATAATACAATATTATGTCATATGACGTTGATAAACCAAATATTAATAGCAATTATAATATATCTATTCTCTGTATTTATAATTATCTGAAAATAAAAGGTGGAAATTGTAAATAAAAAACAACATGGCATTAACACTGTGTAATTTACAAACTGACAACCACGACTAAACCAAACGAATAATTAAATGAAAAAGTAAATAATATATTTCTCATTAATTACTGTTTATATTTGTGTAAGAAAGCCTATCGGAATTATGTGAAGTTAATAATTTCAAGGTCGACCATTTTCTGTGACAGATACGGGACAAAGTAAACTCATTTGGGAATGGAAATATATAAACAACACGTTGTCGAACTGGGTACATGTCTAGACGATTTAATTCTGTGTATAGCCATTCTCAGTGGAATCGTAATTCCAAGACTGTACTAGGAAAATGTCGATGTTGATTAATACGAAAAAATGCTTTATTTACACAAATTAGAGATGTATGCGAGAGTATTCAGAGTTTAATAATCATAATTATTTTAATATTAGGAGTAAATTTATGTGCAGTTGGCATCACTGTTTTTCTACCGTGCAATAAAACATATGAACAACAATAATACATATCCAAAATTATGACCTTTTTTGAAATAACAATAAACAAAACAAGAAAATCAAGCAGTCTTATCTATAATACACTACTGGAAACTTTCCAAACATGGGTCAAATTAAATTGTAACGAGTTAAAAATGGTTTATAAAACTTGTTTAGGACAGTCGTCAAGTTAGCTCTACCCGTTTGTAGAAACATGAATGGTAATACTTAATAATAGTCTATACAATTTAATAACACTGAGATACTGTACATGTAATCTTACAGATAATCTATTGACAAGTACTGTCACTTACAACGGAGGACAGCTTATTATGGCGGTATATATATTACATTCAAAATTCTAAAGTGCTATCATGTAATTTCTAACTTCTATTCATGTATTTTTTTATTTTTAAATTAGGAGGGTGCTGGATTGCCCAATCGTTAGCACGTGCGCGCTGTATCACAAGGTCTGTTATTGAGTTAACTGTTCGATTATCTGGTTTTACGGGACAAAGAGTAGGGTCGCCTGTCCAACCTCGTGGGTTTTCTCTGGGTCCTCCAGTTTCCTCCCACTGCTAAAGACACAAACGCGTAACCGAATTATTGAAAAACATTGAACCATGAGTTAGTCATAGATTGTGTCGAATGGACGTTAACACCCCCTCCTCTCTCTATTCCTCTTCCATCACCATATCTCTCTCTCTCTCTCTCGACAATGTATAATCCAATTTCTGTATTTGTTGTGTAAATTTTAATTCTTATTCATCTTATTGCTATAATTTAGACAAAAAACGTGAAAAGCGACATGTGTTCGTCTTAATAATAGCAATACGATGAATCAGTTGGTGAATATGCGTCTTCATTAACCCAGTCGGAGCTGAATAGTAGGACGTTAAACCCCCATTTCATTTGCTCTAGATTTATTTATCACAGAAAAATGTCGACCCCGAAATTATTAACTTTAATCATTAACAGGCGACCCTACTCCGTGTCACGTTCAAGCGGAGAATCAAAACCACGTCTTTTGACTCAATGACAGACCTTATGATTTCACGCGCAAGCCTTAACCAGCTAGACCAAATGTTCAATATATAACAAAGGAACCTGTGGAATTTCTCTGGTTTTTGGCATCTACACTGAAAAAAACTTGTGTTGAAACAACACAAACTTGTGTTAAATGTCGAAACAACACAAGACTTGTGTTAAAATTGATCAAACAACACAAACTTGTGTTGAAACTTGTGTGAAAATCTACACAATACTTGTGTTAAAATTTCTGAAACTTGTGTAACTTGTGTTGAAATTTCTGAAACTTGTGTTGAAATTTCTGAAACTTGTGTTGTTTCATACAAACTTGTGTATAAACACCAACAGACCCCTCCTTTTATTCTTTTTTAACTGTAATATTTGATAAATGACATGACAACAATTTTATTCATAAAATTATTATTTATTCATAAAATTATTATTTATTCATAAAATTATTATTTATTCATAAAATTATTATTTATTCAAAAAAAATTATTATTTATTCATAAAATTATTATTTATTCATAAAATTATAACTTATTCATAAAATTATCATATATTCATGAAATTATCATATATTCATAAAATTATTATTTATTCATAAATTATCATATATTCATAAAATTATTATTTATTCATAAAATTATTATTTATTCATAAAATTATTATTTATTCATAAATTATCATATATTCATAAAATTATATGAACAATTAAATTAATGCCAGATCAAAACTAAACAGACATTTCGATGGATAATAAAAACAAAGAAAATCAAAAATCCCCCCCCCCCAACAGAAATATAAATAAATAAAAAATAAACAAATCATAAAATAAGCATAGCTATTTAAATTGAAAAAAAACCCTCAAAACAAGCACTGAGACATTTGGAATACTAATAAACAAAGTTACTTCCAATGCTAATGAAATTGTGTTATATAATAACAATTCATTCTCCACCCCCACCAAAAGTTTGGTGTTATATAATAACAATTCATTCTCCACCCCCACCAAAAGTTTGGTTTTTTTGGGGTTTTTTTTTTAAAGAAATGATAATTTAAACGCTATGTACAAAATATTCCTGCACCATGCCCCCTTAAAATAGGATTTACCTACATTGTATGTCTAAATTAAATAACAATCAAAACAAGCATTAAATACATAAATTATGCACAAAAACTGAAAAACTACTTACAAATGAAATATAAGAGGCATGTACAAAATATTTATATACAAGTCATAAGTAAGGGGGGGCCATGATGGTTCTTTTTGGATCCCGCTGTTGTCCTACATAACAAAGAAAAGTAGGGAGAGAGAGATAGGGTTAAGCGTCCAGTCGACACAAACTACGTCATTTTTGGACTAACATATGGTTTAATTCTACTTCAATAATTTGCTTGTGCGTAGGGGTCTTTAGCAGTGGGAGGAAACCGGAGTACCCGGAGAAAACCCACGGGGTTGGGCAAGCGACCCTACTCCTTGCTACGTACAACCGGGGATTCGAAACCACGCCAGATTGGCAGGCCAAGTGATACAGCGAACGCACGCTAACCATTCGGCCATCGACTCTCACCCCACCCCACCCCACCCCACCCACAAAGAAAAGTAGGATGTTAAACCCCTTTTCAGCTTTTAAAGAGAAAGAGAGAGAAATGGGGTTTAATGTCCACTCGACTTATTTCAGGACTAACATATAATTAGCTTGCAAGTAGGGGTCTTTAGTAGTGAGTAGCGAGAGGAAACAGGACGACCCGGAGAAAACCGACAAGGTTGGTCACGCGACCCTACTCATTATCATGAACACAAGGGGAATCGAAACTACGTTAGTTGACTCAATGACGGACCTTATGATACAGCATACACGTCCTATCCCCCCCCCTTCATTTAATAAGCAAGGGAAAGTCACCGTAATCTACCTGAGTGCCCTATATAATACTTTATGATTGATGACCAAATTCTGAGTGATTTAAAGGTCACTTTACAGTCTATATTTTACACAAATTTCTGGAGAGAATTACAATATAATTGTTTTTGCAAAGGATATTTAACATTAAAAACAAAAATAAAATATTTGAATAACAGACCAAATGCAACAGATAACCTATTAGCTTTTATAATCACTACATTCTTTTTCAAAATTATAAAATAATTTGATGGCTTAATATTCAAAAGGTATATGGTCGACATCTCTTGTTGCTGGAATCACGCATCAAATGCTCTCCAGTCTGAAAAACTGAAAAACAAAAGTTATACATTATTATAGCAGGCAATAAATATACTTTCTATGGTTCAGAATGTTTAAATAACTCATTTTGCCTCATGTGGGGTCTCTATTTTGTTTCAACTTTGCATAATACTTATTGTGCCTTTTTAAGTTACAGACCTAGGCTGATTATTATGCCTCAATGGGTAAGAAGCCAGAACAAAACTCTTGAAAAAATGACAATATAAATGAGTTTATTGTCTTACTGTTTTGCTCCTAAACTCGGTGAATGAAGACGGACATACGCCATACAGTGTGCTATGAGGGAAATTTTGCCCTGCATGCCAATCTGGATGATTTTTTTCGGCCAATGCAGAGATCGAACACCTGATCTCCACGCTAGTGAGTCAGTGTCTTACCCACATGATCCCCAGCTCCACTAAGACAAGTGTGAATATAGTATTGTATACAGTAATATAATATGATATTAATTATATTTCACAAATTCGTACAATTGAAGGCTTTATAATATTCATTATGAAAGGATGTAACATTGCATCAATCTTATAGTTTTGACGTAATATATCAAAATAGCATAACAACAATCTTTTATACTAGAATTGAATAGTTACCCACCAAGAACAAGCTGCTCTATCATCATTTATTCAGCTATTTCTTCTTCCATTTTTTAATTTCTTTTGTTGTATGATCTTTTTCTAGGTGATTTTCATATGCATCCATTATTGAAACTGAAAAAAATAAATACATGACATGTACTTAACAATTAAAGATACTTTACCATATACAAACTGTGTGGGGGATCACATGGCTAAGAAGCTGGCTCGCTAGCCTGTAGGTCGGGTGTTTGATCCCTGCATTGACCGAGAAAGTTCATCCAGTGATGCAGGGCGGAAGGCCTGACAAGGACAGTTGCCTAGTCGTTCAGATGGGAAGGAAAACTGAGGTCCCGTGTACACATTGGCGTACGTAAAAGATCCCTTGGCAGTTGAAATTCGATATAAGAGTAGGCCTTAGAGTCACTTCCCGGGCAAAATGTCCTCATAGCACACTCTATGGCATATGCCCGTTTTCATTAGCCCAGGTTAGGAGCAGAACAGTAGGACGTTAAACCTGGTTTCATTTCATTTCATTTCACAAAACCTGTGATATGAAATTGAAATGAAATTGAAACTAATGTATCTATATGTATTAAAAGTTGTAATCTCGAGGGACTACCTAAGCTGTATAAAGCTATTTAAATAATATTTGGTTGTCACAAGAATTAACTGTCGCAGTAATTAGAAGATGGCCATAGTGACTGAGTGAGTTAGGTGCTTGCACACTAGCCTGGAGATCAGAGGTTACCTCTTGGTGTTGACCGAGAAAGCCCATCCGTATTTTGTAGCATGGTTTCCCCTGACGTCCAATCTACGCATTGTCTTACACGTAAAAGTACCATTGGAATTTAATATGAGAGTAGACCATAATGCCACTGTCCAGTCAAAATTTTTACTTAACACGCTGAATTAGACCAGTCAAAGCTGAACTGTAGGACTTTAAACACACATTTCATTTCAGGTAATCCAGTATTTTGCTAGTAAGACTAGCAAATAACTTCATAAGCCATAGGTTTTTTTCAATATAGGGTGGGGTGAATGGTCTACTAGTGGTTTAATACATGAACATGAAATCACACAGTCTTTCTGACGAGTGGCATGGTTTCGATGCCAAGGAGCCGGGTCGCCTGTCCAATTACATATCATTTCGGACTATGGCCTCAACGTTTCGGACACCAGTAGGTGATATTTCGGACTTGGGTGGGTGGCATTTCAGACTCGGGAATAAGTTGAAAGGAAAGATTGAACACGACTGTCAAATCAATTTATAAGAACCCAAAAACGATTTTTTTTTTTTAAAAAAGCAGGTAAAATTTACCGCTCACCATCAATATACAGCACCTTGATCACGCACATACAGCAAAGTCTCCAATTTTGAATGTTTACGAAAAGAATGTTTATTTATTTCTTTTTATATATGTACTATGTTATGTATATAAAAAAAAGTTGCTGATGAATTTATCAGAAATAGGGCAATTCAAAATAGTCTTCAGACGAAGTCCGAAAATTTGGCAAGTAAATCCGAAAAGTCATCATACCGAGTCCAACAGATCGTCTGTGTTTAGTCCGAAATGACGCTGGACCAAAATGTTGTGCTATCGTCTGTCCAACTTCTTGAATTTTCTGTGGGTTCTATATATGGTTACATCTTTTTGCTAAATACCCAAATTCGCAAGCGAATTATTCATATTAAATCTAACCATACCTTAGTTAGTCCCAAAATGATCTATTATAGAGTTAGAGCCAGTAAGTAGATAAGGATCCATCCTACAACAATTCTAGGTTCATGCAGAATTAATATTGCACAATAAACCAATTTTGAATACATGTAGAATGAGGCAATAAATCCCCCCCCCTCTCTCTCTGTTGCATATAAATACTTAACGTGGGATTGTGTCTTCACATACACTAATAATTGTAGGACATTGGTAAAAAAAAAGAAGAAAATATAAATTGTAAAAGTTAAATGAAATTCAAATTGTTACCTGTTTTTCTTCTATATGGTAAGTTCTCAATAATTGCTTAAAAACTGGAAGGTGGAAAGAGTCAAATAGCAGCATTGACTGAAAAATAAAATGAAAATAAAAAGAAACTTCCAAAAAATCATTCTAAATTCTATCATTTTTATTGACTGAATCAGTGAACTAATTACACAGAGGTTGGACGGATAGTGTGTGGAAAATGTCTGCTTATTTGATAAGAGAGGGTCTTTTTTTAAAAAACATAAATTAGATTAGGCCTACATTTCAACAAACACAAAAGTGTAAAAAGTTATTTTCAAGTCCGTCCCTGGGTTTATGTCTACTCTAGCCAAAATGTTTTTATATATATAAAAAAAAACATGGCCGTCAATCCAAATCCAATCCAACCGCCCTAGGTATTATTTTAAAACAGATTCTTACCTACTGGCTCAAGTCGAGCCGTTTCTGGTTTAATGTGATTTTGTAACATCGTGTCGCCGAACAACTAATGTTCATTAAGCAGAGTTCAGTCCCCGCCATTGTAAATGACAAATTATCTCCGCGCATGCGCGAATCTCTGTCTGATCAGTAATCTACGCGCGCGAAGTGAATTACTGCGATGATAAACCGCTTAATCTTAATCGGTATTCACCATGGAACACTGCCTTAGTATTATTAGTCATTTTAATGAATTTTGCGACGGTTAGTTTTTTGGTACAAGTACGCGCAAGGCGGTACGGAAAGAAAATACTAATAGCCCACACAAAGAAACAATATCGATGCTAAAGAAATAAATACATGACATTTTTTTTATATATATAAATATTTACAAACCTGCGGTCTTGTATTTGTATTCTCTGTGGTGACCATTATATCACTGCTCAAAAATCATTTCAGAACTCTGTTAATGGTAAATGTTTGTGTGTGAAATCGCTTTATTTAACGTCCGCTTCCACCGAGGTGATATCGCAGACAAAATGTAGCCTAGAGTGGTTGTTTTTATTAACAAATTACATTAAGAAAGAGTTTTACCCATTGTCAATGCGTTTGGAGTCAATTGTTAAAATCACACCGGAATGCTCACCAGGCGTATTAGGCATTCCTTTGATCTACCAGTTTATTGGGCCAATAAAAAAATCAACAACTTTATTTTAACTACAGACATCTAAACACCAATTGACATTCAAGTCTGCCTGCCGATATTGTCTGTTTAAAAAAAATATACCTTTCTTATAACTTGTGGACCCCAAAATTAATACTTTGTATGGAAAATGAAAAACACAAAATATTTATTGACGATAGTATACACATTACTTGTGTTAATTTTATGACAAAAACACGAGATTTTATAAATCAACACAAGTTTGTGTTAAAGCATTAAAAAGAACACTAGTTTGTGTTGATGCAATGCAAAACAACACAAGTTTGTGTTGATGCAATGCAAAACAACACAAGTTTGTGTAGATTAATTTTAACACAAGTACTTGTGTTGTGATCCAACACAAGTTTTTTTTCAGTGTAGAATAATATGTTTTCCAGAGATCGTCAATAGGCCTATACGGTTTTGTCAAGTTTTGTCACCCCAGGTAGCATAAAATGATTTTGCACTTGTTCCAATGAGAGTTTGAAATATCAAGCTATAATAAGAGAAGTAGCCGAAAGAATAATATGATGTGGATGAACTCATTTTCAAACTCTTATTTTTCATTCCAAATGTTACTTATTCTCTGTTTTTACAGCGCAACGACAATCTGTAGGACCCGACCCGTGTTAATTTATTTTACGTCCATCTGCTGTGTAGTCGTGTGACAGAGCATTTGGTACCCTACAGTAGTTTGTATAATACGTTTATGTAAAAGGTTGGGTGGGGAGATATATTTTGTTGCGGCACATACAAACATAACTCTTTGGCCCTTAGTCCAATACTGGCTCTCTATAAAGTTACTCACGTCTGTCTAACGGGAATCTTTCGGAACCAATTAAAATTTTGTCATCAAACACTAATCACGTAGAATTCCCCAGGGAATTAATACTGATCTCTAATCCCATCAAGTATGATGTCGACCGTATATTAATCAACATACAATTAGAGGAAGATTAGTTTTAAAATTTTCTATTCATAGATAACTTGGTTTTATGGTAAAGTGCCAAAGATATAACTAAATATAGTTTTATCTACCACCGAAGTGAAAATGTATAAATTAATGATTTGCTGCTTTGTTATTTTATTTAAAGGTAAGTACAATTCACCCGATGGAATAAACGAACTGAGGGTTTTGTTGTCTAAATATATTTATTTCGTTTGTCCTAGTTTCAGTTGAGTAAGGTTAGTGTTGGTATTCATTATGTCAGAATATGTATGCTATGATGGGTGTACAAAAATTTAGATTACATAATATAATAGTCCTTCCATATCGTTCTAATATTGTGAATATTTGTTAATACCTACAACTGTTACGAATCTGAAACCTGAAACATCACGATCTGATGACATTTTTTTAATGTATTATTAATTGGAGAGAGAGAGAAATGGGGTTTAACGTCCACTTGACACAAACTAGTTCATTTCGTGTCTTAATTGTTGTTCAATTTTATTTCAATAATTCGCTTGTGTAGGACCTGGAAAAAATCCACGAGGTTGTACAGGCGATCCTACTCCACGACTGTTGAGTCAATGACAGACCCTATGATCAGTGCGCACGCACTAATCATTCAGCGCGGATGCGCTAATCATTAGGCCATCAAATCCCCAACTATTAATTGATTTTAAGGGGATTTCCCTGAGGTTACGGACGATTGTCCTCTAGGTACTTACGTCGAAGACAATGCTCCCAGGATATGTTCATATTATTATTAGACCTTGCCGATTCAGCACGAATAAATGCGGTTCAAATGTTCTTTCGAAGACGATCAAAGGTTGTCCATGGTGTGGGACTCGTAGCAAATAGTACCTATGGTGTCCTCCGTAATGGAAAACGCTCATGTTCAACACTCACATGATACACATTTATCAATGCATTCGGACTACATTGTTGACCTTTTAATATATTTGAATGATCTGGATAGATGCGTCTTTGTGGTTAACTGAAATCCAAATAAACACTAATATTTGTATGAATATATGGCATTTATTATATTGATTGTAAATTCAATTATTTGTATGGTTTTTGTTTACATTTTAAAAATAATGTGTTATTTCTCTGAGTATGGGCATATAGCAGATCAATTTACTACCATTTATCTCCATTGGCTGCAAGGGTTTGGGTTACCGAATGGTTAAACGCGTGCAGGTACGTGGTGTCGATTCTCCGGATGTTCATGACAAAGATTATGTTCGCCTGTCCAGCCTCGTGAACATCGTTTGTTTTTTACGGGTCCTCTAGATTACCCCCAATAGCTAAAGAATCCAACACACATGCAAATTGTTTTAATATAATTTAACCAAATGTTAATCCCGAAATGACCTAGATTGTGTCCAGTGAACTTTAAACCCCATTACCCTCTTCCCATTGAACATATTATTTCTAGATCACATAATTATGTACTAATGATTTGTAGATATATTTCGCTTATATGAGGTATAACAAATGTCACGTTAAAATTAATGAGAATTAATGAGAATGTTTTCAGAGAAATGCTTATATTTTATAGCTGCAGAATCTCAAAATTTGGGAATTGGAACAGCAAATAACAACGTATCTGGTATAGTGGGTTTTGATGTTCAGCTGAAATGGAATGTACACGAAAACATCAGGAGAAAACCTTACTCTATCGTTAAAGTAAATATGAATGCATATTAGCACCAAACAAGTAGGCCGTTTGGTAGTTTTCTCAAATGGGACGTGTAGAAATACAGAAATTGTTACAATTGGTGACACATATCCTGTGCCACAGACCGAAAAAGACAGATATACGACTATGTATTCGATCCGCTGCATTCGGTGTCACATTTCCAAACCCTTAAATGTGACAGTATCTGTTTCTAATCGGACTTTCGCATATTGTGTACTAAATAGATAATCAGAAAACCTGTGTTCTGATAAGGTTCTTGTTTATATACCAAATACAGGAAACTACAACATCTATGAAAGTACGTAATAAGTTATAATAATATCTACAGACTGGGGTTAACAAGCCTAGAAATCAGACTAAATGACTGAAACACAACGTGTTGTCTCTCTCACAATCTTACACAGAAATAAAACATGATGAAATGGGTAACCAGAAGGCCCAAGGTCGTATTTCTAGATAGACAAATTGCATTGGAAGTATCAGTTACAACGTTCAAAGGAGAACGTCGGTTTAGACAATCTGAACCATTTTGAAAATATGTTGCAATTAATAAGGTGAGAGAGAGAAATAGGGTTTAACGTCCACTCGACACAAACTAGGTCATTTCGGGGCAAACATATGGTTTAATTTTATTTCAATGATTCGCTTGCGCGTAGGGGTCATTAGTAGTGGGAGGAAACTCGAGTACCCTGAGAAAACCCACGAGGTGGGGCAGGTGACCATACTCCTTGCCGTGTTCAACCGAGGATTCGAAAACACGCCAGTTGACTCAATGCAGGCCGTATGATACAGCGCGCACGCTAAACATCCCCCCCCCCCCAATTAATAAGGTATGGGTAAAAACTTATAAGACGATTTAAAACAAAAATATTATCAACGAAAGGAAATAAACGATGTTTAAAGTCGTGTTGATATACATACATAATATCGCGATGTTTATTATGTTCAGATAAATTTTCGAAACTTTGGTTATATTTTTGTATCACGAACAGGGCTGAAAAGTAGGAAACAGCTGTTGAAGACGAGTTGAACCGAGTGACGCCCCGCTTCGCACGTATAACTCTTTTGTTTTGAAATCCATAATTTGTGTGGAAGTGTACCTGAATGATTTGGTTAGTGGATGTTAAAATCAACCGATGAAATTTACTTTTACGATTATTCGTGGTCGTGTCCAGGTTATACTTTTAACGAAAAGCCATGTGTGGAAACTATAATCTGTGTTTCGAACAGTTATTCATTTGAGCTGTGTTATGGTTATTCGTCATTGTATGGTTCTTTACTCATTCTCTTTTAGGTTAAAAACAAGATAACCACGCAACTAGAGAACACTATAAAATATACCCATCAACTAGATGACACCGGGATTGTTTTGACTATTCAAAATGTCACATTAGATGATGCTGGTATATACAGATGTGCATTGGATATTGCTGGTGAATACACAGACATAGACATCACAGCTGTATATTCAGATATAGAACTAACAGTAACTGGTAAATAATTTAAGTTATGTATTGGCGCAATGCCAACTGTCTTAGAATGAGACGAATACATACACAATATAATCTTTCGTAAATTTAAATGTTTTTTTTTTACCAATTTTCATACAAAGATTTGAGATTTAATGACTATTAAAGAAATTCATACAAAACGCACACGATTAAATTATATCCGGGTAGCAGGGAACGATGTCCATCAGATTAACGTTGTCGGGTACTATTGTCTTATACTGTTATGTTTTATAGATTGGGAATTTAAATGGATTTCCACAACAAATCCAGTTGTATCGAGACTCCATAAAGACGTAGAATTGGTGTGGAAATATCAAAGTCGAAAGATGGTCAATGAAATCACCTTTATTCGCTACAACACTCTTGCCAAAGCTGTAATTATAATACACAATTTTCTCGATATAGAGATAACGATAAATTGTATTAAAATAGGTGATAACTGTATTGACAAATATTGCCGTACACCTTTATTGCAGCTTTAATAACTGTATATCCCAACAACAATGCTGTATGGATATTGTCATTACCAGACTGGTTGATCATCTGAAATATAACGTCCCAATTTAAATGAAACAGTTGGAATCTAATTGGTCATATCGTAAGTGTCTTCTTGACATATTCAGTTTTCCTGTTCCAGTCTGTGATTTAGCGTGCATGCGAACGGCACTAACATGCGAACTATCGATAGGGATAACTGTATGTTGATATTTTCAGGAATATGAATTTGGCGTTTGGACAACTAAAGATGGTTTTAAAACTGATGTCAGTAATGTTAAGATGGCCAAGACAACAAATAAAGAAGTAGTCGAATTACGTTTGGAACTTAGGACGCCAGAGGAAGTTCATTTTAACATCATCTACATTTGCCAGGTATCTGATGGGGCAAACGTTAATCAGAATGGAATACAATTGAAGATGGAAAGTAAGTGAAAATTGTAATGTCTAGCAATATGTCGGTATTTAAATAAATTGGTAATTTACTTTCGCATAATTTAAAATGTTCAAGCCAGCTTTTCTGTTGTTCGTGGTGCTGGACACGCCAAAAGAAATGCAACGAAGAATGTCTGATGAAACGAAATTCAATACAAGCATACCTCATTTTGGCGTGAGATTTTAGTTTTGAAAATAACTGAATAGCTTAATGGTTGTTTTGATAATTTGCAACGACTGACAATTAATAAAGATATAATGTTATGTTTTAGAACCTAAAGTATACAGCAATAAACCGGTTTTAAAAGATGATGATATTGAATTTGAATGGCATTATGAATATGATTATCCCGCCCGTGCCATTATATTTACCCGACATTTAAATGCAGAGGTAAGATGGCCACCCTTGCATTATTTATTTATTGATATGATGTTGGGTTAGGAAATTTGCGAGTAAAATGATTAAATTGAAAGTAGTAAGGCTGTTGCTAATCCATAATACAAATTAAGCCCATAGTGATCTAACACAAGTTATTCGCGAGGTGTTTATATAAAGTCGTATAAAGCTATATGATAAACCAACATGATACCAGTACAACGGACAAAGTCAAAATATCTTGAAGGGCAAAGTTAAATGTAAAACGTCAAAAGCAATGCGTCAAATGACGAATAGTTTATTTGAAAGGTGTTAATGACGTTTCTACATTTCCCTCGTTACATTTTACGTTTATGCCATGCCGCATCTCATTTGTCGTTTACGCAGAGCAATAACTCGTCCAGGGTTAAACACCTACGCGTAAAATCTCAAGTGACCTGGATTCGATCTTCCCTTTGGATGTGCCAAGCAGTAGGATCACTTGTCAAATCTTCGCAAATTATTGTTTCGAGTCCTCCGGTTTACTCCACATCCTACGCGATTTACTCAAATAAACTTGAACCATGTGCTACTCTCGACTGAACTCGTTTGTGCCGATTGGACGTTAAATTATCCCTCCCTGGACAACGACATCATCGCACATATGTAATCTCTATTTAAAAGATTTCCTTCTCACCAACCACAACTAGAAAATATATCTGGTATCGTGTTTTTTTTTGTGGATAAGCTTTTTAATTATTGATATGCAAAAGCAAAACAAGATGGGCGTTGAGAACCTACATAATGTTTAAAGACCTTCCACTACCTCGTATGTTTGTAGTGGATTGTATATATCCGTGTGCATATAATTTAACCGGATACTGAAGCATCTGTTGTAAACACAACTGTCAACTCAATACTCTTTATGGAAAACTTTTAAGGGGAAATTGATAATTAGGCTTGCCATGGAACAAAATGAAGTGTCTGGTATTTTACGAGAATTGTGTATGTAAATTAAATAAAGGATACACATATTTGACTGTAAGAAATGACAATTGTCGTCAAAGATATATCCGATGTTTGATTCCACATTTAATCATTTCTTTTAATATGTGTAAAAGCCTCTTAACGTTGGATACTGGATAGAAAAGAGGTTTAAACCAACCCTAGATGGTGGCAAAGATCGTGTGAAATTTGACAAAAAAGATCTAGAAGGAGGCAGAGGCGCAGACATAACTCTAAAATTATTGAATGTAACCAGGGATGATTTCAGTTACATTTATACCTGTAAATGTGTTTTTGATGATAGAGAAACCAAAGCTGCTGATGTGGAGATTGGTGGGTAAATATAAATGATAACTGCACCCCCTCGTCGCTGGTTCTTTTTTAATACGAGTCGTCGTTAATGAAAATGTACAATTAACGCTTGGTGTAATGACCAAAGATTACTATTTACTATTGAGTGCACATATAATCTGGGGAAAAACATGATGTAAAAAAAACCTGGCATAGCTAATTCGTTTCATCCGATTATCACCAGACCACCCAATTTTCTTATCCGGCAATGCACTTTTTTTCGACTGTCAGACCCCCTACCCCCCAGTTGCTGTTTTACAGATGCACACTGTATCTAGAGTGTGTAAATAATATTACCCTACCAAATCATAAAAGTTTTCATTGAACATTTTCAGAGCCAGTTTCCTCGTCTGGCAAGTCTAACAAGCAGCCAAATGGAACAAATGGTAATACATTGTTTAGATCGGATGATGGTTGGGTAACTTTAGATGTAGTGGTAACTACAGTTGTTGTGATGGCACTAATAACGGTGATAGTGGCTGTTCAACTATACAGTGAGTGACTTCTTCAAAAAGTTAGATTTGATGTGACCTATTAAAGTCCTTTACTTTATTTTGTCCAGACGTTTGTTTGGGTCCTTCGTTAATCTGATGGGTTTGTTAGACCTTGAATAATTGGGCATTTGTTAATGTAGCATTTGACAGGTACATGTATTTTAATGGTCGACTGCTCAAAAAGGTTTGGAAAAGTTGGACAATAAAAACTTTCATCAAATATTTTATATTTATTATG
Organism: Patella ulyssiponensis; assembly: GCA_963678685.1. Taxonomy (NCBI): domain Eukaryota; kingdom Metazoa; phylum Mollusca; class Gastropoda; family Patellidae; genus Patella; species Patella ulyssiponensis. The sequence continues at coordinate 6,909,562 of OY783227.1, read as the reverse complement.
CTGGAATATTAATCGTTTATCCCATCTACGAGATCTGTGGTGTGAGAGATCAAAACCTGTGGAACGTTGATACCAAATAAGAATATAACTTAATATAAGGGAGTCTGAGAAGATATCGTGTGAAAAGGTAGTGTTAAAAACCACAGACCAAAACAGTGTATGCAAATTATTGTGTAATGTATTTAATCGAACGTCTGTCTTTGCAAGTCAAATATGTTATGGAACTCTTTTGGTGAAAAATTCCACACATTTGACAATAACCCACCAATAAATATTTACATTATTTTAGGACGATGTAATTCACAATGGTATATGCCGGTAGAAAAAAAAGAAGTGGAAGGTATTACAAAATTAGTTGATTCACAAGTAGAAAAGTATTTCCTTAAATGTGTCCCAAACCTTGACATAAATGTAGAGAGAAAGATAACGGCCTACGTTTTATACGAATGTTTCGCCGAAACTTTGGACGTTTTCAAATTGATTCCACAAATAATATTATTTGCAGTGCCGAATTCCGTACCTTCAAAAGTTGTATTGTCGACCTTACTATGACCTAATTATCCAACGTTGTGTACTACCACTTATTGCTAAATTGCCGACGACACGCTATTTTTGGACATAACTTGAAAATTAATGAAAATTTCCATTTCGTAAATTGGATAAATGTCGTGAAAGGAAATTAATTAAGCCTTTAGCGAATGTATTAAGAGGGGAGTCCGCAGGGGAATTGGACAAAAATTTAATCTAGAGTTAAACGACTTACTATTCAGCTCAAATTGAGCTAATGAGGACGGCTTTACACCATACAGTGAGTGTGCTATGCGTGAAATTTGGACTGGACAGAAGCCCTAAACTTATATAGAATTACAAATGCCAAGGATTCTTTTATGTGCACGCTAATGAGTATGCGGAGAATTGAGTTGTCCCTTGTCCGGCCATCTGTCTGCATCACTGACAATTGGGAAGGAAGCCGAAACGTCCAGAGAAACTTTCTACAGGAACAACGGGAGCGAACCGGAGACCTCTTGGTAAGAGGACCGAGGTCATACTTACTAAAACACCTCGGGGAAGTTTGCTTGATAAATATCTTATTAATATATTATTGCTTGTAAAGTATAAGCCGAAATCGTAAATTGTTCACAGCAAACCTTGGCATAATTGTATTTTGTGAATTACCAAGAAAAGTTATTCATACATAATTCTGAAACAATCGATCTGTTCTGATGCATTTTAATCTCATTCGATCTCAATCGAGGAAACAGTATTTCTTTACCATTATTATTTACCATGTCGAGTCTAGTGGTGAGTATTCGGTTTTTGGCCCCTGTAAAGCCCCTCTCCGTTGACAGAAATCCATTAATTAATATTTACATACATATCAATTCTTTACAGAACTATGTAGTGCACAATCATATCAACCGGTACAGAATAAAGAAACTGCAGGTAGGGCAATAATAGGAAGACATTTTCTATATATGAACAGAGTAAGATTTAGATATAGAATTGATCATCCCGCTAATGGCAGTTAAGAAGTACATACCCCCCCCCCAAAAAAAAAAAAACCGAATACATTGAACATTTTATTCAAATGCATTTCAGTTGAAAGTTATGTCTGTTTAAAGATGTTGCATGGATGATCATTTATTACCGTAGCAACGGTTCTTGATAACCGAGACAATAGGTCCCAATTATCCAGGTTTGTGAAATCTCGCGGGTATTCTAATTCATCTATAGAGAGGTGATTTCAGACTTAATATGAAGCTAGGAAAAAGGTCCACAGTAGGCAGGTTCAGCTCTTGCATAATGCATCTTAATACGCGATTGGGCATTTTCTCACCCATTGATGAGAATTAAAACATAATATACAATCTAAGACAGCTTGTAGTAAACTCATTGTTCATGTGCTCTTATGTTTAAGTAAATGTGCTTCTATGGAATTTTGAATTTTTATAATCACCTTTATTTACAGAACGGGATGAGGAATACAATCTCCACGCTGCAATAAATGAAGTTTTTGAAGGTAGACTTATAGTTGTACATAAACATTTGTATAATATTGAATAACGTATACAACATGAATTATAGATTTATAAAGACGTGTACTCGTGCCATATCGTATATCGTACACAGGATGAATTATTTATTTTCTATGAAGTGAATGCAAACAATGTGAGACAACTATTATTTGAAATTATGTAACGATTATTTTATTCTTATTTCTTATGTTATCTTTACAGAAACAGACGAAGAAGATGAACCTGTACAAAACGAAGACAGTGGAGGTATGGTTTCGTTGTCTTTGGTCAACAATTTTAATCATATCGTAAACCGTTTTATATCAAAATAAAGTCAAGTATTGTGTGTGAGCATTGTATGTGTGAATTTGGCAAGTTATTTTTTTTTGGTTACGACGATGCCTCTACCTGTGTCACAATGTGTTTGTAGCAAATACTGATCAATTATTTTACATGATATTTTATTGGTTTTAACTTAATTTAGGGGAAAGGACACCATTAAAGATAAGAGCTTTATGAAGACAAAGTTACTCACATTGTACTTAATATAGGTTTCTGCAAATCTGATTAAAATATCAAGATTTGTATTGTGTTGTTTTATGTCCAAATCTTTGAACAATTCTTTAGTGAATAATAACCTGATAATAACCTGAAATCAATATAATGTTATCGTTTCAAAGTAAAAGCAATTCAAAAACTTAACAATTTTCGTCAATAGTTTCACTACGATATTAATTGGTGAAAACCTATAACCAAGAAGACTTATGAATTCTAACTCCTGGTGCAACTTGTGATATTACCATATCAATAGTCTATATGGAAAACGTTACATGCAATATACACATATATAATCATATGTAAGCTTTCATCTTTATCATAATATGCCGGCATGGGTTTACAAAGAGTCACTGATCTTCTAGTTTCCTATAATATGCTGACAGATAATTTGCAAATACCCTTCAAATGGACTACTGATCCGCTCCTGAACACTGATCAAATCTTGACTATATAAACCATAGCATCATTAACCCCTGAGTGAAGAAATCTCGCATCTCCTAGTATACTGTGTATGGTGGAATCCCACGCTTTACATATATTAATAGAAATGGTATATACTTTATGCCTTGTGTTTATTACAGGTGATGTTGATCCTACTTCTACAAATACTGAACAAACTGTCATTAGAAGAAGACCAATGAAGGTGTAACAATTACAATAGATACCGATAAACTTAGATACCTGGCACGGATTTCCGGGTTGAAAATATAATAATATGTTTATTTCAGTAAAGTAGGTCCATGACCAAAGTTACAAACATAAAATTTTCCAATCACGTTTAGATATGTACCTAAATATATTTACTTGATGGACATTTTTAACACGCTTAGTATTCTCAAGGCATTTCGAACCTAGTTTCCAACCACTATACTATGCAAGTACAGATATTATAAGAATCTTATTATTCAATTTTACTGTTGGTATATCAGGTTTGCTGCAGATTTTATAACAATCTTAGTATTCAACTCTACTTTTACTATATCAGATTTACTATAGCTATTATAACAGTCTTAACATAACACTCTTAAACACCCCGCCTTACTTTCTATATGTCAGATCATGTTACAACTACATGTATAGTATTCAACTTTAATTGTTACAGGTTTTCAGTGAATATTGTACGAATCTTTAATCTTTAGCCTTGATCGTTCAGCTAATAGTTGTTTTAATTTAAGTATTTTTCAGATTAATATTTGTGGCTATTGCTTTTCACTTCTGAGTTTTAATGCAGCTTCAATGTACTTAGAAACAGCTAGCAGGGTAGATTTGTTTTCTGTTGTACAACGCTGTTGATAATTTAAATTTTTTGGAATAAACTCCTCTCTCAAATTGTTTAAATATTGACAATTTAACAGAAAGTGCACAATGTTTTCATTTTCCATAACTGCATAACTGTTTGTTGTGTATTTCGTACACGATGAACAGTCCATTTGCTGATTACACTACTTTGCCTAAATATTTTGCCTCTAACGTTTTTTAGGACTTCGAATTTTGCCTAATGGTTTGGATTGTTCGTACTTGGTTTTATTTTATTTTTATTACACCTGGGGCTACTGTAACAAGTTTAACCTTAACCTTGTTCTGTTCCTCTTGTGATGGAACGTCAAGTCTATACTAAGGTAGCTTTCCTGAACAAAATCTTGTTTAAAATTTCGATAATTAAAAAGACTTTGGCTTTCAGCAAGTTTGCTTGACCATTCTTGTATACTTATGTCTATTAACCGTTGTTTGAATTGTGCCATAAAGTGATTTATGTTACCTATGCTTGTAACGTTCCAAATGTATGCAAAGCCAAGACTAAATAATATTTGCCTTATTTAAGAGGCCCAATTATTTCTTCCTGCTGAATCGTTGTTCTTCAACATTGAAAATACCTGTTTTGGATAACGATGGAGTGGCATATTTACTATCTTACACCAGTTTTTGATGCATGTAGACATATAGTAGATACTTAAAGGCACACGCCCACATTCCCCTAGTACACCTGTATTGGTGCTACTTTTATGGACTCCTAAAGCAAATTTACAATAACTTGTTTGGATTTTTTTCTATTTCTGGTCTTTATGTGTATATCCCCATACCTGGGCTCCGTACATAAGAATGGGCCTGATAACACCATCAAATATTTTGAATTTTGTTTGCAGACTGGGGTGTCCTGTTTTGTAAATAAATGCTTTTATAGGAATCAATGTTTTTTTCTGCTTTAGCAGCTAGGTCCTGAAGACACTTTGTCCAGACCAGTCTGGACGAGAAGCAGAGTCCCAGGCGATTATAATATGTGGTTGTCTCTATCTGTTCATTGTTGAAAAACCACTTTTCATAATTTCTTAATGTCCCGCCATTGCGGAACACGATAACTTTCGTTTTCCCAATGTTGACTTTGAGATGGAATGCTCTACAGAAATTTTCGAGCACAGTGATTTTCTGTTGGAGATCACCCACCGTGTCTGATAAAATCGATAAGTCATCTGCGTATAAGAGTAGGAGGATGTCATTAACATCTTGGATAGTGAAGATGCCTCTGACGTCTGCCGAACTTAACATTGAAATAAGCGTGTTGATGTAGAGGCAAAAGAGGATGGGACTGACTACGCACCCCTGTCTTACGCCTGAGTTACATTCGAAGAATGTTGTGATCTTATTACCTAGTTTAACACATGAGAATACCTGTCTGTACATAGACTGGAGAGTGTTGTACATTTTACCACCTATACCTTTTAGAGGTCAGAATTTTCATGAGTTTTTGATGGTTTATCATATCAAAAGCTTTGGAAAAATCCACAAAGAGACAATAAAAGCGACCTCTGTCTCTTGATATGTATTTTTGTATTAAACCTTGGAGAGTAAATATATGGTCAATTGTCGAATAGCTCTGTCGGTATCCGGCCTGTGCCTCTTCGTATCGGTCTGTTACCTCTGACCATTTCTGTAATCTGTTATTCAGCACCGCTGTGTATAGTTTGACCAGATTATCTAAGAGTGTCATTGGTCTATAGTTGTTTGGGTCTGATTGTGAAATTTTTTTTTGAAAACTGGTGTAGTCAGGCCTTTACACCAAGACTTAGGGAAATAACCGGTGCTGAAGACAGCATTAAAAAGGGGTTAATAACAGGTACCAACACTTCCTCGCTTGTCTTAAGAAAATCTATACCTATTCCGTCTGGTCAGGGTGATGTACCTGGTTTGAAATTCCTTAGACATAAAGTTACCTCTCGTTCTGCAAACGGTGTATTAAGAAATTCTACCTGGTTTACATCTGGTTCGTTCCAAGTCGGGAATAGACAGTGTATATATTCATGGTCTCCATGCAAAATTTCCAAGTCAATGTTAAGAAGATCCCTGAAGTGGTCTGCCCAGTCGTTAGACTCAATTGATTTACAGATTTTGGGCCTGTGTTGCTTAAATATATATATATATATATATATCAAAAGTGCTTTGGTCTTTTTATTAATGTTACGGATGATAAGACGGGAATTTTTTTTTCTGCATTGACTATTGTAAGGTTTTTTTTTATGAAAACATACATTAAAATTATTATTTTCTTTAATTGTTTGCTTTACATCTTGTTTTTCATTTATATGACATTGTTTGAATACTGAAGTTTTAAATTCGTATTCATTAGCTCCGTTTCACAAAATACTACGCTTTTAATGACACACAATATAAACCTATTATCAGCTTAAATGAATTCCACATGTTAGTATTCACATTCAACCTCATTTTTCATCCATGCATTCTTCATATATATAATGTTATTTTATATGCAATAACCTTTTTGTTGTTTTTCATTTATGCTTAAACATGTAAATTCAAAGTAAACTTATAAAAACAATAAAATAAGACATAAACAAGTATATTAGAGACATTTTTGTAAAAGAGCTGAATCAATTAAAAGCATTAATAAACTTTTTTTTAAAAATTATTTTTAAAAATGCTGACATGCTCTTTAGGATCTGCTACTGAGAAAGAACGTTCACTAAATGGATTATGGAATGTTACGTAGGTACTGGTTTTCCGGAACGTAGATGACGCGCGGGTTCGTACTTTGATAAAATATTGTGGAGATAAATTACTGATCCTGGAAGATGAATAAGTCAGACAGGGAACCTTCAAATCAAGGGAAGCTTGATAGGAGTTAATCACATAATTCTTGGTGGATTACAGAGAATAGAAATTACAATAATCTAAACGCGAGGTTTAATGAAAAGTCAGAGCCTGTATAGGCTGATACTGACAAAATATGACTCAAACATGACTCCAAGGTTGCGAACATTTGAGGCTCAAATGGTCACGTAAACAGTTAAAACTCAGAACGAATAACGCAGGCTTTATTATCATTCAACTTTAACAGATTTTGTTTGGTCCGCAATCTTATATCTGTGATACATTTTTCTAGTTTATTATTATTTTTTCTGCATTGAAACCGTTCAGTGCAATGGATGTCGAAGGACCAACCATTGTGGGACATTTTATTTGCATAAAATGAAATAAAATGGGGTTTAAAGTCCTACTGTTCTGCTCAAGCGGTGCTAATGAAGTTGGGTATACGCCATACATTGTGATATGAGGGAAATTTTGCCCAGGCACCGGCACTACGGCCTATACTTATATCAAATTCAACCTACCAGGGGATATCTTTCGTGTACGCCAGTGTATACACACCACCTTAGTCTTTGTCCCATAAAGAACAATTAGATAGTTGCCCTTGTCAGGACCTCCGGAAAGTACCGATGAACAGTGATGGCGTGGGGCCCGTTAAAGTCAACAGTGAGTTTTAATTCGTGATTTTAATTTCGAAATTTATGAATGATACTTAGGTTTAGCCCCATGCAACATTATCACACTATCAACAACAATATTGGTTGTAACGTTGAAGGGTATAATATATACTATTCAAAAAAGTAGGGGATATTTGATTTTGGGGGCATAATACTAAAATATGCAAATGACTACGAAAAAAGTCACTATAGAACCTAACAGAAGAAACATTTCCAGTTACATGTGACGCCCAAACGCACCAATAGCTACCGTATGGAATGCAGGTGATGCTTGGGATCATCATGGGGGTCCAACCCAAGATTTGCACGACTCTTGACTTTGAATGTTACAGTCATTGTGGCATAGAATTCCAGGGTGGAAACATCAGTTTAATTGTTTTAGTGACCAGAAAACAAATTTTGATATGCGTCGGCTTACCGAAAATGAAGGGTTACGTGCCCTTGGCATGCTACAGATCGGCACAACACAGGCGGTTGTGGCGCGGACGATGAATGTTTCTCAGTCTGTCATAAGCAGGCTATGGTCCAGATACCGTGATACACAATCTGTACAGGACAGACCACGCTCAGGTCGACCAAGGGCGACAACTCAAGCCCAGGATCGATTTATCCGTACCTTGGCCTTGAGAAATCGTGTCATCACAGCAAATCAGATCAGCGCTCGTCTTCAAACAGACACTGGTGTGAGAGTGAGTGGCCAGACGATTCGGAATCGACTGCATAGGGGTCACCTTCGCACCCGACGTCCTCGCGTGATCCCTTGTTTGAGAGATCATCACATTCAGGCAAGACGTCGTTGGTGTAGGGATCGTCAACACTTGGATAATCGACGCTGGAGCAATGTGATGTTTTCAGATGAGTCAAGGTTCACTGTTGATTTTTTGGACAGACGTAGGAGGGTGTGGCGTCGTCGAAACAAGCGCTTCCAAGACGTTAACGTCATCAGACATGGTCGATTTGGGGGTGGTTCTTTTATGGTGTGGGGAGGCATCACTGTTGCTGGAAGAACGGCTTTACATGTTGTTGCAGGGCGTGTTACAGGCCAGTACTACCGGGAAAACATCTTGGCAGTCCATGTTGTGCCGTTCGCACGAGGTCATGGCCGCCGTTTCATCTTCCGGGATGACAACGCAAGATGTCACACGGCCAGGATCTTTACAGGTTACCTCCAACAACAGAACATCACCACATTACCTTGGCCAGCACTGAGTCCCGACCTCTCCCCCATCGAGCATGTCTGGGACATGCTTGGACAGAGGTTACGTCAACGTCAACAACGTCCTGCCAATGTCCAAGAACTTGCTGCTGCGTTGCAACAGGAATGGGACAATCTGGACCAAAGTGACCTTAGACGTCTCATTAGGAGTATGCCACGTCGGATCAATGCTTGTTTGGCAAACAGAGGAGGATTTACCCGTTACTGACTTTGTTGTGATGCTGTATTAACTTTGCTGTTTGACCCCGGGTATCATTTTACCCTTATAATGGTCAGTCTGTGCCTTACTTAGTCTAACGATCATTTGGAATAAATCGATGAATGTGAACTTCATTTCATTTTGTCATTTGTCTCTTCGTCAGTTTCATTAGGTGACTTTAATAACACTTAAAAATCAAATATCCCCTACTTTTTTTGAATAGTATATAATATATGATGGTAATTATCATGTTGCACAAAGACGGTGTTTATCCCGATATGACATTTTTGGTGTCGGGTTGACCTAAAATCTCATCCCTCTCTCTCCCTCTCATTTTGGATTACACTCCGATGTATACACGTGACCTCGATTTTTCCTATCATCCGAACGAATAGATACTGTTCCTTATCAGGCCCCTCCGTCTGAGCAAGTGTCTTACCCACTAATACCTAGCTTATACATACATGTATCATGTCAAAATAAATATACAGTAAGTGTTATTATTTGAAAATAAATATGGCGTCTTTTTTTTAAATAAGCAGTAAATATAATTCTTGATGGGATTAAATTTGAATTATATTTCTGATAAAATAATCCAAATATAGAAATTTGCATGGGTATGTTCCAGATTAAAAAATAATTTAGCAGATTGCCAACTTTATTTTATCCTTCATACATTCTCCGGGATTACACAATTCTTCGAAACTTTTATTCCCGGAGAAATATTGAGGCCCATATTTACCACCACAAACATGACATCAAACAAACAAAAACCTTAAATGATTTGTCAACTTTGATCTTTTTATAAAGGAAAATAAAATGTATTTAAGTTGTGAATACATGGCTTTATTGGTGTGTGAGTTATTTGTCAAAAGTAATTTGTATTCAGACTGAAATATCATTTAAAATAAGATCTGCCATAATGGTGTACAATTCGAAAAATATCTTAACAGATATAATTTGACATTATGTGACTTGTGTCAAAATGATATTAAAAGGGTTGAATTGTCAATAGCTCCTAACACATATTTTCTGAAAAGCATTAAATCATTGATCGGTTGAGGATTCGTCTTGAATAATATATTTTTGTTGTAGATTTTTAATATTACATATTTGGTATCGTATTATTTAATGAAAACTATGTTCAATTATTTATAACTTTACTGTGGGGGAAGATGTTGGTGGGTACAGTTCTTGTCAGCTTATAAGGTCTACTTTGATGTGACACGATGTGGAATTGCCTTCCAACCTCGTGGCTTTTCTCTGGTTTCCTCCCACTGCTAAAGACCTCTATGTGCAAGTCCATTATTTAAAAACAAAATTGTCCGGAAACGCTAAACCCTACGGAGCCCCTTAAGTGCACGATTCTACGGAGCCCCTTAAGTGCACGATTCCGCTCTTATATAATTTTTTCGTACATGATTCCACTCTTATATAATTATTTCGTTATAACGAAATATTAATTCGTTATAACGAAATATTAATTCGTTATAACGAAATATTAATTCGTTTAAACGAAATATTAATTCTTTTAAACGAAATATTAATTCGTTATAACGAAATAATTAATTCGTTATAACGAAATAATTAATTCGTTTAAACGAAATAATTAATTCGTAATAACGAAATAATTAATTCGTTATAACGAAATAATAATTCGTTTAAACGAAATATTATTTCGTTATAACGAAATATTATATCGTTATAACGAAATATTATATCGTTATAACGAAATATTATATCGTTATAACGAAATATTATTTCGTTTAAACGAATTAATATTTCGTTATAACGAATTAATTATTTCGCTTAAACGAATTAATTATTTCGTTTTAACGAATTAATTATTTCGTTTAAACGAATTAATTATTTCGTTTAAACGAATTAATTATTTCGTTATAACGAATTAATTATTTCGTTATAACGAATTAATATTTCGTTATAACGAATTAATATTTCGTTTAAACGAATTAATATTTCGTTTAAACGAATTATTATTTCGTTATAACGATTTAATTATTTCGTTTAAACGAATTAATTATTTCGTTTTAACGAATTAATTATTTCGTTATAACGAATTAATATTTCGTTATAACGAATTAATATTTCGTTATAACGAATTAATATTTCGTTATAACGAATTAATATTTCGTTATAACGAATTAATATTTCGTTAAAACGAATTAATATTTCGTTGAAACGAAATAATTAATTTGTTATAACGAATTAATCGTTTCGATTAATCGAATTAATCAATGTCGATTTAACACGTCGACTAACCCCAATGCTCCAAACACCGAAGTTGAAAAAAAAAAATTAACAATCGTGATCTCTATCGTTATCGATATACGGGATATACACGTGGTTTATTTTTATCTCAATAATTCGTTTGCGCGTAAGGATATGTAGCAGTGGGCCCGGGGAGAACCCACGAGACTGGACAAGCGATCCCGCTGCTTGTCGCGTAGAGGCGGTTAATTGAAATAACGGCACTTGACCCAATAACAGACCTCATGTTTACACTGTTTTCGTACTGGGGATCATGTGATTGGTATGGACTCTATGAAGCATTGGTGACATAAAGAGATGGCCGGGGTTCCTCCTCCCCCTATTCTGAGGATACACTTTAAATCAGTTTTTTCTCTTCATAGGTTTTCGTAATGGGTATCATGTGATGGATATTGAGTCTATGAAGTATTGGTGACATAAAGAGATGGCCCGGGTTACTCCTCTCCCTATTGTGAGGATACACTTCAAATCAGTTTTGTTTTCTTCATATATTGGTGTGAAGCATTGGGGTTAATGAGAAAACGGATCCTATCGTTTCCGCTACCTACTTCTGCAGAGACCCAGTTGCCAAACATTATCCCCCTTACGAAAACCCTGTGAACCCTATATTTTTAACATATATTTTAGGGAATTAACCATTGGGTTCACAAGCTTTAGAGGTCGCTGGTACGTTCTCGGTGTTGGCGGAAAAAGTTCAACTGGTTTTTATCAGTGATGCAGGACGGAGGGCTTGACAAGGAGAGCTGTCAAGAAAGTTCATCTGGTTTTTGTCAGTGGTGCAGGACGGAGGGCCTGACAAGGAGAACTGTCAAGTTCGGACTGGACGAACAAACGAAGTCCAGTGTACACCCAAATGCTCAAAACACCAAATTTGAAAATAAAAGATGTTAAAAAAAACCCCAAAAAACAAAAACTTTATCAATTTGCGGTGGGTTTGAGTCGGTAATCTTGGAACAGAAACACAAACTAGGTCATTTCGGGACTAACACATGTAATCCGCTTTCGCGCAGGGGTATTTAGCAATGGGATGAAACTGAAGACCCACAAGGATGTACAAGCAGCCATACTTCTTGTCACGTACATGCAGTCAACCGAAACAACGCCGCTTGACCCAATGACAGACCTCATAGTTTCACACGCACCACTAGACCACCCAACTTCCATTTTGCTGGAACAGCAAGTCACGTAACACTAACAAATCGATAGGGTGTATACCCTTATGAAATGGACTTAAACGTCCTACTGTTCTGCTTTGAGTTTGACGGGGCTATTGAAGATGGGCATACGCCAAATATTGTCCTTTGGGGGATATTTTGCCCAAACAAAATCACCACAGCCTACTCTTATATGAAATTGCAACTGCCAAGGGATCTTTGTTGCGCACGCCAATCTGTACACGGGACCTCGAATTTTTCGTACCATCCAAAAGACTAGACAGTTGCCCTTGTCAGACCCTCCTTCCTGCATCACTCACAACTGGAAACCACGAAGAACACCCCAGATGAACTTTCTCCGCCAACACTTAGGCGAATCGGCGACCTCCTGGCTAGCGCGCTAGCGTCTTATCCACTAAGCCACCATGGCTCCTGCATACGCTTATAAACCAAACGGTTGATACCCTAAAACATATGTTAAAACATTTGCTGCTATCAGGTTAACAAGGTTTTCGTAATGGGGATCATGTTGGGGGACACGAGGCCTGACATTGAAAATAGTGGCATTGTTTCAATTGACCGCTTCTACGTGACATGGATCAGGGTCACTTGTCTAACCTCAAGGGTTCTTTCCGGGTCTACCTGCGAAATAGCATTACGCACAAGCGAATTAATGATATAAAAATGAACCATATGTATATCCCGTATAGATAACGATAGAGATCACGATTGTTTTTTTTAACATTTCTTTTTTCAAATTCGGTGTTTGCAGCATTGGGGTTAGTCGATGTGTTAAATCGACATTGATTAATTCGATTAATCGAAATGATTAATTCGTTATAATGAAATAATTAATTCGTTTAAACGAAATAATTAATTCGTTATAACGAAATAATTAATTCGTTATAACGAAATAATTAATTCGTTATAACGATATAATATTTCGTTATAACGAAATAACATTTCGTTTAAACGAATTAATATTTCGTTATAACGAACTAATTATTTCGTTTAAACGAATTAATTATTTCGTTTAAACGAATTAATTATTTCGTTATAACGAATTAATTATTTCGTTATAACGAATTAATATTTCGTTTAAACGAATTAATATTTCGTTTAAACGAATTAATAATTCGTTTAAACGAATTAATATTTCGTTATAACGAATTAGTATTTCGTTTAAACGAAATAATTATATCAGTGTGGAATCATGTACGAAAAAATTATATAAGAGTGGAATCGTGCACTTAAGGGGCTCCGTACGATTCCACTCTTATATAATTTTTTCGTACATGATTCCACTCTTATATAATTATTTCGTTATAACGAAATATTAATTCGTTATAACGAAATATTAATTCGTTATAACGAAATATTAATTCGTTATAACGAAATAATCATTTCGTTTAAACGAAATATTAATTCGTTTTAACGAAATATTAATTCGTCTTAACGAAATATTAATTCGTTATAACGAAATATTAATTCGTTATAACGAAATATTAATTCGTTATAACGAAATAATTAATTCGTTAAAACGAAATATTAATTCGTTATAACGAAATAATTAATTCGTTAAAACGAAATAATTAATTCGTTTAAACGAAATAATTAACCCTATATTTTTAACATATATTTTAGGGAATTAACCATTGGGTTCACAAGCTTTAGAGGTCGCTGGTACGTTCTCGGTGTTGGCGGAAAAAGTTCAACTGGTTTTTATCAGTGATGCAGGACGGAGGGCTTGACAAGGAGAGCTGTCAAGAAAGTTCATCTGGTTTTTGTCAGTGGTGCAGGACGGAGGGCCTGACAAGGAGAGCTGTCAAGTTCGGACTGGACGAACAAACGAAGTCCAGTGTACACCCAAATGCTCAAAACACCAAATTTGAAAATAAAAGATGTTAAAAATAACCCCAAAAAACAAAAACTTTATCAATTTGGAACAGAAACACAAACTAGGTCATTTCGGGACTAACACATGTAATCCGCTTTCGCGCAGGGGTATTTAGCATTTCGTTTAAACGAATTAATATTTCGTTATAACGAACTAATTATTTCGTTTAAACGAATTAATTATTTCGTTTAAACGAATTAATTATTTCGTTATAACGAATTAATTATTTCGTTATAACGAATTAATTATTTCGTTATAACGAATTAATTATTTCGTTATAACGAATTAATATTTCGTTTAAACGAATTAATATTTCGTTTAAACGAATTAATATTTCGTTTAAACGAATTAATATTTCGTTATAACGAATTAGTATTTCGTTTAAACGAAATAATTATATCAGTGTGGAATCATGTACGAAAAAATTATATAAGAGTGGAATCGTGCACTTAAGGGGCTCCGTAAAACCCTGTTTTCCCTTCGCTACATAACCTTAACGTATAACAAAACATTGCTTGACATAAAAATATTGTGAGTAGAGGTAGTGGGTATATGAAATGAAATGGGGTTTAAAGTCACACTGTTCTGTTCCGACTGGGCTAATGAAGACTGTAAATAAGCTATATTGTGGCCTATCGTTATTTAACAAAAAATCTATAAAAACCAAAATAGAACGAAATGAAAATGAAAAACAAAGTCAAAATCCAAATTAAAGTAAAAAATAAAAGTAAAATCAAAATCAAAAGGAAAAACAAACTCAAAATCGAAATTAAATTAGAAACAAAAGTAAAAAATAAAAGCAAAAGTAAAAAATAAGAGCAAAAGTAAAATCAAAATCAAAATGAAAAACAAACTCAAAATCGAAATTAAATTAGAAAGAAAAGTAAAAATTAAAAGCAAAAGTAAAATCAAAATCAAAAGTAAAATTAAAAGCAAAGGTTAAATCAAAAGTAAAGAATAAATCAAAAGTAAAATCAAAATTGAAAATAAAAACACAAATGAAAACCAAAATCAATTTTAAAAGTAATTTGAAATGTAAAACAAAAGTAAAAAGTAAATCAAAAGTAAAATAAAAATTAAAATAAAAACACAATTAATGAAAACTAAATTCAGTTTTAAAAGTGATTTGAAATGTAAAACTAAAGTAAAAGTGAAACGCAAAATAAAAATATTTGTCGGCCTATCGTTATTATTCAACTTAGTTTTTTTTCACGCAAAATCATTCAGGTCACGTGATTAACCTATAAACAGGAAGGCGGGTTAAGTCGGCGATGTTATTAAGTATACCTTTTATTTATCCTTCTCATTCAGACACCTGATAAATTTAGTTTACTGATTTATTTATCTCCGGGAAATACAAACTATTACAATGAATGGAAGCCACTTTACTAAATGTTTTCCATTCCAAAATACCACAGTAACGTAAACTGGAAACATGGCAATAACCTAAAGAAAGGGATGTTCTTTTCTAATGGACCAAACTGGGTCCAATCTGTTGACGGTCACGACAAACTGATGGGATATCAGAATACATATCCATTGGCTGTGTATGGATGTTTGGATACATGTAGTCGTAAACTTATTTGGTTTAAAGGTGTGATAAAGTAATAATAACCCAAAATTAATCGAGGGGTTGTATCGAGGAACAGAAACAGGTGTTATGTCCACAATTCATGCATTTCTACATCGCCATCATGATATGAATGGTATTAATCCAGTGGATGCTGTTTTGTACGGCCCCTCCATATCTAATCAGGTACAGTGCAGATTTAGGCACCTTTAATAACGACCTTAAATGTCAATTATTGTTTTAAATCTGTAATATTTGAATATAAAAACCCCTTTCATGGCATACTCACGATCCCATGCCTTCAATGCTTAGTCGTGGCGGGTTGAAAAATCACAAATAGGACTATTTCAGCTCAGCGGCCTGATCCACACAAATATTATTTGTAAAGTAAGGGAATTGTCTTCACTTTAACATTTATGATTCCTAAGGGATGGAGGTTGATTTCAGTTTATAGGTTTTATACTATTCTATGCTGTCGTGTATGTCCTTGTTAATTTATGTTTTAGACTGAGTGTTTGTGGAGAGAATTACATGAACGATTAGAACTATATCATAAAGAATATTTAAGCTATTTGAAGGAGCAGGGTTTGTATAATCCCGGAGATCAAATAGATAGGTATGTTTATACATGTATAAAATTATGGTATACGGTATGTGTATCATGTTCATACGGAGCCCCTTACGTGCACTATTCCATTCTTATATACTTTTTTCGTACATGATTTCACTCTTATATAATTATTTCGTTAAAACGAATATTAATTCGTTAAAAAACGAAATACTAATTCGTTTAAACGAAATATTAATTCGTTTAAACGAAATATTAATTCGTTTAAACGAAACATTAATTCGTTTAAACGAAACATTAATTCGTTATAACGAACTATTAATTCGTTATAACGAAATATTAATTTGTTGTAACGAAATGATTAATTCGTTTAAACGACATGATTAAATCGCTTAAACGAAATCATTAATGTCGATTTAACACGTCGACTATTGACCCCAGGGTTCCAAACACCGAATTTGGAAAATAAATATGTTAGAATCGTGATCTCTATCGTTATCGATATACGGTCGGGCTTGAATCGGTTAGCTTGCGACATAAACTAGGTTATTTTGGGATTAACACATGGTTCATTTTTCTTTCAGTAATTTGCTTGCGCACAGGGGTATGTAGCAGTGGACCCGGAGAGAACCCACGAGGTTGATCAAGCGATCCCGCTGTTTGTTACGTAGAGGCGGTCAATTGAAAAAACGGCACTTAACTCAATGGCAGACCTCGTGTTTACAAAGTTTTTGCAATGGGGATCATGTGATGTGTATGGACTCTATGAAGCATTGGTGACATAAAGAGTTGCCCCGGGTTCCTCCTCCCCGTATTCTGAGGATACACTTTAAATCATTTTTTTTTTCATAAATAAGTGTGAAACATTGTGATTAATGAGAGAATGAATCCTATCATTTCCGCTACCTTCTGATCCAGAGACGAATCCCCAAACATTATTCCCATTGCGAAAACCCTGTGAACAACATAGGAGAAATAGTTTTTAACATATATTTTAGGGTATTAACCATTGGGTTCACAAGGTTTAGAGGTCGTGGGTTCGTTCCCGGTGTTGGCCTAAAAAGTTCATCTGGTTTTATCAGTCTTGCAGGACGGAGGGCCATTGCGAAAACCCTGTGAACAACATAGGAGAAATAGTTTTTAACATATATTTTAGGGTATTAACCATTAGGTTCACAAGGTTTAGAGGTCGTGGGTTCGTTCCCGGTGTTGGCCTAAAAAGTTCACCTGGTTTTATCAGTGGTGCAGGACGGAGGGCCTGGCAAGGTCCAGTGTACATCTCAATGCTCCAAACACCACATTTGAAAATAAAAAATAGTAAAAAAACCAATCTTTATCGATATGCGGTGGGGCTTGAGACGGTAACCCTGGAAATGCGAAACAAACTACGTCATTTTGGGACTAACACATGTTATTCGCTTTCGCGTAGGGGTATTTAGCAATGAGAGGAAACAGGTGGACCCGGTGAAGACCGACTAGGTTGGACAGGCAACCATACTTCTTGTCACGTACATACAGTCAATCGAAAGAACGCCGCTTGACTCAATGACAGACCTCATGGTTTCACGCGCACCACTAGACCACCCAACTTCCATTTCGCTGGAATGGCAAGTCACAGAGCACTAACAAATCGATAGGGTAATACCCTTAGGAAATGAAATAGGTTTAAACGTTCTACTGTTCTGATTTAACTGGGCTATTGGAGACGGGCATACGACAAATATTATGCCTACAGTCTACTATTATATCGAATTGCAACTGCCAAGGGATCTTTGTCGCGCCTCGCAAATCTGTACACGGGACCTCGGAATTTTTCGTGCCATCCAAACGATTAGACAGCTGCCTTTGTGAGGCCCCCTTCCTTCATCAGTCACAATGGAAAGCTGGCAGAACTCTCCAGATGAACTTTCACCGCCAACACCTGGGCGAACCAGCGACCTCCTGGATGGCGAGCTAGCGTCTTAACCACTTAGCCAACGTGGTTCCAGTATACGCTTATAAACCCAACGGTTGATACCCAAAACATATGTTAAAACCTATGCTGCTATCGGGTTAACAAGGTTTTCGTAGTGGGGATCATGTTGGGGTCTGAATTTGAATCAAGCGTCGTTGTTTCAATTGACTGCTTCTATTTGACATGGAGCAGAGTCGTTTGGCTAACCTCGAGGATTCTTTCCGGGTCCACGACGCGAATTATTGAAGTAAAATTCAACCATGTATTAATTTCGAAATAACCTAGTTTGTGTCGCAGTTCCTGTAGGGGTGTCATAATGGGAACGCAATTTGGGGGTCCGGTTGTTTCTGAGGAAACATTTGTCACTGAAGACGATTCTGAGATAAGTTCACATCTGTGACGTCATTTTCGGTCGGAGTTTGCCTGATTTCCAAAATGGTCGCCAAAATTTGACGATTAATGAATTTTCAGATAAGATGGGTGATTATCACACGAGGTATGGCTTGTAATATATCATTTATTAGGTTTTTGTAGTAATTGAACTGAGAAATAATCTCTAAAACTAGTTTCCCTAAATCCAAGATGGCGGAAATTCAAAATGGCGGCCAAAATTTACCGAAAATGGCTGATTTGTCGGATAAAAGTCATTTCATTGTTTGATATGGCTTGGAATATATTATTTTAAGGGTTTTCAATGTCATTAAGCTTAAAATCAATGCAAACAAAAGAGTTTCCCCAAATCCAAGATGGCAAAAATGCAAAGTGGCGGCCAACATTTACCAAAATGCCCGATTTGTCAGTTAAAAGTCATTTCACTGCTTGATATAGTTTATAATATGCCATATTAAAGGGTTTTCAGTGTCACTGAACTTAAAATTAATCCAAATATAAAAAGTTTCCAAAATCCAAGATGGCAGTAATTCAAAATGGCGTCCAGAATTTCCCCAAAATGGACAATTTTTCGGATAATTGTCATCTTTAAGTTTGATATGGCTTGTGATATGCGATTTAAAGGGTTTTCTGTGTCAATGAACTTAAGTTTCCAAAATCCAAGATGGTTGAAAATCCAAAATGGTGACCAGAATTTCCCTAAAATTAACGATTTTTCAGACAATCGTATTTTTTTCGGTTTTGTATGGCCTGTAATAATGTCCTTTGTTAGGCTTTCAAAGTCAATGAACTGTAAAATAACCTCAAATATGAATTTTGAAAATGAATATTACCTCAAAAATGAATTTTGAACATGAATATTACCTCAAAAATGAATTTTGAAAATGAATATTACATGGTGAAAAAAACAAAATGTCGACCAGAATTTCTCTAAAATGAACTATTTTTCAGATAATCGTTATTTTTTTCGATTTTGTATGGCTTGTAATAATGTCCTTTCTACGGTTTTAATTGTCATTGAACTTTAAAATAACCTCAAAAATGAATTTTGAAAATGATTGTTGCCTTAAAAAATGAGTTTTGAAAATGATTGTTGCATTAAAAATGAATTTTGAAAATGAATATTGCATCTCAAAAATGAATTTTGATGTTGGTAGATGTTTGCTTAGTTATAAAACGGGACAATCGTGAATTTTCCTCTCGGATTGGCTTGTTATGGCAAAGAGTAGCAGTTATTTTGATGGTAACTAGAATTGTTATCCTGGATCTCACATAAGCAAGATTTAATATTCCAGTGAAGCATATATCAAGTTGTTAAGAATTCATCAATTGTTTATTCATAAATGGTTCGAAACAGTGGTTTAGTGAGTAAGACTCGCTAAGAACGAGGTCCTGGGTTCGATCCCTATATTTGTTGAGAAAGTACCTCAGGATTTTCCAGTGTGGTTTCTCACTGCAGCATGGGGACTTTTCAAGAAACCGGGTTTATATGTACACGTTGACGTGAGAATAAAAGATCCCTAGACAGTTGGAATTCGAAATAAGAGTACACTAGAGTACCACTGTCTGTGCTAATTTTCTTTATAGGACAATGCTTGACGATTAGCAATATTCATTAACTTTGTTAGGACAGAGTTGTAGGACATTAAACCCAATTGCATCATTCTGGTTCAGAATATAATATATCATTACATTGGCTAATTGCCTCGCCATTTGACCGGGTTATTCTATTCAAAGTTGTATTTTGTTTTCTGTACTTTTCTAAATTTAAGAAAAAAATTGAGATCTTTTCACCCTGTTCATACCATTGAATTTTAGATCTCAATATTGGCCCCTTTACTTCATCTTCGTAAATTTGATCTAGATTGTTCAATATATTTATAACAATTCTTATCAAAAACCAAACTAATATTAAAGATCCATAATCACGGTCCTCGTTTAGTTTCAACAAAGTTCAGATTTATGTAAATTGCCGAATGGTCGCTTATTGTATTAATTAGTATTTTACAGTCTTTAACATAATTCTCTACAGTTTCTGTTATAAGCCAGAAGTCAATCCTTCTTTGAATTAAGGGTTTTCGTTGTTTCCAGGTACATTTTTTTGCATTATTATGCTTAATTCCGAAAATATCTATATGGTTAAGTGTTTGAATAATATTATTTATTGCCTGTCTGCCGTTTATAATTACCCCCTGTACGATCCATATTTACATCCATTACGTTAGTAAAATGTTTTAGAATCATATTCTTCTTCAAGATTTTGCATTAATTCACAGAGACTGGTAAAATATTTATATTGGTCAATATCGGAGATAAGGCTTTACGTGTTGAGAAGTATATAATTTTCAGTTTATATATTAATTACAACAGCAGTATAATATCCGTTTTTATCTACTTTTTTTGATAATATGTTCTCATCACACGAGTCTCGAAAGAGGATAGATGTGGCAGCTGAATTACTTCTACAGTGTCAAAAAATATAGATCCACCCCATTCCTGCTGCCATCTGATTTCGTCGGTTTTAATACTATGTGTCTCCTGTAAAGCCCGGTCCATGCGGCTACGACCACACACAACCCGACAGGACTCCGCGTCTTGGGTAGTTGTAAAAAAAATCGGTCGCGTCTTTACTTCACTTGCCTACGACGGTACCAGTCCACATAGGCCCGACTCTCACAGATTATGCGTCGGGAGTTACGCCACTTCCCTCTAGCGAGTGATGCGAAAAGTAAACCGGAACCATAAAAGTGACATTATATTTTGCCAAGATGACTAAATGCTCCTCTGATTGGCTAAACAACAGTAAGACAATTGATCGTGTCGTGTGAGTATCCACACAAACACGATGGGTTACGACTGCATCCAACTACGATTGAACATAGTCAGTCGGGCCGACGGGCCACGAGCGCAACGGAAATCGATTGAATCGTGGTCGTGGGACTTTCCACACTGCACTGATTATCTGAGACAAGACGTTGCGTTGGGTAGAGTCCGGGCTTAGGAATATATCTGATTTTTGCTCTTTCAACTGAAGACATAGCTTAGAACGTTTAACCTTTTGTCGCTTACCCCTAGCATTCAATGAAGTTATTGGCAGATTAGCCATTTTATATTAAAGATATGAAAACTTTCTCGGATACAAGTATACTTAAAAACTAGGGTACTTAAGGGCAAGGTAAAGTGACACAATTTTGTCACACCACCTGAAATGATGAAAAAATTATTTCAAAAACCAAAACAAGGGCCCTTGATAACAAAAGTCTAAAATAAAAAACATTACTCACATACCATTTTTTTTACTACCACTGGTCCTTTAAACTTATTCCGGGATCACTGAGGCCTAAATTTATGGTGAAAATATCGCAAAATGTCCAACAAACGCAGTCACATCTACAACATTTATTTTAACTTTCTGACGTTACTTATTAAACTCAACTATTGTCCCATGGTGTGTACAACAACCGTCAAGACTCGCTTTTTCAATTAACCCCTCTCTATTAATGTAATACGTATTTCATTACGTTAGGTACATACTCGCATGTGCTTTCGTCATTTTGTTATTTTGTCTCCACCTTCTGCTCCAGAGACCCTCCGTTGACATATCACTGAAGCACGAAAAATTGCAAGGTTGATCGAACCTCCTGACGGAATACAAATGATGGGGGATCCATTATTTACATACCTAAATACAATACATAGTTCCGAACACAGTGTAAATGACCTTCACGTTATACAGACATTATTCCGCGTTCAGAGAGTTTCTGTCTTAATTTTATAATTCGCTTTAGTATGTGTCATATTATGTGTTATAATGTTTGGCTCATACCAGTAAGAGTATGTTGTATGTATTACAATTTGTTGGTGAAGTGTAACTTATGGAATTCACATTGGCTGTATCGGACTATTGCCATTCGCTGGAGAACTTCCAGAAGATGTCATTCGGCTCCCAAATGTCAACAATTATGAAATTTGGCAAAAACTTTATTTTGTGAATATTTTGAAAGAAATGATTTGTAAGGAGAAAATTTGAAAGGTACTTTAGCATCCTGTTGCATGGATATCACTTGTAATCGGATAGCCGATCTCTGGAGATGTGGGGTTTTGTTTCGAAGGGTGGGATGAATTTTGTGAATATTTTGAGAGAAATGATTTGTAAGGAGAACATTTGAAAGGTACTGTAGCATCATGTTGCATGGATATCACTTGTAATCGGATAGCCGATCTCTGGAGATGTGGGGTTTTGTTTCGAAGGGTGGGATGAACTGTCAAAAAAGTTTGTATATGTGGTTTCGTCGTCAAGTGACTTCAAATTAGTTGAATAAATTTTATTTTCATATTGGTAAGTACACACTGCATTCTTGCATTGCAACTTATATTGTGGTGGTATCCATTTGAGAAAATAATAGTTTTTAATAGCTTGTCCTGTATTTAGTTTGGGACTACGGAACGCCATAGGTAGCACGTGCCAAAGACGACAGTCTTCAGTTTATTTGACAAATCATTTTACTCCGCTTTTTGAAATTAAACATTTGCATTAGGTCTATTTATTTTGTGGGTTTTGTGTCCGTTAAAATTATTATGTTTTAGCCTATATTATTAGTAATTAGGCCTAAATTATTTTCTTTGGCTTAGGCATACTTTTAAGACATGATTTGTTGGGGTTTTCATGTTTAAAATTCTTATATAATTATGTGTCGTTTATTTAAGATTTGTTTCATATAAAACTCTTCATTGATATAACCACTGGTACATTTTTATTCTTATTTTACAGAAATGGACAAGATAATCTATGCAGATAATGGCGGGCGTGTTGCCTTATTTACAGGAGGTAAATATTTGAGACTTAGAAATTGACACAAATGAGTAACACCGTATATAATAATGTAATATGAATGTATATAAACTGATTTACTAAAATTTCAAATAAATTCTCTTCTGCGAAATATGCCAGATGTCTCAGCCGAATGGCAATCTCTAACATCTGGTTATTCCAGGCTACAATGATAGTATTTATTGTAGGCCCTACATATGGTCTCCAGATAAGAATATGAACAAAGAAAAACTTCCAAAACAAACATTCCTATTCAAATAAAATATGTGAATATGTGTGGATTTAAAATCCTCCAAACTGATGGCTAATGTATGTACCACGGTAACTGTCTTTTTTTAAATGTAGCATGTCTAAAGCAACCATCATGCCAATAAAAACAATTCCCTATCTTGACAGTAAAGTTACACTTTTGCAACATGATGAATGTTGTGCATGGGCAGGGTGTACCCAAAATATCACAATTACACAAACTCATTTGGCAAGTTTACAAATCTACAACATACCAACCCTTCTAGAAGACATGTACATTGTACATCTGTGAATGGATGTGATTCATTTCTGTCAGCATCTAATTAAAGTAGAACATTTGATATCACCTCCCATTGGAAGTTTGCAAATAATGCTGAATGCTTTACACTTGTACATGTATATTGATGTTTGATTATAGAATTTGTGTGGATTTAGAAAATGAATGGAAAAATACATCATTATATTATTTATTTTTCAGAAATAGGAATACTTGTCTAATGAATGCCAGGAACTGAAATGTGATTTAGGATTTGTTGACTTTAATAACAGGTGCGTATAACAACTTGTAAATAATGTGGATTATTCCATTTGATTTACATACCTGTACATTACTAGATGGATGCTTTTTGAGTAAAGGGGGTTGGATGGCCGAATGGTTAACATGTGCGTGCTGTATCATAAGGCCTGTCATTGAGTCAACTAGCTTGATTTTGAACCCCACGGTTGTACATGTACGTGACAAGGAGTA
Organism: Patella ulyssiponensis; assembly: GCA_963678685.1. Lineage (NCBI taxonomy): Eukaryota > Metazoa > Mollusca > Gastropoda > Patellidae > Patella > Patella ulyssiponensis. The sequence goes on along the minus strand of OY783227.1, from coordinate 6,885,146 downwards.
GGGTCGCCTGTCCAACCTCGTGGGTTTTCTTGGGGTCCTCCAGTTTCCTCCCACTGCCTAGTTTGTGTCGAGTGGATGTTAAACCCCATTTCTTTTTCTTTTTAAGTAACTTGGGTATCTGAAAGATTAACATGTGCACATTTGATCACAAGGTCTGTCATTGAGTCAAGTGGCATAGTTTAAGTTCTCCGCTTGCATGTGACAGGCAATGGGGTCACCTGTACAACCTATGTTGTGTTAGCAAATTATTGAAATAAATTTAAACCATGTGTTAGTCCCTAGTTTGTATCCAAAGGACATTAAACCTCTCTGTCTGTCTCTCTGTCACTGACAAATAAAACATTCATCAATAAGTCATGAAAATCCCCCCCACCCACACACATTGCCCCCCAAAAAGGCTGCTTCTATTGCAATTAGATGTTATATCAGGAATATGAAGGCTATTTGTACAATTTAGTACACTGGTAAATGCAGTGACATTCATATCTTTGTGAACCTCATATCATAGGGCCTATATTGCTATTAACTGTGCCACTAGTGATACACCATACATCTGCAGAGAAAGTAGTGCTTGAAACAAAATGGCCTTTTGTTTACAAAATATTTGCAAACTTTGAGGTCCTATAACTAAGTTTTGATAAATTTTTTTCAGATTTCAAGTCTTGATGGTTGCAGTTTGATTATCTGAGCAACTTTTGGCCGGTTTAGTTTTCCTGTGTTTTTATTTATAAAGCTTGTAGCTGCGCAGCCCTGACTTAGGAATTTGCTTTATTATTTGGTAAATATTTTATTTCAAAGTCATTATTTTGGATTTCCATCCATTTTTTATTGTTTTGTAACATTTCAGGCACATGTAGATACCAAAATATTGCCATTAAAGCTAGTGTAAGTCCCTTTTTGAGAACCCCCCATTTCAGGTGTTGTGACAAAATGGTGTCACTTTACCTTGCCCTTAAACTTGATTAAACCGTTGTCACGGTTATGCCGTTGATAAGGAGTTTTAATTATTTCAAACCCGAGCGTACTGTACTGCCGTATATTTCGTTTAATCAAGGTTTATAATGACTATTTAATTATGTCAGAAACCGGTAAATCCGACAGGCGAGCTGTCAAAGATAATGTTACCCTTGACCAAGATGGCGTCTTGAATGAAAGATCGAGGTTCTCAAACGCAGGAAAAGGTGACATATAGGACACTTGACGAAGATTTACAATGAATTAGAAGAATTGAGAGAAAAACCTGCGAACTATGAAGAGGTATTGAAGAAGATGAATGAGTTGAATTTTTCTTTTGTCAATTTCCAAAAGGTTCATAGAGACATGGTTGAACTTGTAGTAGACAAGAATACTACAGAAGAAAATCAGATTTCGTATTGAAAATGAGATCAAAGAGTGGCTTCTCGCTGTAGAACACATGAAGGGTGTAAAGCCAAAGGATTCTGTTAGTCAGATAGGTTTGAAATCAAATTATGGTTCAAATATTTCTGCACATTCCAGTAAAAATTCTTTAATTAAAGCCAGAGTAAACCATGCTGTAGCTAGGCTCAGGTTAGAACAAATACAAAAAGAACAGTTAATTTTGAAAGAAGAATTAAACATTAAAAATCAAATGGAGATGATGAAAATCAAAAATGAAATAGAAAAATCTGCATTAGAATGTGAAATGTATGAAGAAGCTGATAGACATGAAGATATAGAAGAATATAAAAGTCAATGTTTAAAAAATCAAAAGAAACTTGTGTCAACTTAGTGTATGAAAATCAGCAAGTTCCACCAGTTAATCCAGAGTCAAATAATAAAACAGACGAAAAGACTGATTTTAAAACTGAGAAGCCAACAAATGTGGAATTTACTAGTGCATTTGAGAATAAACAATACACACCAAATGTAAACGCAAGGCCATTTTGTCCAATCTCCAGTATAGAAGTTGAAAGTAATAGTTTTTTTTACCTCAAGTCATGCTCCCACACAGCCAACTTTACAAGCTGGTAATACAGAACAGTTACAGACTTCGGTACTCAAAGATCTTGGTACTGCTATGATGAGTATGGCAGATTCCTTACGTTATGGTCTTTCAAAACCCTCACCAGAACTTCTATATTTTGATGGAAAGTCGACTGAATTTTCCAAATTCATTCGTTGTTTTGAAACCAACTTAGAGAGTAAAACCAATGACCCTGCCGAAAAGTTAACCTACCTTCAACAGTATACGAGAGGTCAAGCACACAAGTTGATACAGAACTGCATTACGTTACCTCCAGAGTATGGGTTTAGGAAAGCTAAAAATTTGTTACGAGAAAGATATGGTCAACCTTACATGATTGCTAGAGCCTACTTAGATCAACTGATACATGGTCCAACATTGAAACTAACAGATAAGAAAGGGTTGTTAGAGTTATCAGATTTAATGATTGACTGTTATGATACATTAAATCATCTTGGATTTTCATCTGATATGAATGCCTGCGATAATATTGTGAAGATAATCAAACGTTTACCATACCAGTGGAAAAGCCAGTGGGTAATGAAGTTCAGTAAAAGGTCTAGTGAAGAAGATTGTTTTGATCAAGCATCAAATATTGAAGATGTTGCATATAATTTTGTGGAACCAAAATTTAAAGATGTAATGAATTTCATTAGACAGAAGGCTGAAACTCTTAACCACCCAGTTTACAGTAAGATTATGGAGGACAGCGCTTCAACAAAACCGAAGGGAACATTCAAGGACAGCGAACGTTATGGTACAGGTACACGGTTCAGCCGAGGATAAACCCAGACATCAAAATTGTAGATACTGCTTTAAATTTCATAAGTTTTTTGAATGTCCTGCTTTCAAATCCAAATCAGTAGAGACTAGATATATTTTTGTCAGAAGACAAGGACTTTGTCTTAATTGTCTGATATCGACAGACCACATGTCCAGATATTGTCAGTTGGATCCAGTTTGTAAGGCAGAAGACTGCAGATACAAAAGCAAACACCATACATTGCTTCATCCTTTACCTCAACGATTTTCTAGATATGGTACTTACACAACTGACAGAAAATCACACGCGCCTGAGTTTCGAGATGGGGCTGGGCATCCAAAACAGAATTCTTTATTGGGCATCCAAAACAGAATTCTTCATCAGAGATAACAGCCTGCAAGGAACTAGTTAATACAACACTGTTACGAAGTACAAGTATATTTCTTCAAGTAGTTGCTGTTAGGGTATAGAATATTAAACAGAACTCCGTAATACAAACATTCGCCTTATTGGATTCTGGTTCATCTGTATGCCTTTGTGAATATCGTCTGATGGAAAGACTGGGTATTAGTACAGCAAACACGGAGAAGTTATCCTTGACTACAGTTTGTGGATCAGAAACCCAAGATGCTCTAAAGATAAAGCTACATTTAAGTTCAGTTGAAGCAGAAGACTTAGTCGAACTATCAGATGTATGGGTAGTTCAGAACTCTAATATTACTAAAACACATTGTCCAGTGAAGGGTGAACTTTTAAAGTGGAGTCATCTTAAAGACCTTCCTATTGCAGAAGTAGACATTAATGAAGTTACACTTTTGATTGGTACAAACGCAAGTGAATGTTTCATTCAGTATGATAATCGAATTGGAGAGAAACATGCACCAATTGCTATGAAGACTATTCTTGGTTGGAGTTTGATGGGTGGTAGACAGAGACCTGAATCTTCGGAGCAGATTAACTTTACGCACATGGAGAATGAGAAACTCTCAAAGCAAGTTGAGAAGTTTTGGCAGATGGACTCTATTGGTGCAGTTAGAAGTACTAAGTCGGGTATGTCCGTGGAAGATAAAAGAACCCTTTCAATAATGAAAAACTCTTTTCAGATAAAGGATGGTCATTATCAACTAGATATCCCATGGAAGTCATTAAGCATAAGTTTACCAAACAACCGTGAAGTAGCTGAAAAACGTCTTGAGATGATGATGTATAAATTTCGTAAAAATGAAGATTACTACCAATCATATCAAGCAGCCATTAATGAATATATTAATAGTGTGGTTACGCGCTTAGAGTGCCAGAACATAGACTCAGTAATCCAGGCAGAGTATGCTGGTACTTACCTCATCATGGAGTGAGACATCCTCGCAAACCAGGTAAACTGCGAGTAGTGTTCGACGGATCGGCGAAATTTAAAGATACTTCCCTAAACGACTAAGTTCTCCAGGGTCCAGATTTAACCAGTAGTCTATTGGGAGTACTACTTCGTTTCCGACAAGACATTATCGCGTTTACTGGAGATATTCAAGGCATGTTCAACCAGGTTCATGTCAGCCCAAAGGACTATGATGCCCTGAGATTTTTATGGATCCCAGGAGAAGTTCACAGAGAAGAATTTGTCGAGTTTCATATGAAGGTACATCTGTTTGGCGGAGTTTGGTCGCCGTCATGTTGTAATTTTGCTCTGCAACAGACAGCAACTGATAATCAAGATAATTTTGATGCAGACATTATCCAAAGTATTTCCAGAAACTTCTATGTTGATGATCTGTTAAAGATGAAAAACTGCAATACACATGATCAAGTCTTTTTGTGAGTTACTCCAGAAAGGTGGTTTTAGACCTACAAAGTTCCTAAGTAATAGTCGTAAAGTCTTGGAATCGGTGCCTGAAAACGACCGTGCCAAGAATGCTGTAAATTTGGATCTTGAAGAAAGAAAGAAAGAAATGTGGAGTTTTATGGCACATCAGCTCGAACCGGGCTATATGGTGCCAAACCTATGATGATTTTGGCGAGACAAATTAAATAAATATCACATACATATATTTATATACATAAATAAAAACAAGTATCACAGACAATAATATTATTAAAAATACATACAACTAAATATAAGTTCTTTATGTATATAAATAATTAAAAACAAAAATACGGGATATATATATATATATATACAATTAAAATTTGTAATAAAAGTTTGTCTCTTTTAAAAAGTTTAACAATTTTCCATATAGCTCCGGTTGTGCAAACAATTGATGCAGTGACTGGCAACGGTAATAATTTGATCTTACATTCTTGAGATGATTGCACTCAATCAAAATGTGCTTCACTGTCAAAGGAACATGACAGTGTTCACATTCTGGTTGAGGCTCTCGCTTTAAAATGAACATATGAGTTAAAAACGTATGACCTATGCGAGAGCGGCACAAGACAACTTCATCTCTCCTGCTAGTACGATAGGAGCTTGGCCAGTCTCCTAAGAGAGGCTTGATGCGATGAAGTTTGTTTGTGTCTGCAAGATCCCAAGACCGTTGCCAGCGGCCGTAAATAAAAAGATTGATTGACGATTTAAAATCTGAAAATGGTAATAAAAATTGTGATATGGGAAGATCTAAAGCAGACTTGGCAGCTAAGTCTGCTTGATCATTCCCTTTAATATCAACATGACTGGGGAGCCAGCAAAGGACAATGTCCTTCCTGATGAACTCGTGTGATAGTAGCAGACGATAAATGTCTGCTACTAATGGGTGTAGGAGGCTTTTGTTGTTTATTGCCTGTAAGGAGGACAAAGAATCAGTAAATATAACATATTTCAAAGATGGAGAGAATTGAATGAACTCTAGTGCCTGAAAGATGGCCTGGAGTTCAGCAGTAAATATTGATGCAGCAGGAGGAAGGCGAACAGAAATGGTCTCAGATGGCGTGATAGTAGCCGAAGCTACCCGATCGCCATCTTTGGAACCATCTGTATAAATTGGAGCATAATCACCATATTTAGACCTCAACTCTCCGAAGAGAGTTTGAAACACTGTGGAACTAGTATCTTTCTTCCTATTTTTTGTAAGATCTAGATCGATCTTAGGAGGAGGTATAGACCATGGTGGTGTTTCAAAGAAAGGGGTATTCGCAATACTGTCATGACTTATACCAGCCTCTGACAAAAGGGGTTGAATGCGAATACCAAATGATGGAATAGTATTAGTCTTCATCAGATACAAATGCTCATGAAGAGGTCTAAATATGGTGTTAAATGAAATGTGATGAGGCAGAGATGCAATTTTTGTGGCATACTGCAGTGCAAGTTTATCACGTCTGTCGTGCAATGAGGGCTCGTGCGCCTCGACGTATAAACTCTGCACTGGAGATGTTCGGAATGCTCCTAAACTGATTCTAAGTCCTTGGTTGTGTATGGTGTCTAGCTCTTTGAGATAAGACTCGCGGGCAGACCCATACTGCTCCGCAGTCAGTGTTTGATAAGACTCTCAATATGTTGAGGGCTTTCAGACATTTTTTCTTGAGGGATTTGATGTGGGGGATAAATGATAATTTCTTATCAAATATCAAACCCAAGAATTTCGTTTCATCTACAACTGGAATGGGACTACCATCCAGTGTAAGTTCCGGATCAGGATGTAAACCTCTTCTTTGACAAAAGTGCATGCAGACAGTCTTGGATTTCGAAAAACGAAATCCATTGTCAGTTGCCCATCGTTGAATAGAATTCAAGCAAAGCTGCAACTGACGTTCGATTGTCTGCATACTTGTCGATCCGTAACACATCTGAAAGTCATCAACATAAAGAGAGCCGTCGACCCCGCGTTTAAGGCACGTCGGTATGGTATTTATTTTGATAGAAAAAAGTGTGGGAGATATTATGCTTCCCTGAGGAACCCCCATTTCCTGAGGAAAGGGGTCAGAGAAAATTGATCCTAAACGTACCTTAAACGACCTATCTTCTAAGAAATTTTTAATGAAGATAGGTAAGCGACCCCGCAGACCGAGATTATGCAGGTCGCGCATGATACCATATTTCCATGTGGTATCATAAGCTTTCTCCAGATCAAAGAATATAGCAACAAAATGTTGTTTCTGGATGAAAGCATCCCTGACAAACGTTTCAAATCGAACGAGATGATCAAGAGTGCTCCTTTGGGACCGAAATCCACATTGGAGATCTGTAATAAGATTGTTGGACTCCAGGTACCAAACAAGCCTTCGATTGATCAATCTCTCCATGGTTTTGCAAATGCAGCTAGTTAAAGCGATCGGACGATAATTGGTAGGATTCGTAGGATCTTTACCCGGTTTAGGGATGGGAATTATTGTGGCTTCATGCCACGAAGGAGGGAAATTCCCATCAACCCAAATCCGGTTGTAAAGATCAAATAATATTAAGAGTGTAGAAAAAGGTAAATGTTTTAAAATCTGGTAGTGAATTTCATCTGGACCAGTTGCAGTATCTCGAGCTCGTTTGAGTGAATCACGGAGTTCAGCAATAGAAAACTTATCATTATAACATTCATCATTACGGGACTTGAAGTTAAGTCGCCTTTTCTCCTGCTGATGTTTAATGCCCCGAAAGGCATCAGAGGAAAAATTGGATGATGAATTGAATGAAATGGTACTGGCCAGTGAATTGGCAATATCAGGAAATGTTGTTAAGGTGGTATTATCAACATTTAGATGGTTAACTGATAATGCACTACTTTTACCTTTAATCCTACGAATCCTATCCCATACCGATTTGGAAGTGGTACGGGAATTGATCCTTGAGACATAACCTTGCCATGAAGACTTCTTTGCTTGGCGTATGGTTCTACGAGCCTTCGCTCGGACCATTTGGTAAGCTGCAAGATTCTCCATGGAAGGGTGATTCTCAAGGCGTCTTAAAATACGATTACGCTCTTTAAGAACGGATTTGCAATCGTTATTAAACCATGGTTTATTGAAACGATTGGGCTCAGTCGTGGTCTTTGGAATCGCCTGCTCAGCTACATCTTGAAGAATTGAAGCGAATAAGGCCATGGGCTCATCTGCATCTTCTAACTCCTTTGCATCAAAGGAGAAGAGACACAAAGATTCAAATAGAGCCCAATCCGCCTTATGCAACTTCCACCTCTGGGGTCTTTCGACCGGAGAGGGACCATTATTATCAATTATGATAGGAAAGTGGTCACTACCACACAGATCTTCATTTACTCTCCATGTAAAATCCTGAAACAGGACCGGAGAGCAAATGGTTAGATCGAGGGAAGAAAAAGAAGCTGTGGCAGGATGTAGATAAGTAGGCGAGTCATCATTTAATAAACACAAATTATTAATGTTAATGAAGTCCGCTATTTGTTTACCTCTGTTGTTATCATCTGGACTACCCCAGAGTGAATGATGACCATTGAAATCTCCCGTAATTATAAACGGGAGGGGAAGCTGTGCAATAAGGTCATCAAGATCTCTGGGGTTCAGATGTAAACTAGGCGGTAAATATACAGAGCAGAGTGTGATTGGAATATGTAGAGTCACCCTGACTGCAACAACCTGTAAAGGCGAGTTGAGGGCGACTTTACTCTGCGGAATATTTCCATTAAGGAAAATGGAAACACCACCATGTGCTCTACCATCATTATTAGTAAAATGATGATAGTCAACAAAATGTCTGAGTGTTAAGACATCTGATTTCTTTAAAAAAGTTTCTTGTAAACAAATAGCTAAAGGATTAAATTTTTGAATTAAGATTTGAACTTCATTAAAATTTGGTTTAAGACCACGACAATTCCATTGAATTATGGAATTAGCCATGTTCAGGGTGGTTTAACAGGACTTCTATGATGTTGTTTGGGGTCATGTACATCTACAACAACATCCATTAGAGTGTCCTGTATCCCGAACCTGTTATAGGTTCCGACAGGATCCTCGTCACCCTTCCTACTGCGGAAGGTATTCAACTTGCGAGGAGCGTCTTTATCAGAACGCTCCTTTATTTTGTTGGTTTTGGGTGGATTTCCACCATTTGGTAGAGGAGTAGGGGGCACAAGCTCCTCCATCTCGGACTCCCCAGACTTATTAACATTCTGGGGGGTGCTGAGAGTTTTATTGCTACTCTTATTTATGATTGGTTTGGGTGGAATAATAGGTTTTTGTTGTGACGAGGAATCTCCTGCTTCGGCTGGAAATTCAACAGGCGTTTGACAAGCAATAGAAGTGGTCTTTGGCTTGACTGCATTTGCAAAAGACATTACAAATGTTGGGGTTGTAGCCTCAACCAACTTCCTAGCTTCCGGATATGATATGTTTTTCTCCGTTTTTACCTGCTGAACTTGTTTTTCCTTCTTCCATATAGGGCACTCTCTGGAATAAGCAAAATGAGGCCCTTTGCAGTTAATGCAATGATGATCGAGCTGACAATATGTACTTTCGTGACCATCTTGTCCACATCGAGCACACACCGCTTTGCCCTTACATACGTTTTTGCTATGACCAAAGCGTTGGCAATGAAAACAACGCAATGGGTTTGGGATGTAAGGGGTAACTGCAATGGCAAGAAAACCAGCCTTGATCGTCCTAGGGAGATTTTATCAAAGGTCAGGATATAGGTGTTGGTTTGGATAATATTACCGTTACGTCTGATGGAAATACGTTTGACGTAAGTAACACCTTGTGAGGCGAGATTTTCAAGCATCTCTTCCTCACAGCTGCCTTCCAAATCCTGAGACCGAATAACACCTCTTGAAGAATTAAGAGAGTTATGCGGTGCAACTTTGATTGGAATGTTCGCTAAAGTCGTTGATTTTAATAAAGATGAAGCATGTGATTCTTTAGCACATTCCACTAACAGAGTACCATTTCTCATTTTCTTAACGCTTTTGGGTTCGCCAGCCAAGCCAGCAAGACCCTTGGCAATTAAGAAAGGAGAGGTTTTTGCTAAATTAGTATCATTTGTACTCTGTATGACCAGAAATCTAGGCCAGGTTCGGGATGATTTATTTGGTATATTATTAGGTTCCAATTCCTCGGTCGACGTACGTTTTAAGGAACGAGTCTTCTTCGATTGGGAAGCCATGAGTGTATTTTAAAGATTCATCCCTGCCTGCTCTCCAACCACCAACGGGTTGCAATTTCCATGCAGGCTACTGCGCGGCTATCCAGCGCATGCGCCCTAAGAGGACAGACAGGGATATACCTAGACAAAGTAAAGATTTAATATTTTTACTTTACCCAGTTGACCCAAGCCACCGCTTCAGAGTAGGCACTCAGGACACAAAGGTAGAACTGCAACATATACATTACAGATTTTTGGGAAAAAATGTGCCTACTCGTCAGCTGAACACGACCAAAGCCGATTGATCAAAGTGGGCCACTCTGACCTCCCGTCTAGGTGAACCATGGGCCAAAGTAATATGTTGCCGAGAAAGGGCTCGCAAGCCAAATCCCCACTCAATTACCAGGATTCCACTCTCCACCGACACGGGTCGCAACGCACGGCAAACACGTTGCCCCATCACAGGGATCCTTTTAGTCGCCTCTTACGACACGCAGGACATACGAAGGGTATATTCTTATCACCCCCTACACCCCAGGGGGGGATCTTGAAGAAATGCCCATGGAGAGAGCCCTAGGAATCCTGTGGAATACAGAATTAGACACATTGGACTTTAAGCATGAAATTCAAGATAAGATGTATACACGTAGAGGTATACTATCAATAATATACTATTCAAAAAAAGTAGGGGATATTTGATTTTGGGGGCATAATACTAAAATATGCAAATGACTACGAAAAAAGTCACTATAGAACCTAACAGAAGAAACATTTCCAGTTACACGTGACGCCCAAACGCACCAATAGCAACCGCATGGAATGCAGGTGATGCTTGGGATCATCATGGGGGTCCAACCCAAGATTTGCACGACTCTGACTTTGAATGTTACAGTCATTGTGGCATTGAATTCCAGGGTGGAAACATCAGTTTAATTGTTTTAGTGACCAGAAAACAAATTTTGATATGCGTCGGCTTACCCAAAATGAAAGGTTACGTGCCCTTGGCATGCTACAGATCGGCACAACAAGGGGGTTGTGGCGCGGACGATCAATGTTTCTCAGTCTGTCATAAGCAGGCTTTGGTCCAGATACCGTGATACACAATCTGTGCAGGACAGACCACGCTCAGGTCGACCAAGGGCGACAACTCAATCCCAGGATCGATTTATGCGTACCTTGGCCTTGAGAAATCGTGTCATCACAGCAAATCAGATCAGCGCTCGTCTTCAAACAGACACTGGTGTGAGAGTAAGTGGCCAGACGATTCGGAATCGACTGCATAGGGGTCACCTTCGCGCCCGACGTCCTCGCGTGATCCCTTGTTTGAGAGGTCATCACATTCAGGCAAGACGTCATTGGTGTAGGGATCGTCAACACTGGGATAATCGACGCTGGAGCAATGTGATGTTTTCAGATGAGTCAAGGTTCACTGTTGATTTTTTGGACAGACGTAGGAGGGTGTGGCGTCGTCGAAACGAGCGGTTCCAAGACGTTAACGTCATCAGACATGATCGATTGGGGGGTGGTTCTGTTATGGTGTGGGGAGGCATCACTGTTGCTGGAAGAACGGCTTTACATGTTGTTGCAGGGCGTGTTACAGGCCAGTACTACCGGGACATCATCTTGGCAGTCCATGTTGTGCCGTTCGCACGACGTCGTGGCCGCCGTTTCATCTTCCAGGATGACAACGCAAGATGTCACAGGGCCAGGATCGTTACAGGTTACCTCCAACAACAGAACATCACCTAATTACCTTGGCCAGCACTGAGTCCCGACCTCTTCCCCATCGAGCATGTCTGGGACATGCTTGGACAGAGGTTACGTCAACGTCAACAACGTCCTGCCAATGTCCAAGAACTTGCTGCTGCGTTGCAACAGGAATGGGACAATCTGGACCAAAATGACAGAGGCGGATTTACCCGTTACTGACTTTGTTGTGATGCTGTGGTAACTTTGCTGTTTGACCCCGGGTATCATTTTACCCTTATAATGGTCAGTCTGTGTCTTACTTAGTCTAACGAAGATTTGGAATAAATCGATGAATGTGAACTTCATTTCATTTTGTCATTTGTTTCTTCGTCTGTTTCATTAGGTGACTTTAATAACACTTAAAAATCACATATCCCCTACTTTTTTTGAATAGTATAGCATCTATCTATGATCCTCTAGGACAATTAGCTGTTATAACCCTACAACCTAAAAGAATTCTTCAAGAACTCTGTAGACTTAACCTGCGATGGGATGAAAAGATTCCAGAGGCGTTAGAAAAAGAGTGGAGAAAATGGTTATCAACACTGGCATACTTACAAGATATGAGAATACCTCGCTGTTACTACCCACCGGAATTTGGTAGAATTGTGTCTGTCCAAATGCATCACTTCTCGGGTGCGAGTCAGTATGGAATGGGTACAGCTTCTTATTTACGATTCAGAAACCACAACGACGAATTCTATTGTTGTCTTGTCCTTGGTAAATCTCGTGTAACACCGATGAAGGCACGATCAATACCAAGATTAGAACTCAACTCAGCAGTTATGGCGGTAAGAATAAATCAAGTTCTACTGGAAGAGCTCGAGTTAGTAATCAAACAAGTTTTCTACTGGACGGACTCGACGATTGTGCTTAAGTACATACAAAACGAATCAAGAAGATTCCAAGTGTACGTCTCAAACAAGGTATCTGAAATACATGATGGTTCAAATCCGGAACAATGGTTTTATGTTGATACCAAGCTCAATCCAAGCGATGATGCGTCACGTGGTATACATGTTTCTTCATTGTGCTGTGAACATCGCTGGTTTGAAGGCCCGTCCTTCCTTTGGTTGTCAGAAAGTGAATGGCCAAAACAACCAGAGATAGTGAAGACAGTTTCAAGTGATGATCCTGAATTGAAGAAGCCAAAGTCTGTAATGGTAAATTTAACTCAACAAGAGACTTTAGTAAATATTTTGTTCAAACGGTATTCCTCGTGGAGACAATTGAAAAAAAGCGTGGCTTGGCTACGTAGATATATTGAATATCTAAGTCAGAAGAGTAAGAGCAAAAACCTGTTTTCTGTTAGAAAGGATAACTTGACCGTCACCGATTTGAGAGAAGCTGAACAAAAGATAATAGAGTTAGTCCAAAGTGAAAGCTTCCCGGATGAAATAAGAAGTTGTCATGTTAAAGGAAACATGAGTCAAAGGAGCTCACTCTATAAACTGAAACCTATCATAGATGAAGGAGGTTTGCTTTGTGTAGGAGGCAGACTTGAAAGATCCGAACTGTCATATCATCAACGTCATCAAGTAATTAGAAGTGATCGCGGAACGAACTTCATAGGAAGTAATAAGGAGCTTCGTCAGAGTATAGCTGAATGGAATCAACAGACTATCGGCCAGTTTCTACTTCAAAATCAGATTGAATGGAAGTTCAATCCCGCCGCAGCGAGTCATCACGGGGGCGTGTGGGAGCGGTTGATTCGCTCTACTCGGAACGTATTACGTCAAACTCTTAAGGAGCAGCTAGTTAACGATGAAACATTCCTCACTGTAATAGCTGAAGCAGAGTCCATTTTAAATAGCAGACCACTTGACCAGTGTAGTGACGACCCTGATGATTTAGAGCCGCTTAGTCCAAACCATCTGTTGTTGATGCGCCCCAACGACAACCTACCTCCAGGTGTCTTTAGCAAAGACGATTCAGTTTCAAAACGGAAGTGGAGACAAGCCCAGTATCTATCAAATCTCTTTTGAAAGCGATGATCTAGAGAGTATATCCCCCTACTGCAGGAAAGGCAGAAATGGTTAAAGGAGACTGTCAATTTTAAAGTTGGTGATTTGTGTTTGATTGCGGACAATAATATTGCCAGGGGTATGTGGCCTCTTGCGCGAGTTATTAAAGTTGAGCCTGGTCATGACGGACTTGTGCGTTCGGTAATCGTTAAAACCAGTAATGGTGAATATTCAAGACCAATTAATTAGTTATGTTTACTAGAAGGACATTAAGGTGTATTCATTGAACATTTACGAACACGTCTAGTAATTTTATATGTTGCTTGTGTTTATGTTTCAGGTTAAAGTGATGGACACTAAATTGATGAATTCGTTACTTTTTAGGACTCATTCATGGGGCTGGGTGTATGGGTTTTTGTAATTAATATTGGTACATAGCACCATGCGCTGTAAGGAGCGGTGCATATTGTTTGTTGACTTGGTTACGTCACTCGCTTCACAGGCGGAAGTGAGCAGACGACAAGCGGGGCCGGTGTTTTGAAATGTATTTCGCTGTGATGTTATTTGTAAGTTCTTAAACTTGATTAAACCGTTGTCACGGTTATGCCGTTGATAAAGAGTTTTAATTATTTCAAACCCGAGCGTACTGTACTGCCGTATAATCTGGGTTCATTCACAAGACATTGTTACCTATATCATGTCACAAAAATTTAAACTTTTTGTGCCACCTTTTTGGGCGTGGGATTTTTCTGTTGGTTTTAAGTCACGACAACGTAATAGCGGTAATTTTTACTGTGACAGAGGTCACGGAGTGAGTGCGTGTATTGAAAGAGCAAGGGACTGATTATTTGTACACTACACAATTTGTACTGTCGTGTATAACGTTTTGAAATCGTTTCATATTATTATGAATAATGTTTCGATCATGGTTATGAATAACGCTTTGTATTTATTTTATTATAACATTTTTCATTGGAATTGTTTACGAATCAAATTTTGATGGAGTCGGCGAAATCTTTCCTTTTTAAAAGCTATCAGGTGCTACAGATGACGTTGTATCTAAATTCATATATCTTTAAATGAAATGGAGCCGAAAATAGATATAGCTGGTACTACATACATCCAAGTTTGGAACGGCCGATTAGCGAGCTTCAGTGGCTATACATTTTAAATAATACTACAGTGGCAAGTATAAGATGCTTTGGTTGATTGATTAACATTTTGTAACCTGGATTCAGGATTATTCTTATGCTATCAAACAAATTTACATGATATAATTTAGAAAACCGGTTTTGTCCCAAGCTTAAATGTGCTCAGTTTAAGTGGAATGATGTAATGTATGTAAGAAGCATATATATAAGAGGTGGAAGATTTATGAATACAATATACTTACATGCACAGAAATATTCAAATATGAACAAATTAAGCTGGAAGTATATGTTCGTACATATATGTTGAAATTTGTTTGAAATATTCTCTTTGCAATTTACTGATCAAATTTATTTTAGAGGTTTTTCAAAATAAAAAAGATGTCCGCTACTATAAATTTTATTCATTAAATCCGCTTGTTGTTAATAAGGAAAGAAATGGGGATAGTGATCATAAAGACAAATGTATTTCAGTTTCCTTTCAGTGCTTGTGGACACAGTGCCAGACATTTTTATAACTGTATTCGCACATCTAGCATAACTGCCGTGGTTTTTACATGTACTTCAAACAAGCGAATTATCAACATCGAAATATGCTAAGCAGTTGAACTCTGTTTGATTTTCAGTTTATTGACTGTGGAGGAAGATATCTGCATACATAGTATCATTTTGAGACACACATTCGGATTTTCGCGTATATTTAACATTTAGAATTTGGCTTTACACATTCAGATTTCTTCAGTCAGATAAATACTTTATAGGTTGATCATCTATATCAGGGTGTAATTCAACACGGCATGTTTTATCATTATGGCCCCCTGCTCGAACCTTACCATTTGCAAACCACGCTGATTTCACAAGTGGGTGTTTTTGTACAGCTGCTAGTCGTTTCACATTGACTTGTGTCATGTCTTCTGATATAGATATGCCAGTTTGTTTAAGATTTCTCCTATTAGATAGCACTAGTTGTCTTTCTTCGGGTCTCATAAAACGCACAATGGTGCCTCTATGATGTGTTGGTGTTTGATGGACTTGTCCTACAACAGCCTGGTTAGTATTCGTTTTGGGTCCGACTTAATTTTATTTTTAAGTGACATTACCTCTTCATCTTTAATTTTTATACTCGATTCAATCTCTTCGAATCGTTCATGGAAGCCATCAACATCACTGCCTACGGTTACAAGGGTCATTTCAACTTCTGTTACTCGTTATTCTATTTTCGACAGACGTTCATTTATGATTGCAGTAAGCCTAATTTTAAGTTCATTTACAGTCGCTTTCACTGCCTTGTCGACTACAGAGTTTATTTTAAGAACGTCAAACAAATGACTTTCCACATCACCCGAGATGGTGTTCACCTGAGTAGTTTCTTGGTTCAATACATTCCTAAAATGTTACAAAATCCAACAAACAGTCACTAAATATACACCCTTGATGTTAGAATACACACTGGTTAATACATTACATTCACGATATATTCATTTATTTGATTACGTTGCAGTATTTCTAAGGTTTTGAAACTTTAGGCAGAACGCTTATGACATCCACTTTCTCCAGCCGCCATCTTTATTTACCGAATAGTGTTCAATCCAATTACATAATATTTTATTGTCCGCTGCCTTTTGAAGAAAGTTGGGGGACTATTAAAATGGGTTCGTCCGTCTGTCTGTCTGTCCGCCCGTCCGTCCGTCTGTCACACTTTTTGGGACACAATAACTCTCTTCCTAATTGAGCTAGAATGTATGTTTTTATTAGGGCAATGCCTTGATGAAGTTCGAAGATGCTTTGGGACACGATAACTTTAGTTCTTATTAAGTGAGAGTGATGAAACTTGGTGTATAGTTTCATTACAGTAATACCTTGACTAAGATCGATAATGAGCATTTTCTGCTTAGGGTAAGCAGAGCGATAAGCAATTTGATTGGTCGAGACTTTGGAACACAATTATTCTATTACAGTAATACCTTGACTGAGTTTTCTGCTCAGGGTAAGGATAGCGATAAGCAATTTGATTGGCCGAGACTTTGGAACACAATTATTCTCTTTTAAATTGAGTTAAAATGTTCAAACTTGGTTTATTTGCTTATTAGGTCAATCCCTTGATGGAGTTCAAAGATGAACATTTTCTGCTTAGGGTAGGCAGAGATAGGCAATTTTATTGGTTGATACTTTGGGACAGGTGAAGGTGTTGAACATCAATTCCTCGACTAAGTTCAATAATGAACATTGTCTGTCCAGGGTAAGCAGAGCGATAAGCAATTTGATTGGCTGAGACTTTGGAACACAATGACTCTCCTTCTTACTGAGCTAGAATGTTCAAACTTGGTGTAGGCGTTCATTAGGTGAATGCCTTGATGTAGTTCGATGATGAACATTTTCTGCTTACAGCGAGCAGATATAAGCAATCTGATTGGTTGATGCTTTGGGGCACAATAACTTTGTTTATAATGAAGTGAGAGCGATAAAACTCAGAATATCGGTTCATTATATCATTACCTTAACTAAGTTCGATAGTAAGAAATTTCTGCTTGGGCTAAGAATTGATAAGCAATTTGATTGTTCAAGACTTTCAAACACAACAACTCTGCGTCTATTTGAGGTAGAATTTTTAAACTTGAGGTAGATGTTCAATAGGTGAATGTCTTGACTGAGTTCAATCATTATCATTTCGAGCTGAAGCTAAGCAGGGCTAATCACTTCCATTGGTCGATGCTTTGGGACAAGATAATCTTCATTCTATCTGATAGTGAGTGATGACACTTCGTGTAGTTTGATTGCTCGATACTTTTGAAAAAATAAATGTGCGATTAATTAATATGTGTCATCTATTTATTTTGGGATTTCGGCGGGGGACATCAGCCTCACTGTTCGCTTTTTAATTCAATAATATTTTAATATAGAATACTAATTCTAACATATTCGAAATAGTGCAACAATACATAAAAGCCAGCAAGAGATTTTATCACTTTTTTTAAAACAAAAAAAAAACTTAAAATTACACTTCAAGAAATGTATATATGTTTGTAACCCACATTGTGTTGTAAACACAAGATTTAACTATTTTATATGTTCGGAGAGAACTTATATAGGCCTTTGCCTGTTGTTCAATCCAGTCCAGCTTATTGAATAAAATAAAATAAAACCAAGTACGAACAATCCAAACCATTAGCCAGAATTCGAAGTCCTAAAAAAACGTTATAGTCAAAATAGCGTAATCAGCAAATGGACTGCTCTCCGTGTATAAAATACACGACAGACAGTGGTAACAGGTGTCCGGAAGAATAAGCTTACCCTGCCTGGCGCGCCATAGCTACATCCAAACTATTAGGCAAAATGTCGGTAAAAAGCGTGAAAGGCCAATGGACTATCGGTATGCAAAATGCACGTGATGAACTGTGTTAACGATGTAGTAGACATAATCAGGGAGATAGTAATAGTATACGTGTCAATTAAATATATCTTAGAATAATAGCCGAGGGAGACACGTTATATTTACCAATCAAGTCACTTTTTAAAGGTTTTTTATATGTTTAGTGCGCACGTATACTTGTAGTTGAAGCTTGATGACAAATGCCTCGATATACTTAAAAAATCAGAATAAAAGATAAATTTAAAGTTTTATCAAAACCAGTTCAATATTTGCATTCGAGGGGCGGCCATTTTGTCTGTCAGTTTTGATCCGATTTTCAAGAACTCCACCATCATTAATGTGTAACGGGGATATAGTCAAACGTTTTTTTTTAATTCGGGAAAAAATTGTGACGTCCACAAGGTAAAAAACATGATTTTTCGTACAATCAGGGGCAATAATTCAGGATGTTATTGTCCAATGTGTGCGAATATCGAAAGGAACCGTGATCTTTGGGTTATAAACTTACATTTCCAATTTCATTAAAGTCGGATTTAAAATGTGACCTCTACACTGTTCACAAGCTCAAAAACGTGATTTTCGTACAATCAGGGGCTATAACCCACGAAGTTACAGTCCGATACATGTCAATATCGAAAGAAACAGCGATCTTTGGATGATAAACCTACATTTCAAGTTTCATTGAAATCGGATTAAAACTGTGACCTGTAGACTGTTCACAAACAATAATGAACGGACGGACGAACAGGGGCGACGACAATATACGTCCACATGAAAACGTGGGCGTATAAAAATGCTTTAAAGAGATCATTTATTCGGCCATTAGTTGTGGATTGGCCGACCGCGACATAAAGAGATGAGTGATTTGGCCTACCGAGATATATGGAGATGGACGATTTGACCGAACGAAACAAACAGAGATGGACAATTAAGTCAAACAAAATAGCATGTGCAATGAAGTTTAAATGGCACATCAGCACCAGTCGAGCTATCCGGGGCAAACCACGTGTGATCTTCACGTTATACAACCAGAGACGTCAATATGTGCGAATAGTTATTAACTGTAAAATATGCAAAGATACACGAAAGATCTAATTCTGCAATTATGTTCTTGATACTTATGATTCTTGAGAGGTAAGGATACCTGTGCTCGGTGTGGTTTAGTAACTATACTTGTTACCTTAAACTGTGTTTAAGGTAACAATTGGTACAGTCTAAGACCCCTTACGCAAGTTCAAATAGGTTCAAACGCACAATTGTCAACACACATCATTACAGTTTGTATTAAAATAAGTAATTCTATCACAAATAGTGAAGACTGGACCATTAAAATAGTTACCGAACAGTTTTTCTCTGCATAGCGTTGTTTATGTTGTAAGCCTAATGACGTATTACGCAACTTTCGGCCATGACGGTCGGCCAGTTGAAATTTCGTGTAGGAGATGGATTTCATCAAATCATATAATTATGCGGTAAGGCCTCACCGTTATTTCAATAATAATTGATTTATTATATGTTAAGCTGCGTGCAGTACTGGTTTGGGTCAGTTAATTTGTAAATTAAGCGAGCTATAGGTCAGTAAACTTTTTGTAGTCATTTGACTAAAAAACTTGCGCAAAGGAACTCGGTAGGAAAAAACACTACTGCGACTTGAGTAAGATGGAAGACAGCAGTAGTGGAACAATTTCTAGGTGTGGTTATGATGACCACAAATGCGCTACCTGTCAGGGTGAGTTTTGTTGCGTAAATTGCAAGGGACTGCATTTTGCCTATTCCCGCCAGTGTCCAGTATGACAGAAAGAGAAAAAAATTCAACAGATGTATGTCTGAGCGGAAGGTATCATAATTTGATGCTAAAAAAGACAGGTAAAGCTTACTGTATCTTTTCCCATTGCACCACACGAGGAATCATTCTCAAGTGCGGTCATAGCATCTACATATTCACTTCTGTTCAGACATATATAACCTGGCCCAGAAAAGAGGAAATGCTTAAAACAATAACATCAGATCATACTAAAGGGGTATCGAGCTCCTCTCAAACACATCACAGCGAAAGAATTCGGAATTCTATCAGAAATATACTTTCTGTTCACGGTGTATTTACCTCTTTCTCATTCCGCATTGAACATGCCCTTGGGTGGATTTGGCGCACTACAAACGTACATTATTATTATATGCATTT
Organism: Patella ulyssiponensis; assembly: GCA_963678685.1. Taxonomy (NCBI): domain Eukaryota; kingdom Metazoa; phylum Mollusca; class Gastropoda; family Patellidae; genus Patella; species Patella ulyssiponensis. The sequence continues at coordinate 6,864,953 of OY783227.1, read as the reverse complement.
TATGATCTTATGTTGTGATTCATTTCATTTACCCCCCATGGGGTGTAGGGGGTGATAAGAATATACCCTTCGTATGTCCTGCGTGTCGTAAGAGGCGACTAAAAGGATCCCTGTAATGGGGCAACGTGTTTGCCGTGCGTTGCGACCCGTGTCGGTGGAGAGTGGAATCCTGGTAATTGAGTGGGGATTTGGCTTGCGAGCCCTTTCTCTGCAACACATTACTTTGGCCCATGGTTCACCTAGACGGGAGGTCAGAGTGGCCCACTCTGATCAATCGGCTTTGGTCGTTTGTAGCTCTGTAGAATGTACCCTTTCCCAGTGTAATGCTCTGTTGTTTATTCACTCAGCAATTATCTACCTTTGTGTCCTTAGTACATTCTACAGGGCGGCGGCTCGGGTCAATCAGGTTAGACAAGTATTTTTTACTTTCTGGCTTGAGTATACCCCTCGTCGAGCCCTGAGGCCATGCGCTGGTTACCCGCGCTAGTCCTCCCCCCGGTAGGCAGGGAAGTAACCTGGGGGACGACGAGGGGTGAACCTTAAAAAAATACTTTCATGGATTCCCCAATCCCCCCCCACCCCAATAGTTAAGGAAAATAACAAATATAAACAGAAACGTCCGAGTTCAGTCGACGTTTCGAATATATTTAATAGTAATTGTAAAATGTCAAAGTCTTTGCCGAGGTTCCTCTTAATTGAGACTCCCTCCAAAGACCTATCAAAAGTGTCACCATTTTTGATATCCAAAGGCATAGCTGGCTTAGCCGGTGAGCCTAAGGCTATCAAAAAACTAAAAAATGGAGCACTCTTAGTAGAATGTGCCAAAGAGCAGCATGCTACCATGCTTCTTAAATCTTCATCTTTGGCAGACATTCCTATTAAGGTGTCTCCTCATAGGTCTTTAAATTCAAGTAGAGGTGTAATACGTTGCCGGGACCTTGAAGGCAGCAGTGAGGAAGAAATGGTAGAATACCTTTCTTCTCAAGGTGTACAACACGTGAAAAGAATTAGTATTCGTCGAGGAGATAAGGTGATTCCTACAAGCACCTACATCCTCACTTTCAATCGTTCCGACATACCAAAGACTCTTAAGGCAGGTTATTTGAACATACCTGTGGATTCTTACATATCCAATCCTCTTCGTTGCTACAAGTGCCAGAAGTTTGGACACAGCAAAACCGTCTGCAGAGGTAATGACACCTGCGCTCGTTGTGGTCATGATGGCCACGAGAGCGCTACCTGCCAGGCTGAGTTTTGTTGTGTAAATTGTACGGGAAAGCACTTTGCTTATTCCCGTGAATGTCCAATATGGCAAAAAGAGAAAAGAATCCAACAGGTCATGTCTGAACGAAAGATACCATATTTCGATGCTCGAAAACAGGTAGATCTTTCTGCATCGTTTCCCATTGCACCACAAGGGAAATCTTTTGCGGGTGCAGTTAAAACTTGCACTAGATCCATCTCCGTTCAGACCGATATAACCTGGCCTGATAAAGGAAAAATGAAGACTTTGACACTATCAGATCAAAATAAAGGGGTCTCGAGCTCTTCACTCTCATGTGAGAGCTCGATCCAAACAACTTTGCCCTTACCTGATGAGGGTTCATCTTCTTTGCCCCAAATTGAAGTTATTGGGATCATTCCCAATACTTCCTCTCACAATGGCAAGGAATCGCCGCCGCTGGATAAACCGAAAGCTGCAACTCCTGATCCCAAGTCCACTGGGTCAGGATCGCAGTCTACGTTGCGCGAAAAGAACAAAAAGGGTTCACAAGACCCTATTGTTCATTTCAATAAATATGGGGTTGATCTGATGGACGGTATTACCGTAGAAGGGGTCCGTAATGACACCCTCGGCGGTAAGCCGCCACCAATAAATTATCCCTGACAATGGCAAATTCCATTATTCAATGGAATTGTCGTGGTTTAAAACCAAATTTTAATGAAGTTCAATTATTAATCCAAAAATACAATCCTCTAGCTATTTGTTTACAGGAAACTTTTTTGAGGAATTCTGACAATTTGTCTTTTAGACATTTTGTTGGTTATCATCATTATGCAATTGGTGATGGTAGAGATCATGGGGGTGTTTCTATTATTCTTAATGGAGATATCCCTCAGAGTAAAGTCACTCTCAACTCGCCTTTACAAGCAGTTGCAGTTCGGGTGACTTTGCATATTCCTATAACACTCTGCTCTGTATATCTTCCACCAAGTTTACATCTTAATCCCAGAGATCTTGATGACCTTGTTGCACAACTTCCTCTCCCGTTTATTATTACGGGAGATTTCAATGGTCATCATTCACTCTGGGGTAGTCCAGATGATAACAACAGAGGTAAACAAATAGCGGACTTCATTAACATTAATAATTTGTGTTTATTAAATGATGACTCGCCTACTTATCTACATCCTGCCACAGCTTCTCTTTCTTCCCTGGATCTCACCATTTGCTCTCCGGTCCTGTTTCGGGATTTTACATGGAAAGTAAATGAAGATCAATGTGGTAGTGACCACTTTCCTATCATAATTGATAATAATGGTCCCTCTCCGGTCGAAAGACCCCAGAGGTGGAAGTTGCATAAGGCTGATTGGGCTCTATTTGAATCTTTGTGTCGCTTCTCCTTTGATGCAAAGGAGTTAGAGGATGCAGATGAGCCTATGGCCTTATTCACTTCAATTCTTCAAGATGTAGCTGAGCAGGCGATTCCAAAAACCACGACTGAACCAAAACGTTTCAATAAACCATGGTTTAACGACGATTGTAAATCCGCTCTTAAAGAGCGTGATCGAATCCTGAGACGATTAAAGAACCATCCTTCCATGGAGAATATTGCGGCATACCAAATGGTCCGGGCGAAGGCCCGTAGAACCATACGTCAAGCAAAGAAATCCTCATGGGAGAGTTATGTCTCAAGGATCAATTCCCGTACCACATCTAAGTCGGTATGGGATAGGATTCGTAGGATTAAAGGTAAAAGTAGTGCATAATCAGTTAACCATCTCAATGTTGATAATACCACCTTAACAACATTTCCTGATATTGCTAATTCTCTGGCCAGTACTTTTTCATTCAATTCATCATCCAATTTCTCCTCTGACGCCTTTCGAGGCATTAGACAACAACAGGAGAAAAGGCGACTTAATTTCAAGTCCCGCAATGATGAATGCTATAATGACACCTTTTCCATTGCAGAGCTTCGAGATTCGCTAAAGCGAGCTCGGGATACTGCAACTGGTCCAGATGAAATACACTACCAAATTCTAAAACATTTACCTTTTCCAACTCTCTTAATTTTATTAGATCTTTTTAACCGGATTTGGGAAGATGGGACGTTTCCTCCTTCGTGGCATGAAGCCACAATAATTCCCATCCCTAAACCGGGTAAAGATCATACGAATCCTACCAACTATCGTCCGATCGCTTTAACTAGCTGTATTTGCAAAACCATGGAGAGATTGATCAATCGAAGGCTTGTTTGGTACCTTGAGTCCAACAACCTCATTACAGACCTCCAATGTGGATTTCGGTCCCAAAGGAGCACTCTTGACCATCTCGTTCGATTTGAAACGTTCGTCAGGGACGCTTTCATCCAGAAGCAACATTTAGTTGCATTTTTTTTCGATCTGGAGAAAGCATATGATACCACGTGGAAACATGGTATCATGCGCGACCTCCATAACCTCGGCCTACGAGGTCGCTTACCTATCTTCATTAAAAATTTCCTGGAAGATAGGTATATTCTCTGACCCATTTCCTCAGGAAATGGGGGTTCCACAGGGAAGTATTTTATCTCCTACACTTTTCGCAATAAAAATTAATACAATCCCAGCGTGCCTTAAACCAGGTACAAACGGCGCTCTTTATGTTGATGACTTTCAGATGTGCTATGGTTCTACAGACATGCGGATAATCGAAAGTAAGTTGCAGCTTTGTTTGAATTCACTTCAACAATGGGCAACCGAAAATGGATTTCGTTTTTCGAATTCCAAGACTGTCTGCATGCATTTCTGTCAGAAACGAGGTTTACATCCTGATCCAGAACTTTTCTTGGATGGCAACCGCCTTCCAGTTGTGGATGAAACCAAATTTCTGGGGCTGATATTTGATAAGAAATTATCATTTATCCTCCACATTAAAAACCTAAAAAAGAAATGTCTGAAAGCCCTCAACATATTGAGAGTCTTATCAAATACTGACTGGGGAGCAGACCGTAAGGTCTTGCTCAGATTATATCGAGCACTCATAAGATCAAAACTCGATTATGGGTGTATGGGTCTGCCCGCGAGTCTTATCTCAAAGAGCTCGACACCATACACAACCAAGGACTTAGAATCAGTTTAGGAGCATTTCGTACATCTCCAGTGGACAGTTTATACGTCGAGGCGCATGAGCCCTCACTGCACAACACACGTGATAAACTGGCCCTGCAGTATGCTGCGAAAATAGCATCACTTCCAAATCACATTTCATTTAACACCATATTTAGACCGCTTTATGAGCATTTATATCTGGTGAAGACTAAAGTCATTCCATCATTCGTTATTCGCATACAACCCCTATTGTCTGAGGCTGGCATCAGCCTCGACAGTATTGCGAATACCCCTGTCTTTAGGACTCCCCCGTGGGCTATGTCTCCCCCAAAGATCGATTTCGATCTTACTCAACATAAAAAGAGAGATACTAGCTCTACGGTGTTCCAATCTCTCTTTAGAGAGTTAAGGTCTAAGTATGGTGATTATGCTCCTATATACACAGATGGTTCTAAGGATGGTGATCGGGTAGCTTCGGCTACTGTGACGCCATCTGAGACCATTTCAGTGTGTCTCCCACCTGCTGCTTCCATATTTACAGCCGAACTCCAGGCCATTCTTCGGGCCTTGGAGTTCATTCAGTCCTCTTCAGCTTTAAAGCATATCATCTTTACTGATTCTCTGTCCTCTTTACAAGCAATTAACAATATACAGCTTGAACACCCATTAGTAGCAGATGTTTATCGTCTGCTACTATCGTGCGAGCTCAGCAGCAAAGACGTCGTCTTCTGCTAGCTCCCCAGTCACGTCGATATAAGGGGGAATGATCTAGCAGATTTTTCTGCCAAAGCCGCTTTAGATCTTCCCCAATCACACTTTTTAATTCCTTATAAAGATTTTAAATCTTCAATAAATCATTTTATTTATGACCGCTGGCAACGGTCTTGGGATCTTGCAGGCACAAACAAACTTCATCACATCAAGCCTGTCTTAGAAGAGTGGCCAAGCTCCTATCGTACGAGCAGGAGAGATGAAGTTGTCTTGTGTCGCTCTCGCATAGGTCATACTTTTTTAACACATATTTTCATCTTAGAGCGAGAGCGTCAACCAGAATGTCAACACTGTCATGTTCCTTTGACAGTGAAGCACATTTTGATTGAGTGCAAGCATCTTATGAATATTAGATCTAAGTACTACCGTTGCCAGTCAGCACGTCAGCTATTTGCACAACCGGAGCTTTATGATAAATTACTAGCATTTTTAAGAGAGACAAATTTTTATTCAAAATTTTAATTGTATATATTTATCGTATACTGCCTTTTAAATATTTATATATGTAATGTAATTGATATATTTATTTTTAGTTATGTGTTCTGTGATATTTAGTTTTATTTACATATATAAATACATCCCTGTGATATTGTTTTAATTTGTCTCGATAATTTCATCATGTTTGGCGCAATATGGCCCGGTTGGAGCTGACGTGCCATTAAACAACATTTCATTCATTCATTCATTTCATTTACACCCCGGACACGAACTGGGTGATTTGATGATATATTAGAACTTAAAACATATTCAAACTAATTAATTTACATGTATCATAATGATGTATCAACGTTATTTGATTTAAAGCCCCAATACTATGTCCCAATCTTCATTCTGGTCAACAAATCGTATTATTTTATGATATAAATTTCATCTTAACACACCTATTTTGAAAAATTCAACCAATTGATTTGAAAAGTCTAACGTGAACCTTTTCAAATGTGACTTGGATTTTACAATATTTTCGAACCCTCTGGACAAGTAAAATAGGTTGTAATGGATAATTTACACAACAGGTAGGACACTTAAACATCTAGTACTTAGAATAAGGGTATTATATTTATTTTCTGGAGCTACCAAGCCAGTAAGAATGTTATTGTCCCTTTAAACACTATTTTATTAATTGTAAAGTACAATAGATAAATATACAAAGACTACGATAACAAGTTAAGCTTATAAACACCCCTCTAAGCACATACATTATCATTGTTCTATGAATTTTATATTCTGATTTTGTGATTGTATATCCGTTGTTATAGATGCATTGTATACATCGAAAACAAGTCAATGGGTCAACGTACACAAATATCACAGCTATTTTTATAATACAGGTAAGCTTTTTAAATACATGTGTAGGTAACTACAGACAGACGACGCCCCTTGACAGACGTAAATCACATGTAAGTATATTTGCGGATTTATTTAAATGCAGTTGTACACAAATTATTCCAAAGTATTGATTTTTTTAAGATTATTTTTAAATTATGTCCATAACTAGATGTAGAGAAAATTAATGAGGGCTGTTCGGCTAACAGAGAATTTGTATGTGTCGATAGTTTTGTAATTATAACAAGCTGATATCCAAAAATAAATAGATGACACTTATTAATTAATCGCACAATTATTGTTTTCAAAAGTATGGAGCAATCAAACTATACACTAAGTTCCATCACTATCAGATAGAATCAAGATTATTTTGTCCGAAAGCATCGACCAATGAAATTGATTAGCTCTGCTTAGCTTCAGCTTGAAATGTTAATCGTTGAACTCAGTCAAGCCATACACCTATTGAACATCTACATCAAGTTTAAACAACCAAATTGCTTATCGCCCTGCTTACCCGGAGCAGCAAATGTTTCTTATCAATCTTAGTCAAGGTATTGATGTAATGAAACTGTACACCAAGTTTAATCACTCTTACTTAATTAGAACTAAAGTTATCGTGTCCCAAAGCATTGACCAATCAAATTGTTTACCTCCGCTTACCCACGGGGGCCAAATAAACACCTACACCAAGTTGGAACATTCTAGCTCAATTAGGAGAAGAGTTTTTGTGTCCCAAAGAGTGTGACGGACTGACAGACGGACGAACCCATTTTAATAGTCCTCCAACTTTTTTCGAAAGGCGGGGGACAAAAACAGTTTGTGTTAATCTATATAATTTGTTTTGCATATCTTGGGTGTGGTAAGAGGAACATTCTGGGGTTTGTTTTTTTTTTTTTTTTTTGGGTTTTCTGTCCTGTTCCAACGAGTAGACACTATTCCGTGTCGATATGTTGAGGGCTTTCATTCATTTCGTTTTGGGGTTTTTAATATGGGGGATAAATGATAATTTCTTATCACATATTAGCCGAAAAAAATTGATTTCATCCACTATTAGAAGAAGATTGCTATCCAAGAATAGTTCTTGATCGGGATGCAATCCTCGTTTTGGACAGAAATGCGTGCTGCAGACGCCTTGGATTTCAAAAAGGGAAATTCATTTTCGGTTGACCATTGCTGAAGTGAATTCAAACAAAGCAGCAACTTGCGTTCGATTATCCGCATGTCTGTAGAACCAAAGCACATCTAAAACGTCATCAACATAAAAAGCGCCGTTTGTACCGGGTTTAAGGACAAGTTTGGATGGTATTAATTTCCATTGCAAAGTGTGTTGGAGGTAGTATGCTTCCCTGTGGAACCCCATTTCTGCGAGGAAATTGGTCAGAGAATATTGATCCCAGGCGTACTTTAAATGACATTTTTTCCAGGAATGTTTTAATGACGACATGTAAGCGACCTCGTAGGCCGAGGTTATGGGGATCTTTCATGATACCATGTTGCCACGTGGCATCATATTCTTCCTCCAGATCGAAAAATATCGCAACTAAATGTTGGTTCTGGGTGAAAGCGTCCCTGACGCACGTTTCAAATCGAACAAGATGTTCAAGAGTGCTCCGTTGGGACCGAAATCCACATTTATGGCCTGAAATGAGGTTGCTGAACTCAAGGTACCAAACAAGCCTTCGATTGATCTATCTCTCTAATTTTTTGAAAATACTGCTAGTTAAAGCGATTGTAGGATAGTTCGTAGGATCTTTACCCGCTTTAGGGATGGAAATTATGGTGGCTTCATGCCAAGAGGGCGGGAAATTCTAAGGAACCAAAATCCGGTAAAAACAATCTATTAAAATGTATTAGAATTTGGTAGCGAATTTCATCTGGACCAGTTGCAGTCGCTTTATACCGTGATTTATAAATTGCAACGTTTTTGGTTCAATCATGGTTGTTAGAATCGCCTGTCCAGCTACATCTTGAAGAATTAAAGTGAATAAGGCCATGATCTTATCTGCATGTACTAACTCTTTTGCATCAAAAGAGAAGAGGAACACAGATTCAAACAGAGTCCAATTAACATTATGTAACTTCATCCTCAGTGGTATTTCGACCTAATAATAATAATAATAATGATATTTTTATCGCGGAACTATTCAATCCACTAGGGAATGCACTAGGCGCTAGAAAATGTTCTCACTTTGGAGTGTTAATGACAGTGACTAAATAACCAAGTTTTCACTTTGGATTTATAAACCGACAGAGATTCACATTATCGGATATTTTCTGGAAGTGTATTCCAAACAATTGATGCACTGTAACGAAAAGTTCTAGATCCAAAAGATTTAAATTTATAGGCAGGTACATCTAATAATAGTTTCCCTTCTGATCTTAATGATCGTTTAGGTTGATAAAGTGATACTAGATTTTGAAGGTAACCCGACGCGAATTTATTTATCGATTGATATGTTAACGATAAGACTTTAAAGTTGATCCTTTCTCGAATGTAATTTGTTCAAGACTGGGGTGACCTAAGATGGATCGCCGTTATAAATTACGATAGGAAAGTGGTCACCACCACATATATCTTCATTTACCCTCCATATGTAAAATTTTGAAACAGGACGGGAGAGCAAATGGTGAGATCGAGGGAAGGAAAAGAAGCTGTGGTAGGATGTAGACCAGTAGCAATCTCGAAACCAGAAAAATTTTTGAAGAAATTTCTCTGGTGAATCGGATAGCCATTTTACCGGAAAATGACATGTAGTTCCTACGCGCAGAATTTCTCGTTTATTTGCCTCATACGCCCCTGATTCCTGATTTTACGTGCCTGGATGACCGAATCACTTAAAAATATACACACGCGTAGCAAAATAGATCTTTACAAAAACTTGAATTTGTTCGTTTAGAATCCAATTTTTATGTCAGCGAGTTGACTTTGACTCAAGGATCATTTTACAATAAACGAAACGGCGATCCGACCTCTAGTTTTCGAGAAATCGACCCAAAAAGATTGACCAATCAGGTCAGAATGGGCGGGGCTTACGTTTAAAAAAAATAGACGGTCTAATGTGCCAGAGGCCTTTGGCTCCGCGGCTGCCTCTGGGAACGAGATTGGACAAGTAGACGACTCTTCATTTAAGAAATTATTAGTGTCAATGAAGCCCGCCTCTTGTTTACCTCTGCTGTTAATTATAAAAGGGGGGGGGGTGCCACAAGAGCATTAAGATCGTTGGGTTCAGATGTAAACTAGGGAGAAGATATATAGAGCAGTGTTACAGGAATATGTAAAGTGACTCTTAAGTGCAACTGTCAGTAAAGGCGAGTTGAGGGTGACTTGATATTCCATTAAGAATAAGAGAAACACCCCGAAGAGCTCTACCAACAAACTGTCTAAAATACAAAGTGGCTGAATTCCGCTAAAGTTTCCTGTAAAGATATAGCTGAAGGATTGTACTTTTGAATTAAAGTTTGGTTTTAAACTAAGGTAATTCCATTGAATAATGGAATTTAACATTGTCTGGTAATTTTATTAGTTGGCCGCTTACCATGTGGGGCCGTATAAACATCAACGACGGCAGTACCGCCCATCAGATCGTCCCCCTTTTCCCTTCCTCTCGAAAGTTTTTCTTTCTTTGAATTACCCTTTGACAACGACCATGTTACAGGATGACAGTTTCGGAGGGGGGGGGATGATGGTTCTTTGCCATTCTAGATGGAAGTGCTGGGAATAATCCCAACATCCTCAGTTTGAGACACTGAAAAAGAGCCTTCGTCAGACCATGTTACAGGATGACAGTTTCGGAGGGGGGGGGAGATGATGGTTCTTTGCCATTCTAGATGAAAGTGATGGGAATAATCCCAACATCCTCAGTTTGAGGCACTGAAAAAGAGCCTTCGTCAGACAAAGATTTCATAATTTGATCGGCGCTCTCACTCGTTTGACAAGAGCTCGATACCCCTTTATTATGATCTGGTATTAATAGTTTAGGCAGTCCTCTTTTCTGTGCCAGGTGAGGTCAGTCTGAACAGAAATGCTATTGGTAGGAACTTTTAACTGCACTTGAGTCAGATTTCGCTTGTGGCGCAACGGGAAAAGTGCAGTCAGTTCTACCTTCTTACGGGCATCGAAGTAAGATTTGTCCGTTCAGACATGATCTGTTGGATTCGTTTCTCTTTTTGCCAAATAGAACATTCGCGAGAGTAAGCAAAATGCTTCCCGTTGCAGTTTACACAACAAAAATCGTCCTGGCAGGTAGCACTCCCATGGCCATCACGAGCACAGGTGTCTTTAAAATTTAAATTATTAAAACTATACTCTCCCAAAAAAAGAAACGCAATGTGACATTTCGTCGTCGGTATAGCCCCGCTCTACCATTCGCCTCGTTGCAACAGGAACCGCGACACGGCGCTGAACCAAACTGTTCTTCAGTGTTGCTGTGGCCATACGCTCAGTGTCTGAACCCACTTAACAAGGATTTCACGGTGTCGGCGTACTTCAAATCAGCAGGTCTAACGGGGACGTCTGGCTCGTAATCCGGTTTCACGTAGGCGTTTACAGACTCGCTGGTCTGATATTCTACGTCGTCCGGGAATTGCTGCTGCAGAAGAGGTCGCTGTTGGGAATAGTTTCCGACAATGACGTAACCGGAAGTGACGATTCAGGACAGGTGGGGCCACTTTTGTTTTGCTTGAGCGGTCACGTGTTGAACTTCGCTGTCGGTACCTATCCCAAAGGCGAGAAATGGAACTCCGGGAAACATTCAGCAGCCTGACGACATCTGTCTGGGATTTACCTGCTTGTAGTGGACCAATAGCGTTGTTGCGTTGGTCTTCGTTCAGACGTGGCATGACTTGGTTCGTTGAGTGTTTACCTGTGCAACTGATTTAGAAACCGATTACTCAGGGATTTTAATGGCCTTAGATTTAAGTTCCATGAGAAAAGCTTGCGAGGTTGTTAAATTCATGTGTCTTGGTGCAATCAAGAGAAAAGAAATTTCAGCGAAAACGATGACCAGTCACAGTTAGTGACCCTACATATATGTTTGCAACTCACTACCTGTACATATGTCCACCATTGTTTTTTTTAAACATAAAAATTTAACTATTTCATATGTTTGGAGAGAACCTATATAGGCCTTTGCCTGTTGTTCAATCCATTTCAGTTTATTGAATGAAATATTGTTTACAATAGGTGTCTTTACGTCTTAAAACTGTGTTGCTGTGTCCAAACTTTTGGTATTTGTAACACCTAAGAGGTATTTAAATAACGTGCCTTGGGAGTCTTTCGGTATTTTGGGACGATTGGGGATGTAGGTGCTTGTGGCAACCACCTTATCCCCCTGCTGCCTTCAAGGTCCCGACAGCGAATAACTTATTTAAATGAATTCAATGATCTATGCTGTGACACCTATCTATTAAGGATGTTGATCTAAGCAGCATGCTGTTCCTTAGCTTATTCTATCTGAAGTATCCCGTGTTTAAGTTTTTGTGATAGCCTGTAGAATGTACTCACGACACAAAGGTAAAAAACCAACAAAACATTGGAATTGAAAATTATACATTCCACAGAGCTAAAACGACCAAGGTCATTCTGACCTCCCGTCTGGGTGAATCATGGGCCAAAGTAATGTGTTGCAGAGAAAGGGCTCGCAAGCCAAATCCCCACTGAATTACCAGTCACCCCCCACCGACACGGCTCGCCCATTACAGGTTGTGCTTTTATTCGCCTTTTATGACACGCGTGGGGGTATATTCTTAAATTCTCCCCCATACCCCAAGGGGGTTTTTCGGTAAGATCTCAACATCAAAGAGAACGTCCTGATCCATGGACTGTGCATGGATTTTTAAATAAGAATAAACCAATGTGTATATAGCCACTGACAATGGTCGTGGAATTTTGCAGACACGAACTTCAATAAATTAAGCCTCTTACAGGTAAATTCCTATAGGTCCAACTGCGCTAGTATCTAGACTTTTAAATATGTATATAATTATAAGATGTACTACTTGTTGGAGTTGACGTGCCACCAAAGCGCCATTTCATTCATTCGTACATATTTTCAGCCTTTTTCTAAAATCCTAGGTCCGCGCCCGTAATGAATACATATATATTAATTTTGTATATTTATTTCAAATCAGGACATAAAAGAGAATCCATTTGAAAGCGCTGTAATTCATTTCCACACATAAACCAAAATATGAATCAGATATCTATTGTACCACAAATCTTTAAATCAATCAATTGTATGCGATATTGAAAGTAAATGAATGGCTGTTTGCACACCTTTAATAAATGAACATAATAAAACGCCAAAAGCACGGTCACTGAAAGTGCAGTCGTGCGTATTGAGACATGTACGTGAAATAGCTTTATTTAGCGTCCGCTTAACTGTCGTATGTGAAATAGCTTTATTTGGCTATATATGCTTTGTTAAACCTATTTCGTCAATGAAGTCCCAGTTTTAAGCCTCGTGGTGAGTTTGCATATTTTGATGGCAGAGGATATTCGCCATGCGCATGGCAAAGAGTTATTCGCCATTCGTTTACGTTATTTGCCATTCGTTTTTGTTATTCGCCATTCTTTTTTTTAAATCGATATTCTCTGGCCTATCACGATGTCTGGTCGAGTGGTAATGCCACAAAGCACTTAAACTAGTTTAACCTCATCCTACAAAATGAACATATATCATTCTCTTTGCAGTAAAAATGCGAAAATAAATACTACAACAAACGTCGTTTGGCAGAGTGCCATTGGAGGTCTATTTATAGTCTAGCGGTGACTACCCGAAAGAGTACCATACCTTATGACCTGTCAGTTTAAATAAGACAAAATAGTTTTATTCAAGTATATGAATTGGAAATAAGCATTTTTTGAAAATAAAAGGTTCCAGTAGATCAGAATGTTCTGATCGGAATACATCAATATGAATTTCATGCTGGGCCTATGCTGTAGAATAAAAGGGTTAAATTACTAGGGGGGTAGGGATGGCCTAGTGGTCTAGAGTGCCGCTCTTTGACCTCTAGCTTGCCGGTCACCTCTGGCTTGCGGCTGTGGAATCGATCCCTGGTGTGAGCGTATGTGGCATGGAGATAGGTGCGCCTTCTCGACCTCGTGGCTTTCCTCCGTGCACTTCGGTTTCCCCACACTGCTAGAAACCTGTACGCGCAAGCGAATTATTGAAATAGAATTAAAACCATATTATATGTTAGTCCCGCTATGACCTAGTTTGTGTCGAGTGGGCGTTAAACCCCATTTCTCTCTCTCTCTCTCTCTCTCTCTCTCTCTCTCTCTAAATTACTTAATTTGTTCACCATTTATATTTATACGTGGAGAAATACCTTTTGTTGGGCCATGTTCAGGAGTAGGGTCGCCTGTCCAACCACATGGGTTTTCTCTGGGTCCTACCACTGCTTAAGACCCCTACGCGCAAGGGAATTATTCAAATAAAAAAACCCTGAACCATATGTTAGTCCCGAATTCCCCCACCCCCTCCGATATCTAGCCACAGCTAAAGACCCCCCTACGCGGAAGCATATTATTGATATGAAATTGGACCTTGTGATAGTCCCAAAAAGACCTACATTGTGTCAAGTGGACGTTAAACTCTCTCCCTCTCTCTCTCTATTGGTAGGGAATGAAATATAGGAATGGAAAATAAAATATATAAAGTACAGGTCGCAGATAAAACATGCGTTTGGCAACGAAATATATGGGTAGGCGGTCGGGCAGATCAAATAGAACAATTTCAATAAGCCTCTATTGCTTTCGCTCGACAGGAATGGAATTAGTCTAAGTTTGTATTTTATATACTTTGTGATAAACAAAAGTACAAAGAAATGCGTTTTCAATGTTCCAGGGGCCTATTTCACAAAATTTTAACTAAGATAAGATCTGAATTTTAGTTATTTGATTGGACAATATAAGATTGATTTTAGTTCTTAGCCAATCAAAATTGAAGTATCTGCTAAAATTTGGATTTTATCTTTAGTTAAAATTTCGTGAAACAGGGCCCTGGATTAGTAAAGATACAGAATTTTACAGAGTACGGAACTTTTCACATGTGTTCTACTTCCATGTACACACGATGTCGGTTTCTCTGTCTTCGCTTCGCTGTGAACGAAGGCTTTCATTTACACGGCGAAGCTTCAAATAACAAATAACAATTAAAAATGGATTCTAGGCATGCAGTTTGAATAATAGCACAAACAATCTGCAAGGATTTTAAGTTTATTATATAAAACGAATGGCGAATAACCATTCTTATGGGTCTGGGTTATTCGCCATGCGAATGGCGAATATCCACTCCCTATTTTGATTGAAGGATGATTAATATAGACCTTGTCAAAAAGATTGCTGTCTTTTTGATAGCAGCGGGTGTTTTCATATTCGAGACGGGCCGTCCATGCATTTTTAATCTTTCCTTTTGCTATGCTTGTAAATTCCTGACTGCTATATTCTAAACTGTCTATTTCATTTAGTGACAATCCCTCCATGGCCAGTTTTTCGGCCTGTTCGTTTCCTAAAATGTTGACGTTCTCTCCCCCTATTTTTGATTTTTTGAATGTGTTCCCAGATTTGATGGATTGTGATAATCCTGTTTTTAGTGGAAATTGTTTTTATTGATTTGATACAACTCGGGGAGTCCCGACAGGATAACGGTTGTTTGTGGACTCTATACAGGTCACAATTCTTATCCGATTTTGACGAAACTTGAAATATAGGTTTATCCCCATACGATCTCGGCTGCTTTCGATATTGGCATGTATCGGACCGTTACTTCATGGATTATGGCCCCTGAATGTACGAAAACCATGTTTTTAGCATGTGGACCCTATAGAGGTCACAATTTTGAACCGATTTCGATGAAACTTGACATGTATGTTTATGACCCAAAGATCTTGGTTCCTTTCGATATTTGCACACATCGGATCGTAACTTCCTGAATTATGGCACCTGATTGTCCGAAATATCGCCATTTTTAGCTTATGGTCCCTCTGATAATTACTTAATATCTGACAACTCTTGTTGACTGCTCGGACGATTTAGCTGCTGTGTGGGCGTATGTTTCGTTGCCTGGCAACCTATTTTTCATAATATACTGTTACTGTTGAATCTACAGTGGTTCTAGAAAAGTTCGACATTTCCCAACATATATACAACATTGCGTATTTATTTGTCGTTCGTGGTTACCAATTATGTAGGTCTGGACGACTTAAATGTAAATTTATGCTAATTGTTTGATTTTCTAAAAACATTTTTTTTATCTTTTTATTAAGATACAATTAAGTTAAACAAACGTACATTTTACAAATCTGATTTGACAAATGTCTGTTTTGTAAATCAAATATTGATTTTAAGATACGAAGGTTAATTTTTCCCTGTACAAACAAGACAACAAAAGGTGAAATAAGGATTATGAATAAGGAACTAAGCAAACTGAATAACGAGCTGTTCGGTCTTCCATTTTTATCGATAGTGTAGCTCAAATAATTAGGGATTTTCTTCAGGACTATTTACGAAACATTTGCCCATTTTAAAAAGTCGTTAATTATAATTAGCCTCGTGCTTGCGTTCACCTTTCAAAATATTCTTAATAGATTTAGACCGCCCTTGCTTTCATAGATGTTAAACATATTTGAAATCAGCGACACATACTATATATTTCGATAATACAATCAATTATAAATGAATTAGAAATATATACTTTATTTACAAAAATCCTTCAGTAAATGGACATGAATTTGGTTATTTACTTTTTAAAAAACGAAGGCAATACGACTGGCTTGTAAACTGTTTCTTGGCTGGTGTGTAGACCTTATCTACAATCAAGGCCAGGGCAGGTAATTTGAAATGGTGTAATGACTGGAAATTAGATAACTCTTGTCAGGGATACTCCAACACTACACATGTCTGGTAATTTCATAGCTCTGTCAGGGATACCCCACCACTAGAAATGTGTGTCAGAGTGTTTTTGTGATACCTCAAGATGTGCGGTACACTGCTGTGTGAATTTCATGTGGTACACTTTTGGGCTAATCTAGACTAGTTGGGGGCATGACATTTTGGGTGTGGACTAACTACCACACACACCACCAAAAACCCGACAGACTTACATTTTGATGATACCCGATATACATGCATTTGTACCATAAAGGAAAAAATTGTTACACTTTTCAGCTAAGTTAACCCCCTGGGCTCCTGCTCTAATATGCCACGGGCGACTTGTTGCCCCAACCGCGGCATTTTAGCATAATCTACGTCAAATTTCAAATATCAAGGGTTCTTTGTCGTGCAAACCGATTGTAATACATCTCGGAATATGAAATATGGTTATACATTTTAATACGTGTAGTTTTGATGTTATTATTAAGTTTCAGTTTATTGAAATAGAATCTCTGGTATCATGAACAGTGACGGTGGTTGTTATCTCGTGCTGCTTTGGTTACTTGTACTGAAGGGTAAATACTTTCAAACATAATTCTACGTTAAGTGTAAAATCTTAGTAATAGATGTAATTATATTATTCACACAGAAATAGAAATGGATTTTTTTTCCCACAGATAAATCTTTAATATTTTATTAACTGGTATAGCATTTGAATAGGTACCACTAATATTTTTTTGTATTATTTTTAACACAGATTCTGTGTCACAGAAGATTATGAAAGATCATACTTACCAAGCTGCAGTAGTTGGCTGTAATGCTAGGTTGGTCTGGAATTTAAATGGACAGAATTATAAACCATCAGTTTTTAAGGTAAGTGGTATATGTCAAATTGACATTAAAAATATATATTTTCTTCCCGAACATAAATAGTTATTTCCATCACGACCAAGTTTTCTGGACACCTTATTCATTGACATTTTCAAATATCACCCTCGGTGATACTATATTGGCTTTCGATTTTATTTGCTCTCTTTTCCAATTTGAAAATCCTACTAACCAAACAGGTCGGTGATCGTTGTCCTTTGCATATATATTAAACCTGTCCCATACTATGCGTGTCCTTTAATGTGTAATGTACGGATTTAAGTTGTTTTTATCAAATCAGAAATCACAGCAGCTATACAATAACCGAAAATACTACATCGACAGCAGAAGCCAGGTTGATAATGTGACATTGACTATAAGAAATGTAACTTTCGACGATGGTGGTATTTATCGATGTCTAATAGATTCAACAGACGACGACGAAACTATTCATCTCAATGTAACAGGTATGGATTAAGCTTTAACAAAAACACCCTGTAATGTGTGCATATAATGTTTCTATGGTCTACTCTTATATAAAATTTCAACTGTCAATAAATCCCAATGAACTTTTTAAGCAAACGCTGGGATCGAATACGGGACCTGCAGGTTAGTGAGCCAATGTCTTACTCGCTGAGCCACCGTGGCTTCCATTAAATGTTCCAGAATATTATGACAGTTTCTTAACTTGAACGAGGTTGTCATACATAAATAAAATTAATATTTCTTTTCGACATAGAGGAGGAATCGTTCACGCATTTCCAGTGATGTCATACAGATGCAGTGTGTAATATTTAGATAAAGAGATAATTTACTTGTCCGTTTTTAAATTAAATTATTAAATGACGATCGTAAAGGATTGATTGTGGGCTGTTCACTCTGAACCGAGATATTAGTCATGGAATTTTAGGCTAGTCTCGGTCGTCATTACTGACGTTGATATGATGACAAAGTCTAGAGTATCCATTTTTACGTTAAATTATCCATCACAAAATTTATTCCAATCCAGTAAATATCGCAGGTTAACGATGGCATCGAGAGTTGATTATGGCCTGGATAAGTTAATTAATGCATAATAAATAATCTATATAATATTTGAGGCCAACTGATATACCCACAATAGCCAGTTTTTACGGAGCCCCTTAAGTGCACGATTCCACTCTTATATAATTTTTTCGTACATGATTCCACTCTTATATAATTATTTCGTTTAAACGAAATATTAATTCGTTTAAACGAAATATGAATTCGTTTAAACGAAATATGAATTCGTTTAAACGAAATATTAATTCGTTATAACGAAATAATTAATTCGTTATAACGAAATAATTAATTCGTTTAAACGAAATAATTAATTCGTTATAACGAAATAATTAATTCGTTATAACGAAATAATAATTCGTTTAAACGAAATATTATTTCGTTATAACGAAATATTACGGATATGTAGCAGTGGGCCCGGGGAGAATCCACGAGGTTGGACAAGCGATCCTGCTGCTTGTCGCGTAGAGGCGGTTAATTGAAATAACGGCACTTGACCCAATAACAGACCTCATGTTTACACTGTTTTCGTACTGGGGATTATGTGATTGGTATGAACTCTATGAAGCATTGGTGACATAAAGATATGGCCCGGGTTCCTCCCCCCTCCCCTATTCTGAGGATACACTTTAAATCAGTTTTTTTCTCTTCATAGGTTTTCGTAATGGGGATCATGTGATGGATATTGAGTCTATGAAGCATTGGTGGCATAAAGAGATGGCCCGGGTTCCTCCTCCCCCTATTGTGAGGATACACTTCAAATCAGTTTTTTTTTTCTTCATATATTGGTGTGAAGCATTGGGGTTAATGAGAGAACGGATCCTATCGTTTCCGCTACCTACTTCTCCAGAGACCCAGTTCCCAAACATTATCCCCCTTACGAAAACCCTGTGAACCCTATAGTTTTTAACATATATTTTAGGGAATTAACCATTGGGTTCACAAGCTTTAGAGGTCGCTGGTACGTTCCCGGTGTTGGCGGAAAAAGTTCATCTGGTTTTTATCAGTGATGCAGGACGGAGGGCTTGACAAGGAGAACTGTCAAGAAAGTTCATCTGGTTTTTGTCAGTGGTGCAGGACGGAGGGCCTGAAAAGGAGAGCTGTCAAGTTCGGACTGGGCGAACAAACGAAGTCCAGTGTACACCCAAATGCTCAAAACACCAAATTTGAAAATAAAAGATGTTAAAAAAAAAACAAAAAACCAAAAACTTTATCAATTTGCGGTAATCTTGGAACAGAGACACAAACTAGGTCATTTCGGGACTAACACGTGTAATCCGCTTTCGCGTAGGGGTATTTAGCAATGGGATGAAACTGAAGACCCACGAGGATGTACAAGCAGTCATACTTCTTGTCACGTACATGCAGTCAACCGATACAACGCCCCTTGACTCAATGGCGCACCACTAGACCACCCAACATTCATTTCGCTGGAACGGCAAGTCACGTAACACTAACAAATCGATAGGGTGTATACCCTTATGAAATGGGCTTAAACGTCCTACTGTTCTGCTTTGAGTTTCACTGGGCTATTGAAGATGGGCATACGCCAAATATTGTGCTTTGGGGGATGTTTTGCCCAAACAAAATCGCTACAGCCTAGACTTATATGAAATTGCAGCTGCCAAGGGATCTTTGTTGCGCACGCCAATCTGTACACGGGACCTCGAATTTTTCGTACCATCCAAAAGACTAGACAGTTGCCCTTGTCAGACCCTCCTTCCTGCATCACTCACAACTGGAAACCACGAAGAACACCCCAGATGAACTTTCTCCGCCAACACTGGGGCGAATAAGCGACCTCCTGGCTAGCGCGCTAGCGTCTTATCCACTTAGCCACCGTGGTTCCTACATACGCTTATAAACCAAACGGCTGATACCCCAAAACATATGTTAAAACATTTGCTGCTATCTGTTTAATAAGGTTTTCGTAATGGGGATCATGTTGGGGGACACGAGGCCTGACAGGGTCACTTGTCTAACCTCAAGGGTTCTTTCTGGGTCTACCTGCTAAATAGCATTACGCACAAGCGAATTAATGATATAAAAATGAACCATGTGTATATCCCGTATATCAATAACGATAGAGATCACGATTGGTTTTTATTAAGTTTTTTTTCAACTTCGTTGTTTGGAGCATTGGGGTTAGTCGACGTGTTCAATCGACATTGATTAATTCGATTAATCGAAAAGATTAATTCGTTTAAACGAAATAATTAATTCGTTTAAACGAAATAATTAATTCGTTTAAACGAAATAATTAATTCGTTTAAACGAAATAATTAATTCGTTTAAACGAAATAATTAATTCGTTATAACGAAATATTAATTCGTTATAACGAAATATTAATTCGTTATAACGAAATATTAATTCGTTATAACGAAATATTAATTCGTTATAACGAAATAATTAATTCGTTAAAACGAAATAATTAATTCGTTATAACGAAATATTAATTCGTTATAACGAAATAATTAATTCATTATAACGAAATAATTAATTCGTTATAACGAAATAATTAATTCGTTATAACGAAATAATTAATTCGTTAAAACGAAATAATCAATTCGTTATAACGAAATATTAATTCGTTATAACGAAATATTAATTCGTTATAACGAAATGTTAATTCGTTATAACGAAATAATTAATTCGTTAAAACGAAATAATTAATTCGTTAAAACGAAATAACTAATTCGTTAAAACGAAATAATTATTTCGTTTAAACGAAATAATTAATTCGTTATAACGAAATAATTTATTCGTTATAACGAAATATTAATTCGTTTAAACGAAATAATATTTCGTTATAACGATATAATATTTCGTTATAACGAAATAATATTTCGTTTAAACGAATTATTATTTCGTTATAACGAATTATTATTTCGTTATAACGAATTAATTATTTCGTTATAACGAATTAATTATTTCGTTTAAACGAATTAATTATTTCGTTATAACGAATTAATCATTTCGTTATAACGAATTAATATTTCGTTTAAACGAATTAATATTTCGTTTAAACGAATTAATATTTCGTTTAAACGAAATAATTATATAAGAGTGGAATCATGTACGAAAAAATTATATAAGAGTGGAATCGTGCACTTAAGGGGCTCCGTAAGTTTTAGCACTTGCAGTATGCAACTTTAAAATATCATTTTTTCCAATACAAGCTGCACAATTATTTGCGAAATAAACAAAAGATTGCAACATTTTTTTTAAAATGCAAAACAGATTTCCAGTGGCGAAATGAAATTCAAACCAAGGCCGTCAGTGTTGGTGATACTGTGAATGTTGTATGGAATTATTCTTGTAAAATTAAAGCTCACAACATTTGGATATATAGACAGAACGGCACAATGGTAGGTTATTCTGATATAATCACTTTAACGTGTGTGTACTGTTGACATAAAAATATAAAATCCTTTATGGCAAAGCTTAAATTAGTTCTTTACCATTCAGAACTTCAACATTTCGTTCTTAACTTAGTGCTATTAAAAGTAGGCCCGACTTTATGATTCAACTAGCTCGATACTCGGGTTCGGGTGGGGGGTGGGGGGCTAGTGGTCTAGAGTGCCGCGCTTCGACCTCTAGCTGGCCGGTCACCTCTGGCTTGCGGCTGTGATTTCGATCCCTGGTGTGAGCGTATGTGGCATGGCGATAGGGCGCCTTCTCAACCTCGTGGGTTTCCTCCAGGCACTCCGGTTTCCTTCCACTGCTAAAGACCCCTACGCGCAAGCGAATTATTGAAATAAAATTAAACCATATGTTAATCCCGAAATAGCCTAGTTTGTGTCGAGTGGACGTTAAACCCCATTTTTCTCTCTCTCTCGCTCCCGGGTTCAAAAATCTGCTTAATCGCCATATTCTTTCCAGTACGCTTTCTTGATAGCTTAAATCATCCGTTACTATTATTAAACATTGCGTTAAAACAGTTCGGCTGCAGCCCAACATTGATTTTGGGCTCTGTTGAACTCATAAATGATCTTGACTTCATACGTCATGGTGGTGTCGGGTGGGTAATTTGATAAACCATATGCGGGGTGGATCGCGGCGATGAAGCGTGATGGGCGAACATACACACATCATTAATTTTATTTATATAGATTATTGTGTCTGCTTGCGATTGTACCAGATTTTTATTTTATAGAGAGACCTTGTTGCTGGGAAACAAAACACAACTGAAGCAATAAGCAAGAGAATGGCACTTTACCATACCAATGGTGTCGATGAGACCCATACAGTAAATTTTACTGTTCGAAATATAACAATTGGTGATCTGAAATTCAAGTACATTATAAAATTACAGTTCGGTGATGACTGCTTTAAATATGAAGAATCCGTAAAACTGAAGGAAAGTAAGTTGAACTTATGGTCACTCTTTCTATAACACCGGATTCTTCGTTTCGTGTGACATCACACCATTGCATTTAAAATACCGGACCAAATTGGTTATCTTTTAGGTAGTTGCCATGGCGTCTAATGCACTGTTTATCCCCAATTTTATGTTTTAGAACAACGCATACACATATACAGTGAAACAACAATTATTAAAGCTCTACCCCAGGATGATGTTAGTTTTATATGGTATTATGAGTATAAGTATCCTGTATTAAAAATATTATTCACAAGATATCAAACAGCAAATCAGGTAGGTTTAATCGGCTATTAAAATCCAATCAATTTTGAATGTCTATGAAATCGAAACATAATATACTATCTGTGTTCAATGTGTGCCAGTTCGTCATAGTTTTATAGCAATATTCGTTAAAGGAATAATCCCAGTTACATTTTGGGGCTTAAAATTGCTTAATTTTGTATGAAAGGCCTTTAATAACTTATAACTTAGCCCCTAGTAACTACCTCAAGCGTTGTGATACGTTTTCAAAAAATTTCCAATTGTCGGTATTGCTCTTTGTTTGAAGACCGGCGTCTTGGTTGCATCCTAAAAAGTGCCTGGATAATACGCGTCTACATGCTGAGTGCCGCAAGCTCTCTATTTATGAAGTGTACAATAGGTATCGCATGTAGTCGCATTTATCAAGTTCAACTATTTAAAAAGTCTAGTGTCCGGATATTTGATTGTGGTGCGATTTTGACGTTCACGTCCAAACGACTGAATATTTTGAACTGAACTTTTCAGACAAGGTAAATACACAATTCCTCTGTATTTTGGCGTTAAAATTTCATACGTATACGAACTTGTAATTTTCAGATTCTATGAAATTCGGGATTCGCACTTTAACTGACATGCCCCTCCGGAATTTGGTTCATAACGTTTATGTTCAGCTGCATTCAATTTAATCGGTTTATATAGTAGGCGCAAGTTTTTTGTGCTCCACAAATGTAGGCTATCATATAACTGTATTGTGTTTCTTTTTAAAAGATTGACCGAGTCGGATATTGGGCTGACGGCGAGTTTGAATCTACGATATCGGAAGATAAAATAAAACTTATATTAAATAAAACAGAACAAAATATTACTAATGGTATTAAAGGCCAGATTAATCTAACGTTATTTAATGCAGCAATAGAAGATTTTGATTATATCTATATATGTCAAATGACATTTTCTGATCTACGGCAGAGTTCGTGGAATATATACCTTGAAGGTAAGTGACACCCTATAATATGAGGATTCAATTTTAACAGAGAGAACGTGTCATTCCTGGCCGGTACCATTTAACGGTTGCATTGATATCGTTGAATTAGCAGCAAATAACTTCTATAAATTAAAATATTTTCCACAAGTAGTTGGACGTCGTCATTTAATATACATGTACAAGTTAATTAGCTGATTAAAATTGTTAGTAATCACGCGGTGTTCATTAAGTAGGTGTTATGTCACTAACGTTTTACAAACGTGACTATTGGATAATATACATCACTATTGTCTAGGATTGTATATTCAATAACGCTTTTACAGCTAGATAAACACACTTGCTAACTAATGACTATTGTATAATTTCTTACATATTAAACATTAGTTTAAAATAATTATCATATGGATGATTTAATGACAAAAATGCACAGGTTCATAAGCTAAGGTATCAGCTTCCCAGTGTGATACTTCCTTTGTTATGTATCTTGTCGATGGTTATTTTGTGGTACGTTGGTGTGTGTACTGCTTCTTTCCATTTCAGAAAAGCCGCCAATGAGAACAAATGTGTCAACATTAGATCCTACTGAAGTTGCAGGTATAACCGTGTCTGTTTTATGTACCGTAGTATTAGCGGTAGCAGTTATACTATTATTATTAGTCAAACGTAAGCATTTTCGTTTAATCCTCTGAACATAAGGGACTTTTTTAGGATACAACGTAAAAGTTCTTTGTCTTGTCACGCCGACATATACCCATTCTCTAGAATGGGATTTAACATTTACAAATATAATATAAATTTCTCACTGGTAAATTTTAGGCGAATTTCTGATGCCATCGGTATCAAGTTTTATTTCCCTGGGTTGTTTTCTGCTGTAAAACTTAGAACTACCATAAATTTCACAAGGAAAGGGAGAATTGTGATGTGCAACTCTTTTAAGATATGAATTATTTATTTAGCTCTAGTTTGTATTTTTATTCATTCGTCATTCGGCCATATATACTACTTTCAAACGATTAAATACAATCCCTTAATAAACCGTTCAGGCCTATAAATACACTTACTTTTGTATTGCAAAATGTCATGGTAGTTGACAATAACATACGTGGGAAAATAAATGAGTACCGATCATTAAGGAGCAATATCCTTACTTTTGGTCGTTCGCTGTTGGCACTTTTCTGAGGACTAAAGACAATGGTTTGAAGCATATATGTGATATAAAAACAAACCAGCAGTGAGGCTGATGTCCCCTGTCGAAATCCCAAAATAAATAGATGACACATTAATTAATCACATATTTATGTTTTTTTTTCAAACGTATCTAGCAATCAAACTATACACTAAGTTTCATCACTCTCTACCACATAGTATCAAGGTTATCTTTCCGAAAGCATCGACCAATGAAATTGCCTATCTCTGCTTATCTTTAGATTGAAATGTTAATCATTGAACTCGAGACATTCATCTAATGAACAACTACATCAAGTTTAAACACACATTCTACCTCAATTAAAAGCAGAGTTATTATGTTCTAAAGTCTTGAAAAATCAAATTGTCGCGCCGTAGCCAAGCAGAAAATTCCCATAATCGAACTTAGTCAAGGTAATGATACTGTATGGGATTTTTATACAAAAACAAAACAGAGGAAATATATGTACATGGTGCACATTGCGCTATAATTACAGGTATGAATATCACTGCAGATCGTACATAAGATATGTACCGTGGTATATGCAAATAAGTCTTTGCCCCAACAGTCATATGACCTTGTGCTCTAACTAAAGAACGAAGCGTCATTTATAACTACATTAAAATCATTTTTCAGAACAAATTCCCCATTCTTAATCGCGTCTACAATAGGGCACTACTCACTATTGGTAGGGTGTTTTACAATGCACGAAGTGCTGAGTTGATATGTATGCTTAGTGTGTAAAACCAGCGGTTGCTTTACAACGTACGCCCACATATAGCGAGCGACTGGGCCCATCCTCATATTGCCCCTATGCTTCATGTCGAATACGAAATGAAAATCGGTCAAAAACAGTAGTCTGTATGCGTTTACACATTCATAAAGTTATGGATTAAAAACGAATTCGCATAAATAAGTTAATTGGCGTGAATTTACTGACATTCCATCCATTGTATTTTTAACGAATTTGCTACGGCTTGTGGAAGCTGGCTTTGGGGACAAGTGCAGTCACTCACCAGAGCTGAACCCCGCCTTGAATTGATCAAGACCATCTAATGCAGTATATTTATGATATATTTTATTATTTACAGGAAGAACTATCTCGTATCAACGATTTGGTATAAACCGAGGCCTTACAGGTAGTTCAATAATAAGATTTTCCTATTTGTATATTATAGAACGTGGCCAGTTTGGCTTGGTTGTGAAAAATGTTCATAATGTAAAAGGTATTGCAACAATAGACGAATTTTAAGTGGCTGAAAATATAAGAACCGGTGGTTGCCAGGCAATATACACCCACATGGATCGAAAACAAGCTAAAATCAAGCGTTTTGTCGTTCAAAATGGGGTCATAATCCAGAACATTATTGTTTGAAATGCGTAAATATCGAAATGGATATAAAGATATACACTGAAAACAAACTTGTGTTGTTATCAACACAAGTTAGGTGTTACTATTTAACAACACAAACTTGATTTGACTGACCATGTTTTGGACATCACCAGTTTTTCCATTTTATGCCTTTCAAAATACCCTCTGTAGAGAGTGACCTGTCCAGTTGTTCCATACAATATTTATGGAGAAGAAAGAAGGCACCAACCAAGGGGTAAAATCAGGGGGAAGTAATGGAACAAAAGAGAGCGAGAGAAATGGGGTTTAACGTCCACTCGACACAAACTAGGTCATTTCGGGAGTAACATATGGTTTAATTTTATTTCAAAGGGGTCTTTAGCAGTGGGGGGAAACCGGAGTGCCCGGAGGAAACCCACGAGGTTGAGAAGGCGCCCCAATCTCCATGCCACATACGCTCACACCAGGCATCGAAACCGAAGCCGCAAGCCAGAGGTGACCGGCCAGCTAGAGGTCGAAGCGCGGCACTCTAGACAACTAGATCATCCCAACCCCCATGGAACAAAAGCATAAATGTGGACATCACCAGTTTTTTCCCCTGTGGTCTTCATGTGTATGTCAATGAATTAGTGTAATAAATGTATACACTTTGTCAATATATTCGTGTAATAAATCTATAAACGCGTACTTTGTCGGTATATTCGAGTAATTGCAGTGTCCTGCTTAAAACAAACCCATTTCAGTTTCTTATCTGTGATATTATTGGAATTCAAACTACATGTTTAATATTTACATTTTACTCTTTCTTTCCAGAGATTTGCGTAGGCCGTGCACGATGTCTAAGTTATGGAACTGTAGACTCTGAAGGTAAAGAACTAGTAAAGTGAATATTCTCAAAAGGCAAATGTTCATAATTAATCAATACGCGATGTCAGGGTTTCCAGGATTAGTAAGCATAGCCGTCCGTACACATACCACTAGTCAATATAGATATAAGTAACATTTAAAGATACATTATGGGAGATTTTTTATAAAGAGTTGGCCATTCTTGGTATGGCAGTGCCAAAATAGATGATGAAAGAAGAATATATTGAAAATTTCAGTCAAATTACTTTATTCTGAACAAAGTTATTATCCTTGTAATTTTTGACTCAACTAGGGTGATGTTAGCAGCGATGTTTATCAATTTCCATACTATTACTGTAAACGCAAGTGACAAAAGAGCGTAAAATACCCAGTGGCGTCGTGCCCATTGGGGCCAGCCCCCCCCCCCCACACCCAAATTCCCAGAGAAATAAAAATATTGTTATTGATGTTATTAAGACAGAAAACCTGTGTAACACTATTGTAAGTGATAACAGAATCAGTTTTGTAAATATATGGTTTATTGACAGATAGGCCTACATCAACATTACATAAACTAACTAAACTATACTGGAACAATTACTACGTCGAGGACCATACTACATCGGAACACATCTAAATATATCCACTCCACCATTCCGCCCCGCTGCCAATGCAGCAGCTGAACTCGGGCGAATCCATACGCCGGTCTCTGCCGTCTTGTCGTCTGCTCTCTCTCTCTTTCTTTCTGGTTGTCTTGCCGTCTTGTCTACTCCAAGTTTGTAAACTCCTGTTTAAATACAAGTCGAATCCAAGCCATCCGTTGGTCTACAGAGTTGATTTGGTGCTTGTTGTGTAAATAAAGATCAAATTTATAATTTTTATGACATTTGAAGCCTAAATAAAGACTTGAAATAATCAGATTTGGCTCTTGCATAATGTATGTTTAACTAGGTCGGGCGATAGTTCGGAATATGATGTCAAAAATCAAGCTATTTGATAGCAGCAAAACATAAAGTGACCAACAAAATTTTGTATAATAAGAATTGTTCCATGTAATCGGATTCTCATTGATAAATGTAGTTCTACTAGTTGCTTTAACACTACAATTTATCCTTGAAATCAACCCATATTCAAGTATAAAACATTTGTCGTGAAACAAACACTTAATCGCTGGATGTTGGTGGAAACCTTTCAGTCATCTTTTTAATGCCTGTTCTATAATAACCTCTTGTCCTTACACCAAATGAACTCAAAATCTCCATTCACTAGAACTATACCTAAATACTACGTTTTGCCTGTTTGTGGTTTATATTAACAATAAATAGGTCAAAGACTACACAGACTTATTATAATATTTATAAGCTTTTCTTTCTTAACAGATATGGATCGACAAAATGAACATGTAGAATATGACGAAATTAAAGAAATTGAAGGTAACGTCTCTAATTAATATTATGTAAAGCAAATTTTTTACCTAATATATTGTCATATTATCAGTGCACAACACATACCAATGCAGGCACATTACAATCCTCAATACAGATAGAAATGAAACCTTAATTCCATGACCATTAGTCCGGAGACGTGGGGTTCAAAAGTCCCACATAGATAGGGTGATCAGGCGCCTAAACAAGATATGTCAAGTTTGAACGTTCGTTTGTTAAGTGAATATGATGTAAGTGAATATGATGAAAGTTTCAAATTAACACAGAATTGGAAAAGTGCAAGATTTCAATGTTTTTAGTAATTGTTCAATTTGACGTGAAAACAATTTATTAACCAAAACGTCACCTTTCGTTAAAGTTGCAATTCATATTTTTATGTTATATTTTTAAAATTTATTAAAATAAAGCCTTAAAATGGATGGTATCTATAAACAGTCGTATCGTATTAAAGAATAATCCTATTAATCCTATAATTCAGTATTGCCAGTTGTGAAATTGGCAAAAATGTCATATTTTTATGTTATATTTTGAAAATTTATTAAAATAAAGCCTTAAAATGGATGGTATCTATAAACAGTCCTATCGTGTTAAAGAATAATCCTATTAATCCTATAATTCAGTATTGCCAGTTGTGAAATTGGCAAAAATGTCATTTTCAACTTCAAATTCAAACGTTTGGAGATAGCTATTGCATGGGAGCAATAGAAAAACAAAGGTGGTAATTGTGTTATTATTTCCTGTGTTAATGAGTTATAAGAGTGGGGAACAATGTCTATGATCGTATAGTAGTGAGTTTACAACCTATTGAGCAAAAGACATAGAAATAATTATGTATTGACTTTCTTTGAAAACATGAAATTATCGCTTTGAAGTACTAAACGGCTTTGGAACATATATAGATTGCCGTCAAGGCTAATATATGCTTCGATCGATATTTAGAAAAGGGATCAATTTAATTCTAATGAACGGATGTTATATGAATTTGCTTTCTTGCATATCGAACTATTCATGTCCTAGCACATTACTTGTTAGATTATTGCAGTGTGGTGAGCTTGCAATTTTAAGAGCAATACCATGCCATCGTCAAATGTATATGTCGAATTAGTCAAATCAAATTGAAGTAAACTATTTTGTGAAAAAGTGAGTGTATGTTAATAATAACTGTATTTATATACCTTGAGTCGTGGGGCAACGCTTCGAGACAGACCGAAACTTCCGATCATTTCCCAGACTGGTTCTGTCTTTTACAAAATTGTGTTAATCTTAAAATGGAAAATGTATCATGTGGACGAGACTATTAGGAGAACAATTTGCTATTGGTCAGACATATTTACGTCCACGTCTAGAGAAAAACTTCCATCCTAATTTGAATGTCAGCTTATCAACTTTGTATCTGCACAGAAAAGAACCCAAACTGTGTTGGTTGGTATGATTAAAAATTAGCCAAACAAATTACAGCTTTACCAAAATCCTGAGCAGATGATTGAAATACACCCTCAAATGTACTGTAGATAGTGATCGTTAAACATTGTTTATTTTGATATTTAAAACTAAATAAATACATTATCTAGGTCAAATTTAATTAGCATCTCCTTGTTATATCTATTTGTTACAGAACAAAGACGTCCAAAACCTATAATTGCACACAAGGAAAGCAATGGAGGTATAGTAATAACTGTTGATAAACATTCGTTGGTCAGTCTTAAATTGAAAATAGAATTTTTGTCAGAATTTTGAGACAAAAAAAATCTGTGGTTCAAAATTCTGATATAAGTTGGTACACTGAAAAAAAGTTAATTGTTTCTATTTAACAAAAAAAAACTTGTGTTTTAACAACACAACCTTGTGTTAAATGTTTACATTCAACACAAACTTGTGTGAAAATCTACACATTACTTGTGTTGAAATTTGTGAAACTTGTGTTGAAATTTATGAAACTTGTGTGGTTTCATAAAAAATGGTGTATAACATCCATAAAAACTTGTGTTGTATTATCCCCCATAAGCGCCTTTCCCATGCCACACCTCTTTGTTTAACCTGTAAAGTTAAATAAAAGATGTAACAATACATTTGTTAAATTATTATTTATTTTAAAGTGATAGGCAAAAGGAAATGAAT
This sequence comes from Patella ulyssiponensis, assembly GCA_963678685.1. Lineage (NCBI taxonomy): Eukaryota > Metazoa > Mollusca > Gastropoda > Patellidae > Patella > Patella ulyssiponensis. Next base: position 6,834,207 of record OY783227.1, on the reverse strand, counting down.
ACTGTCAAATCAAAGCTAAACAGACATTTGGAATGTTAACAGACATTGCATTATAATACTGATAAAATTAGGTTACATAATGACAAAATCCCAACCCCCCCCACCCAACCAATCAAAAATGTTTCTTTACTCTGAAAGGAGAACAGAGAATATAAAGATATGTTCACAGTATCACTACCCCATACCCCACAAAATATATAATTAACATCCATCTAAATTTAATAACAGCCAAACCAAGCATTAATGAGATTAATTATGAACTAAATTGAAATACTTCCCAAAACTAAACAGGGCTACAAAGTCATTTTACACGTGATTTTTGGAGCATACACAGAACAACTAAGAAATGAAAAATGCACTATTTGAAGGAGATATAAAATAATGTAGAACCCTTTCCTCATTAAAAAAAACAAACACAATGAATCTTTTGTCTATAAAAGAAACGCCCAAACAACAAAAATTATGGGTTATTGAAAAATAAATGAAATACAAATATCAGGGAAAATGACATATTTAATTGTGTACAATATATGTATATACAAATCAATAAGCAAGTAGGAGCTGCAGTTGGTCAGCGAAAATAAGGCGTTGACCAAGAAATTTCGTCTGGATTTTCTAGCATAGTTCCCCCATGTCGGTGGTGTAGGACATGGCAAAGGACAATATAGTCGTTTGGATAGGACAATAAACCTATGTCTCATATATACATTGGCATTTATTTTAAAGAGAGATAGAAATGAGGTTTAGCCTCCACTCGACACAAACTGGGTCAAGTAGGGACTAACAAAGGTTCAATTTTGTTTGAATAATGCATAGCGGTCTTTAGCAGTGGGAAGAAACCAAAGCACCCGGAGAAAACCTGCGAAGTTTGAAAGGTGCGCCTGCTTCTTGTCGTGTATAAGCGAGGAATCGACACCAGTTTGAAATATTTTACTTAATGACAGACCTCTTGTTGATCCAATATGTGCGTGTGAATCATTCCGCCACTAATCTCCTGTGTTCACTTTAACACCTTTGAAATATTTGATAATAGAGTGGGTTGTAGGGAAGAATTACCATTATAAGACACAAAGCTAGGATATTAAACCCTATTCATTTCATAGGCAAGGGAAAGTCAACTCAACCACAGGAATCTGACCTTTTATCCGCGTATATATGCATACACCATACCGAACTAGACATATATATAATAAACAAAAGAACAGGAATGCAATGCCTGTTGAAGCCTCGATTTTACCTGCTCTCGCTTCGGCACGTTTTTGTTCCACAATTCGTAATGTCAGGCAATCTAACCTCTGCCAATTCACTCAGATATGATTTTTCTTCAATCTAGCCGTTTTGATTTGTACAAATACTCCCCACAAAACGATATCATAGCCATTTGATTCCAATATTTACATTATTTTCCTTCGTTGACGTTTGTCCTCAACTCCATGCGCTGACGTCAGGTAAAATCGAGGCTTCAACAGGCATTGCATTCCTGTTCTTTTTTATTTTATATTGTCTAGTTCGGTATGGTGTATGCATATATATACAGATAGAAGGTCAGATTCCTGTGACTCAACGTAGGTCAAGGGTTTTTAGTAAATCTACATTTGGTGTCTAGATAATGCCTATTAAATTCTTCATGATTTTCGACCAAATTCTAAGTGATTTATATGTCATTTTACTTTATTTTTATACATAACTTTCTGAAGAGAATTGAAATCTAACTGTGTTTGGGAGGATATTTAACATTAAAAACAAAAATATATTTAAAAAATGGGTCAAATGCATTCTTTTCAAGAATTATAAAATAAATTGATGGTTTAATATTCAAAAGCTATGGTTGGGTCATTATTATATATCAAATACACTTCTAAGCGTGTTCCTGCCTAAAAAGTAAAAAAGAAGGCAATAAGAATACTTTCAATGGTTCACAATGTTTAAATATACAATTTATTTTGCGACATCGAAAGAAATGGGGTCATTTCGGGACTAACATTTTTTTTCAATTTTATTTCAATATCTCTTGTGCATAGAGATCTCTAGCAGTGAGAAGAAACCGTAGAAAACCCACGGGATTGGACCCTACTACTTGTCACGTACAACCGTGGAATCGAAACCACGCCAGTTGACTCAATGACAGACGTTATGATACAGCGCGCACATGCTAACTATTCAGCCCTCTTTGCCACAGAGTCGCTATTTCGCTTCATCTTATTGTGTCTTGTCCAGTTACAGAACCAGACAGATTATGATCAAATCAAAGGGGTCAAAAGTCAGAAAAAAAGTCTTGAGATTTGAGGCTAAAGTATAATAATAGATCAACTTTAACTCACCCGGATCATACATGTATTGTGTCTCCAAATTCAGATCCCCTTCTACATCACGGTGCGCCTATTTACTTGGCAATGTTTAATCATTTTTGAGCCCATTCATATTCTATTTCCACCGATAACAATTTGGATATTACCTTTTGAAATCTATTTGAAAAGTAAAATATTGTCCATCATTATTTATAAAATATTGTCCATCATTATTTATAAAATATTGTCCATCATTTTTATAAAATATTGTCCATCATTTTTATACTACTATTTACTGTAAAAATACACATATCACAACTTGAAGACAATTAATGGATTTTATTGTCAAAAGACAAGCATGCCAAGTACTTGAAATATCAGAGCCCTAGGGATTACCCCAAGAAGAATAATTTGATTACCCTAAGGCTTACTCTTACATCGAATTCCAACTGCCAGGTTATCTTTTAAGTGCACGTCAATGTGTACACGGGACCTCAGTGTTTTGTTCAATCCAAATGTCTAGACAGCTGTCATTGACGGCCCTTCGTCCTGAATTTTCTTAGCCAACAACGGGGTTGAACCCCCGATCTTAAAATATGCGAGCCAGCGTCTTACCCACTTGGCCATCATGAGACAGTCATATCTACACGACTAATGATACCGTACCGTATATAAAGTGTGTGATATGAAATTGAAACTAAAATATCTATCTAAACGGAATTTTAGATTGAAAAAATAATTAAATGAAGTGTTTTGTCACATCAGCTTTAGCCGGGCTAAACACCTATGAGAAATTATAGGTGTGCTAATCACCATTTCCTAGATCTTTCTTTTTTTTGTTGGGGGGGACTTATTTGATTATATGATCTTTGATTTGCTATCGCATCTAATATTGAAACTAGAAAAAAAATAAATACCCGTTAATATACCTTACCATAAACAAACTGTGGTATATGAAATTGTAAGTAAAATATCTATCTAAAACCTTTTGAATCCCGAAGATCTTACCTAATCCATGAAAATCTGTTTTAATAACATTTTTGTCCATGCATGCGCCATTCGTGATGTTTAACGAATCCAGTTATATCATAGTTATGACTCGGCCGAGTCGTTTGCCCGAATCCTTCGTCTTAGTGTGTCCAGCGCTGAAAATTTAATTCTGTACTTTCTTTACATGCAAATATCATTTGAAACAGGCCATACTTTTATTTGATTCCCCGTTTGAATGTGACAAGGAATAGAGTCGCCTGTTTTCTACATGTCCTCCGGTTTACTCCCTTTGCTACATATCCCTATGCACAGGGTAAATCATATGTTAATCTCGAAATTGCATGCAACGTTAATTTATGCAGAATTAATAGAACACATCATACATAGATGGTAATAGAATTGAGACAGTGCTCAATAAGACATGCATATGGTTTTAAGGCTTTTACTGTTTTCCATATTTTAAACGACCAGGAATTCTCGCTTGTGTGCCATCATGTAATGAGTCAGTTGATTAATTAGTATTCCCGCCCTTCCAGTTAAGAACAGCATGTAATTTTCGGGATTCGAGTTAACCCTTTCATTGCTTTTCTTAAACTTGTTGACTCCCGAATTCAGACTTTGTATGGAGTTTATTTTTAAAAGAAAAAATATTGTTGGCGGTACACGTTACTTGTGTTAATGATATGAAAAAAACCCACAAGATTTTGTGTTAATGCAATGCAAAACAACACACAAGTACTTGTGTTGAGATCCAACACAATTTTGTTTTCAGTGTACTAGTAACATTTTAACAGAGACCGGATCAATATTTTAGCATTGTGTTTTTTATGACGCGTTATTCAATCAAAGTCATTTATTCTTACACAACAGCTACCACAAGCTGCAATGCAAAACAACACACAAGTACTTGTGTTGAGATCCAACACAATTTTGTTTTCAGTGTACTAGTAACATTTTAACAGAGACCGGATCAATATTTTAGTATTGTGTTTTTTATGACGCGTTATTCAATCAAAGTCATTTATTCTTACACAACAGCTACCACAAGCTGCAGATAAAGTAATACACGTGTACACATTATTAACACGAAAATCATTGTGCGTGTGCTATCCACAATTGATAATAATGAGGATGTCCCAAATGTTTTATGGTTTTCATTCTTTACAGAACGCTGCAGTGGGCTGTATTATGACGAAGATACTGACGAAACAGCAGGTAAGGTTATATCCATTGATGAAATTGTGTAGATTAGTTATTGCATTATATAATATAATCAGATAAAATTTATATAATTATTTATATTCTAAGAGTGTGAATTTGTTATGCTACTTACCCATATTATCTGTATTACAGATGTGTCACGCCCTAGGATTATGAACGATCGGAAGCTTGAGAGACTCATTAAAGGTATACTTCTGCAAGAATTCTAAATTTGTCTTAAAACGAGGAAAAGGAGACAGGAAGCGTTATTGCATCGCTTATGGCGCGACGCAATTGCAATGATGCAGTGTGTTGGAATTGTCTGGTTGATTGTACAATGGACTCTCTTAAAGACGTCTTATTAAAACAAGTACATTGGCGTGCGCATAAAGAATCCTTGGCAGCATATTGCTGAAGCAATGGCCCGAGAAATCGCCCTCTGTATTGGATTCTGATACTTGACCTTTTGAGGAGTGTGTCTATTCTCCCCGTTAAATCAAATCTATCCCTTCGGTTAATCTGGTGTATGGGTGCCCATGGTCGCAATAGCGTTTTTTTTTGTATTTCATTTAAAAAAAAATGAAAAATATTAGAAAAGAAACTTTTTTTTTGTTTTACAAAATAAATACAAAACTTTTTAAAATTTAAAATAATTTCTTTTTTTTTTAAAATTTAAAATAATTTTTTTTTTTAAATTTGAAACAACATAAAAATTTCTTGTAAAATTTGAAATAATAAAAAAACAATTTTAAATTTAAAATAATTTTTTTTTTTTTTTTTAAATTTAAAATGAAAAAGTTTTTTTTTTAAATTTAAAATAAAAAAGTTTTTTTTTTTTAATTTTCAAAATAAAAAAGGTTTTTTTAAAATTTAAAATAATTTTTTTTTTTTAAATTCAAATTAATTTTTTTTTTTAAATTTAAAATAAAACAAAATCTTTTTAAAAATTAAAATAAAAAATCTTTTTGAAAATTTAAAATAAAAAAAAGATCTATGCCGTCGTGGCCCATCGTCGCGATAGTGTCTAGAGTATCCAGACCCAGTATACAACTGTCATTAGACAAGCGAGACTAGAAACATTGTGGCCCATTGTTGCAGTAGTATCTCGATTATCATATGTGGGATCTATGAAGAAGGTATAGACTCGAACGACAAGAAACGATCCAATCTGAACGACAGAATCACCCTACCTGCAGAGAAGTGGCTCTGACACAGTGAACAGCCATGATATCCATATGACGTTATCTAAACGTCACAAGTTATAAGGTCACGTCAACAAACAAATGTCAACACCATGTTACATTGTAAACAATAGCCTTCTTGAAGTCTTTAGGACTATATAATTCGCATAGCCATAACGTCTTGCATCTTTCAATGATTTTTCACAAAAATAACGTTACAAATTTATATTTGACGTCGGCATATTGGCACTATTTTGTGCTCCGGTCGTGTCTATTTCAGATATACACAATCAATTCTGTTGATGTTTTTAGCGTGGGGATTGACTAATAGTTAAGTTATTTCAGTTCTAAACAAAAATTTAAAACTTTAACGCAATTTTTAAAAAAAGGGCAAATTCTGGCTGGGATTACTGCGCAAAATGGCCATTCATTGTGTACTTGCGAAAAAAAAGCCAGCTTCCATTTAATTTTCGTTCGTTAGTTACGTACGGAAACGAGCCTGTAGTTACATCAACATGTGAGTGACGGAACTTTGGCATGTTTATGTTCACCTGACGATGTCCACCAAGGCTGTAGTTATCTTACATCAACATGTGAGTGACGGAACTTTGGCATGTCTATGTTCACCTGACGATGTCCACCAAGGCTATTATCTTTGATATTTATATTGTGTGCCATTGCACTTTCGCACCTCTAACGACGACCTGGGGGAGAGCAGGGATTTCACAAAACTAAAGCTAAAATCACTAAAACATTGACTTTTACTAAAAAGAAGTGAAATTTTAAATTTTATCAGTTTTACGAAGATCGATTTTAACTAAGATTTAAATTTAATTTTAATCGATAATCTGAACAACAGACCCATCCTTCATGCAGTGCCTTATATATAGACATGAGGCCCATAGGTGTACGAGCCGGGGGGGGGGGGGGCAGGGGGAAGGGCAGCTGCCCCCAGACTTTCGGGCAAGCTGACTATGAAAACTGAATCTTAAATTAGAATCGATCTTCGTGATCGAAACTTATAAAATTAATCAAATTTCACTTTGTTGTGAGGTAACTATAGACTTGTTCGTTGTCGCTCGAGTCTATGTCCATCATAGATCCCACACAAGATAATCGACAATCTGAACGACAAGCCCGCCCAATATGCAGAGCCTTATGTAGATTGTAGATATAAGGCCCTGCCTACGGAGAAGTGACACAGGTCACAGGTCATGAGGTCAGCAAACTACATTTTGTACTGGAACAGCTTGTAAACAAATAAACAAACGTAAAATATTGCGTCGTATCAAAGCTGTCATTGTCAGCTTTGGGAGTTGCCTTTTTTACGCGCTTACTCATTGAGTAATAAATCCCCCGAAGAAAATGGGATTTTAAAAGAATTAGCGAGGAACGCTAGGCCTATCTGTCGCAATTATGCCGTCGAAGAAAAAAACAGCGTTTCACCAATATTCTTGTCGAATAACAACAACACGAGGATTTTCTCTATTTAAATATTATATATAAACCAAGAGATTATTGGTGTAAACGCGGGTTTTTCTTCCACACGGCATAATTGTGATCGACGGATAAGAGATAGGCCTAGCGTTCTTCGCGTGCCAAATGTCCTATACAACTTGCTAATTCTGTTAAAATCACATTTTCATCGGGGGATATATTATATATCGGGGGATATATCCCACTGACAGTGACAGCCTTGATACGACGCAGGTTTTATGTTCGTTGAAGCCATATTTTACGTTCGTTTGTTTGTTAACAAGCTGTTTCCAGTTCCGTACAAAATGTAGTGGGTTGACCTCATGACCTGTGTAACTTCTCCACAGGTACATGTAGGCAGGGCCTCATACATAACTATATATAAGGCTCTGCATGTAAGATGTGTCTGTTGTTCAGATTATCGATTAAAATTAAATTTAAATTTTAGTTAAAATCGATCTTCGTGAAACTTGCAAAATTTGAAATGTCACTGTGATTTTAGTAAAAGTCAATGTTTAGTGATTTTAGCTTTAGATTTGTGAAATCCCTGCTCTCCCTGAGGTCATCGTGAGAGGTGCGAAAGTGCAATGGCACACAATATCAATTTCAAAGACTAAATAGAGCATAATGGCCTTCGTGGAGATCGTCAGGTGAACATAAACTTGCCAAAGTTCCGTCACTCACATGTAGATGTAAGATAACTACAGGCTCGTTTCTTGTCGCTCGAGTCTATACCTTCTTCATAGATCCCACACATGATAATCGAGATACTACTGCAACAATGGGCCACAATGTTTCTAGTCTCTCTTGTCTAATGATAGTTATATACTATGTCTGGATACTCAAGACATGGGTCACGACGGGAAATATTTTTATCTTTTCTTTGTCATTTAATTTTTTTTTATTATCATTTCTTTCTTTTTTTGATTTATAGGGGTTTTTTTATTTAAATTTTTTAAAAGGATTTTTTTTCTTTTTTAAATTTTCAAAAATATTTTTTTTTTATTTTAATTTTTTAAAAAAATTTTTTTTTTACTTTAAATTTTAAAAAGTTTTTTTAATTTTAAGAATTTTATTTTTATTTTAAATTTTAAAAAGTTTTTTTTTTATTTTAAATTTTAAAAAGTTTTTTTTATTTTAAATTTTAAAAAGTTAATTTTTTTATTTTAAAAAGGTTTTTTTTTTATTTTAAAAAGATTTTTTTTTTATTTTAAATTTTTAAAAAAAAAATATTTATTTTGTAAAACAAAAAAAAAAGTTTCTTTTTTTTTTACTAATATTTTTCATTTTTTTAAATGAAATGCAAAAAGAAAAAAAAACGCTATTGCGACTGGTGTCTTCAATAAAACTTTGGACAGTAGTGATTTAAGGAATTAAAAACGGTGAAAGTCTTGTTCGTCTCATACAGTATTGTATCCGTGTTGATAGCCTGGTTTGTCTGCAATATTATGCTATGCACTGGTTAAATGGGCATAATAAAATCATGATGTTACGTTATGTAAACATATTTGGTCCAATTTGGAGCTTTGTTAAAAGTGTAATCTTAGTGATACGCAGTTAGCTATTGGTTGTTAATTGGACTATGAACAGTCATATTTTGGAACAGAAATTTGCTACCATTAAAGCAGTGTTTAGTTGGATTAGCTCTAATCAAACGTAACACTTCGGGGTGAATGCCTTGGCAGTTGTAATTCGATGTAAGGTAGGTATAGTGCCGCTTCCCGCACAAACTTTCCCCTATAGCACACTGTATGGCGTATGCCCGTCTTCATTAGCCCAGTCGGAAAAGAACAATGGAACGTTAAATTCCCTTCACTATTAATAATTAAAGGTCGCGGTGGTTTGGCACATACCCTTGTTGATGTCGAGAACCACCCAAACAAACCTGGTTATGTTTTAATTAATTGTATCAATTATGAATATATTTAATTATGTTATAATTTGTTTGCTTTCAGAACGTTTGACTGAGACACCACAAGAAAACGGATCATATAAAAAACAAGATATAGTAATTGACAAGTAAGTTTACAAAGGTTTATTGGTGAATGACTGTAAACTATATATTTAACCTTTCTAAAACAAAGACAGAACTGTCCCCCTTGAGCAAAATCTATATAGCATTAGTTATAAGTTAAATAAATTAACATGTTAAATTACTGCATTTTACATAGACAGCCTATAATAAATGATACTGGTAATCTATGACCATTTGCTGAGGGGATACTTCGACTGACAGCCCCCAGTGCCATCGGTACACAGATAACGGCGCCCAACACCTCCGTTAAATATAACGGCAAGTTAACGACATGTTAAATTTAACTGTGATCCATGTTATCTGATCGTTAAAAGTCAGATCGTTCTTAGTAATTAAGATTTATTCATAAGTAACACATTTATGTTGAACTGCTTTAAACGTTAGAGAACATCACTAGTGTACTAGAAGTGAATTTGCAATATGTTTTGAAAAAGTACATTATGAGTTTAAACATACATTATGCAAGAGCTAAATCTGCCTATTGCAAGTCTTTATTAAGGCTTCGGATGTTATAGAAATTATTAATTAGTCCTTTATTTACACGACAAGCTCCAAATCAACTCTGTAGACCAACGGATAGTTTGGACACAGTTTGGATTTTAACAGTCGTCCATTTAAAATTAAATCAATAAATGGCGGACCAAGCTTACCGTTAGTCGCTGATGTCATTACCGGAAACTGGTGATGAAAGGCCTGCCCAGCGAGGCTACCATAGCCATTGAGCATGTTATTTGATAATTAAAAATATGTGGCTTGGGTTATCGTCTGCCAAACAATCGATCGCCAATTCTTATGAAATTAAGATTTTCTTTTTTTATCATCTATTTTTGAATTTTTATAGCAAGAACAACTAACTCTTTATAAAACTCTTAACTAATGTATCTTTAACATCTGTTGGAACATTCAATTCAATATATAATCCACCTAATCGTATTTCCACACTCTTTGAAAGGCAAACTGCAATCACGTGATAAATATTTAATCCCCTCAACTAACATGTAGAAACTAACTACAAAATTTAAACAATATATAATTGCTGAACTCGGAGACAAAATAGAGAGAATTAAAAAATGAATTGGAACATAACATATTTTATTATTGTCATGACTTTTACACGGGAAAATGATTTTCCTTGCCCTAACTCGAATGCAAATATGAAACAAGGATTCGTTGCCTAGCGCAATCGATACAAAATGGTAAGTCCTAATTTATAGGTGAAAAAAATGTTAACTATTGTAATAAAATATTCCTGTAGCTGACACACAAAAAATTCATTTCTTCTTCACCTTAATCCATCCAGCAAGAAGGCACCCAAGAGGGGTCCAATGGTTGGCGATCACCTGAGAAGTATCGAGAAGACTAAGTTGAAACTCTTTGTTGGAATCAATGATCCACAGCCTATATGTGATTACCTGACCGATGAAGGTATACTTTTACCTGAAGACAAACATGCGATAGACATGACAGACTCACCAATAGAGACCATTAAACTACCAAACATTGCATTGAAAGATTTGGCTAAAATGATCGAAGGTAGGTGTACATATTAACAATATTTATATATTGATTCACGTGTTGATACAATTTACGTTAAACTATGCCCTTGATGAAATCAATTGAAAATAGACAATTATGTATTTACGGTTAATGTAAAACGGTCATGCATGTAATATCCATAGGATTCAATGAGAGCGTATACAATGAATATTAAATTGTGCAAGCTTAATAGCAACGCAATATATTCACGAGGTATACTTACTCATTTATTCGAATTTTTACTGGACATTGTGCCCAGACATTTTCAAAAATTGAAGACCTATAAAAGCACCCTGGTCTGTATATGATTACCTTGGGTTTTATTTAGAAGGTGGTCTAGAAAACGACAAAAGTATAAATGATATGGACGAAGACATCAAACGTTTAGAAAAGATTAACCAATCCGAACCAGTGCTATCTAATATACAAGATGCGATCAATCAATCCGAACAAGTGGCATCTATTAGACAAGATAACGTCAACCAGTCAAAACCAATGATACCTAAAATACAAGATGAGATCGACCAATCCGAACCAGTTGTATCAATTAGACACAATAAAATCAACCAGTCAAAACCAATGATACCTAATACACAAGATGAGATCAACCAATTAGAGTCAGTGGTATATAATGTAAAAAATGAGATCAATCAACCAGAATCAGTGGTATCTATTATACAAGATGACACCAACCAATCAGAACCAACGATGCCTAAAATACAAGATGAGATCAGCCAATCAGAACCAATGATACCTAATACACAAGATGGCATCAACCAACTAGAATCTGTGGTATATAATAAACAAGATGAGGTCAACCAATCGGAACTAGACACAGACGATATAATGTTAACTAATAAGACACCGGATGAATGTGGTAAGCACACTTGCTAGAATTTTATTTTTAAGCTCTCTCTTATCAAAAAACGTGGGATATCTTAATCGCAACGTTGAGGTACGTACAATATGTTTCTTATGAGTTTTACAATTATTGTTGACGGCAAATCGTAATATTTACAGTTACAAGGGGTGGTTCAGATAAAACCAGCCTTCAAAACGAAACTTTGATGAAAGTGGAATTTACACCTGGACGATCTTTGCCCCCCCCCCCTCTTCCTAACAAAGTCTATTTGAAGAAAGAGATAATAGATCTGGATCCGTATCCAAAGGTTTTCTTCAAATTGAGTAAAAATACTTCATTTGTCCACGAGTGTCTTACCTTAAATCGACGCATCCAAAGGCTGTATTTTATATATCCTTGGCAATGTGAAAACCTTAAAGGACAATATTGGTGTCCGTCATTATTACAGAATGTGATGGAACTGGTTAAATACATTCCAAATATAATATTAACACAAAAGATCATTGCGACGGAAGATGGGTAAGAAACACTTAAGTAAACGTGACGACAAGTGGGACAAACACGAGTTATTCTTCTATATAACTGACTGATGTACCGAGCGATAACAAACACACAGACGATTTTCATTTCACTGATAATCCCGTTAAAGATTGAAAGCTGTAAAATAAGACGATGAGATGATATCTCACAACTCAAAAATAGCTTGGGACCAACATATTGTTCACTTTTATTTCAATAATTCGGTTGCACGTAGGGATTTTAGCAGTGTTAGGAAACCGCGGGACCCGGAGAAAATCATTTTAGCAATTTATCACGAATAGAAAACAACATATTAGTAAGATGCAAGGACCTTCGGCTTTTTAGACTGAACAAACCATTCAGTGTTGTTTATAAATTTATCATTCGAGAAAGCCGTGGACATGGTGTGTGTGCCTAGACTTTAGATTCCCAAAGGCCTGGCGTTGACGGTAAATTGCGTGTACGAAAGATGCATCTTGTATTTTTTATACCCGAATACAAGAAATTAATTGTAAATCACTCATGGTAGCACACTCTGGTCAACAGTCACCATCATATATTTGTAAATTTATATACAATCGAAGACAAGAACATGTTGCTATCAATAATGTTGCCCATGTGTGTGTGTGTGGGGGGGGGGTGCCCGAATGGTTAGCACGTGCGTGCTTTATTATAAAGCCTGTCATTTAGCCAACGGGCGTATTTCAATTCCCCTGTTGTACGTGACAAGGACAAGGAGTAGGGTCGCCTGTCCAACTCCGTGGGTTTTCTCCGGGTCCTCCGGTTTCCTCCCTCTGCTAAAGACCCCTACGCGCAAGCGTATTATTGAAATAAAATTAAAAACCGAAATGACCTGGTTTGTGTCGAGAGGTCGTTAAACCCCATTTCTCTCTCTGTCTCTTCAAATATGGGAATAGGATAATAAAAAAAACAATCATGCCTTGTTTCTCGCGGTAGTATACATATTGTATGAAATCTACAACGAAATTGCATCACAAAGTCCAATTTTACAAACGCATCAAAATTTATTATATGGAAACATGATTAAGCAATACATGATACATTATCTGGAAAAAATGCCCTTGATCAAAGCTGATAAGATGAAGACATTGTTTTTGTCTCAATCTGAATCCCCCAACTTTTAAAATTGACATTAAAGGTCTGCTACTACAGTTTGTAAAGGATTCTGGAGTCATTATAATCTCATTTAACCCCCATGGGTTTTTCTCACTTAACTGGCATTTAAATGCCACTAAATGACTAACACTAGAAAATTAAGGCAGCTTAACTTTAAGGGAAATTTTTTTATACTTTTAGCCGTCTGAATGGGTTTGCTTAAAAGCCCCAGCTCCAGCTTTCTTTGGACATGCGCAATACGCTACATTCCTGGCCATCCTCGACGCCGTCTTGAATTACACCTTTCTGTCCCATATCTGGAATGTCTACCCAAGTTTTTTTTTCAATCTCCTATGGGTATCCTACAGGGAACAAGAGTCAAAATTAGGGGATATATGATTGCACCCCCCCCCACTCAGCCCCCGGACTATGTGTAACCCTTAAGTATTGGTCAATCTTTTGATGGGGCTCTTATAATTCCAATTGGATTGAAGCTAGGAAATATCTACATATACCGTTGATGGCCAAAATTGGTTTAATTTTCTTAATTAAATAAACACTATGCAAGGGCTAAATCTGCCAATTGCAGGTCTTTTTTAGGCCTGAAATGGTGTCTAAATTATTAATTCGACATTAATTAACTTATCCAGATCATAATCAACTCTCGATGGCATCGATAGCCTGCGATATTTACTGGATTAGGATCCTATCTGCTGCTCAACGTTTATTAATAATTTAATTTAAAAATTGGATAATCGAGACCCTGTTTTTATCGTACCGACTTTAGTAATGATGATCGAGGCTAGGCTCAAAATTAAATCGCTAAAACTTTGTTCAAAGTAGATCAATTTGACTGAAATTTTCACCAAATTCCCTTTACATTTTGCAGTTTTTAACTGTTATAGCGAGAACTGCCAGCTCTTTATCTAATCTCCAATAATGTATCTTTAAATGTTAAATAATCAATATAAGAACAATTTATCGTATATAAAACCGTGAAAAAAAAATAGATAAAGTCTATTGACGATGAGCGGGGTCAAACCACAGTTACTGGAACATTTCTGTTGATTGACATAGACCGTACCGTCCTAAAACCTGAACTGAACTGCCGTACGGTACAATAACAAGTAAAAACAAAATGAAAAGCCGGGTATTTTTCTCGTTTTCTGTTTAATATGTAACATTTTATAAATCCCCTATTCAGATCGATATGCACATCCACAACAAACATTTTACTACAAAAATAGTATAATAACCGTTAAAAACTTTCAACTTTGTAACTTAAGCTGCCATCTTGTTAGTCATGTGTCGTGAACTCGGTATAGTTTTAGCTACCCCAGTTCTCCAGTAGAAATCACGACTTCCGAGCCATTTATTGTAGTTTCGGACGCTATTTACCAATTCGTTAGTCGTATTTTCCATAAAACCAAGGAGTAACGAATACAGCATTAGTATGCTAGATCGTTCCCTTTAATATCAACATGACTGGTGAGCCAGCAAATTACGGTGTCCCTATATATATAAACAACAGGTTGCAGATGACGTGTAAATAGGACCATAATCACCATATTTAGACCTTAACGTCGATATAAAGGGTAATGATCAAACAGATGTAGATCCCAAGGCTGCGTTAGATCGACTCTTATCATCTTTTTTTTAATTCCATATAAAGATTTTAAAACTTGTATTAATCATTTCATTTATGGGCACTGGTAATGGTTTTGGGATCTAGAAGGCACTGTCTATCGAAAGGTCCTTTGACCTTGAAGAAATCATTAAAGGTCATATGGCAAGCTGATTTGTGTCTGGCCGAATATCCTAATTTAAATTTTGTTCGGTGGTTCAAAGTAATAAATAGCGCGAATTATGACTCCCAAAATACAACTTGTTTTATCGGGGTCAATTTTCGAGCGAGCCTTTGTTATTTACTAAAACATAGCTTAGACTGTGGAGATTCTTGTAGAGACATATCTCAGAGGTTGGGGGTCAATGCTATGATGTTAGTCAGGTAATATTTGAAAAATATTTATGGTTCAGTTCAAAGGCTATTCAAATCTGGGTTTTGGGATGGACTAGTGGTCTAGAGTGCCGCGCTTCGACCTCAAGCTGGCCGGTCATCTCTGGCTTGCGGCTGTGGTTTCGATCCCTGGTGTGAGCGTATGTGGCATGGAGATAGGGGCGCCACCTCAACCTCGTGGGTTTCCTCCGGGCACTCCGGTTTCCTCCCACTTCTAAAGACCCCTACGCGCAAGCGAATTATTGAAATAGAATTGAATCATATGTTAGTCCCAAAAATGGCCTAGTTTGTGTCGAGTGGACGTTAAACAACATGTCTCTCTCTCTATTCAAATCTGCGCGGAAGCTTCGGTGGGTTTGAGTCAGCTTAGCGTACAACCGTCACGTGAAAATGACAATGAACTTAAAGGCGATTTTCATCAAGGTTTCCATGAATTTAAATATATATTAAAAAAAAATAATTCTCTCTGTAACACACGCAAAAACGTTTTTGTACCCGAGATACAAGCATGCATACCTGTATGGAATTTTGCGCATTATAAATACACACTATTATTATTATAATTGATTCATGACCCTCGCCGTTCTCTTTGACCAGAATACAGATTTGGTTTGTGTTTAGCGCTCTATGTTTGGTCGAAAGCTTATCAAATTTTAAGATTTAATTAACAAATCCGTCGCGTAGATCCACTCACATTACATCACGTGTGTAATATTGGGTGATTTATGCTATTAAGAATAGTAGCGCCGGGCGGATGTAAGAATTTTATGACTTTGAAATAAACAAGTTGGGTATGATTGCACCAGCGGACATGAACTATAATTAGATACATACGTTTGTCATGTGTTTTTTATTGTCAAAATATTATGAAAATAACACAACAAAAAGTTACCTTTTCAAAATTCACTACAAAACTTGACAAAAAACTTTGAGCCCATGAAATTTTGTATGTATTGGTCATGCGCTATGGGCATGTTTTATGAATTTGGCGCTATATAAATGGATATTATTATTATTTACTGTGTAGATTTACTTGACACATTGGCAATAAATTATATTATAGTTCAAAAGTTGGGGGGTTTAGACGTCGTTTAAATACTGCCAAGATTGGTCTATTGTGGACTCCCAGGGGCAATTTGTTTAATTCTTTTGGTGCTGCGAACGCAAAGGCTCTCTCAACTAATTTTGACTTCTGGGCATACAAGTTGTTTTTTTATGGGATGGGGCGGCAACAAAAACAGTGTGTGCAGTAGTCCAGATGGAGTGAAAACCGAGTGGCAATCCCATGAAGTGTAGCAGCACAATTCTACCGCATGCATTGTACACTTGACAACAGAAAGTTAATTTTACAGTATTTTATTTTCTACTTGACGAGCGCTTAAATATCCCTACTTTGTTTTTTCAGAGTGGCCCGATGAAGAAAAAAAGGACGTAATAATTGAAGAACATACAGATTTTATAATCAAGCAGTATGTATACATTGACTTGTTATTTCTGTAAATTTACATTAATCGGGGACACTTTGCCATTAATGCAGGAGACACACTCATATTCCCAACTACAATTGTTTTTATACGCCCACATTTTCATGTGGACGTATATTGTCGTCACTCCTTCCAGTCCGTCCGCCCGTCCACAATTGTTTGTGAGCACTCTACAGGTCACAATTATTATCCGATTTTAAATACCGTTTGCATACATCACCGTTATGAAGGTTGAGTTTGAATTTCGTGAAATCGAACCAAAACTATCAAGACAAAATGACCGCCGCGTGTATGGGAATAGTGTAAAAAAAGATATGGTATTTCACGGTTGTGGACCTTGCAGAGATCACAATTGTAACTCAATTTTGATGAAACTTGGGATAACCCGCCGATCTTGGTTGCTTTCGATATTTATGCAAAAATGAAATGAAATGGGGTTTAACGTCCTACTGTTCTGTTCCTAAACCGGGCTAAGGAAGACGGGCATACGCCATACAGTGTGCTATGAGGGAAATTTTGCCCGGGCAGCGGCACTACGGCCTACTCTTATATCAAATTCCAACTGCCAAGGAATCATTTACGTGCACACAAATGTATACGCGGGACCTCAGTTTTCGTCCCATCCGAGCGACAAGAAAGCAGTCCTTGTCCGGCCCTCCGTTCTGCATCACTGACAAGGGGAAAACAAGCCGGAAAATCTGGATAAACTTTCACCGTTACACCGTAATGAAGGTTGAGTTTGAATTTCGTGATAATCGGACCAAAATTGCTGGACAAATTGGCCGCCGCTTGTACTCAAATAGTGTAAATATCTGGTATATGAAGGTTGCGGACACAATTTTGATCCGATTTTGATGAAACCGGACATATACCTTTATAACCAAAAGATCTTGGTCCTGTCGATATTCGCGCATATCGGATTGTAGCTTCCTGAATTATGGCTCTTGATCGTTCAAAAATTTTGGGGGTTTTGTTTGTTTAGCTTGTTCTCTAACCATCACTGGCACAGTCGCTGGTTTAATGTGTAATAAAAATATTCATTAAATGTTTTTTAAGCAAAAATTCGCAATCCTGAATTTCGGCTTTATCGGGTTTAAATTTACGATAGGGCTTTTGGGCCCCACTGATTTTGTTTCCAATATTAAATTACTATTGAATATCTTATTTTGGCCAAAAATCAATTTAAAATTTCTGCTCGTGATTGTTGATTTATCAATAAATAATTAAATTTATTTTAAGGACCTTCATACCCGCTTACATAGAGGTCGGGTGGGGGGGGGGTAACAGTACTGGAAAACGACGGCTAGTTTAGTATGGAGCGGAATTCACGACATAATTCTAACTCTTAAACTGGTAATGCGTATGCTAATATGCTTACTTCAATGCATGTAACTTCCTATTTACATATGTTAAATTGGCTATTTACACATGTAAAAATGCTAAGTTATATGACTAATTTCTTAAATATCGCAGTCTGAATTTGTGTTTTGTTCTATTTCCATTATTATTTTTAATTTACTCTCATATTTTTGATATTAAAGCAGGTAAACATTTTTACATTTTACAAATGTTACAAGATGCGGTAAAGGCGACATAATTCTAACACTCATTATGGTAACAGGTAGCGCTGTTTAACCGAACACAACCGATCTATTCGACCGATCCAGCTGGCAATCTGTTCGTTGGCAACCTATTCAGAAAAAATTCAGCAGTCGCCAAAACGCATCTATTTTTATCAAATAATAAAATCCAACGTAATATCTATCAAATGAAAGTAGAATTTATTATTATTTAACCATTCCTTGATCCGAATTTGGACTTAGAACAAAATACAAGTCTATCTTTACATTTAGAATATTTAAAAAATGGCTATGTTTAGGATGAGAGCGCACCCCTTTAATATACTATTCAAAAAAAGTAGGGGATATTTGATTTTGGGGGCATAATACTAAAATATGCAAATGACTACGAAAAAAGTCACTATAGAACCTAACAGAAGAAACATTTCCAGTTACATGTGACGCCCAAACGCACCAATAGCTACCGCATGGAATGCAGGTGATGCTTGGGATCATCATGGGGGTCCAACCCAAGATTTGCACGACTCTGACTTTGAATGTTACAGTCATTGTGGCATTGAATTCCAGGGTGGAAACATCAGTTTAATTGTTTTAGTGACCAGAAAACAAATTTTGATATGCGTCGGCTTATACAAAATGAAAGGTTACGTGCTCTTGGCATGCTACAGATCGGCACAACACAGGCGGTTATGGCGCGGACGATGAATGTTTCTCAGTCTGTCATAAGCAGGCTATGGTCCAGATACCGTGATACACAATCTGTACAGGACAGACCACGCTCAGGTCGACCAAGGGCGATAACTCAAGCCCAGGATCGATTTATCCGTACCTTGGCCTTGAGAAATCGTGTCATCACAGCAAATCAGATCAGCGCTCGTCTTCAAACAGACACTGGTGTGAGAGTGAGTGGCCAGACGATTCGGAATCGACTGCATAGGGGTCACCTTCGCGCCCGACGTCCTCGCGTGATCCCTTGTTTGAGAGATCATCACATTCAGGCAAGACGTCGTTGGTGTAGGGATCGTCAACACTGGGATAATCGACGCTGGAGCAGTGTGATGTTTTCAGATGAGTCAAGGTTCACTGTTGATTTTTTGGACAGACGTAGGAGGGTGTGGCGTCGTCGAAACGAGCGCTTCCAAGACGTTAACGTCATCAGACATGATCGATTTGGGGGTGGTTCTGTTTTGGTGTGGGGAGGCATCACTGTTGCTGGAAGAACGGCTTTACATGTTGTTGCAGGGCGTGTTACAGGCCAGTACTACCGGGAAAAAATCTTGGCAGTCCATGTTGTGCCGTTCGCACGACGTCATGGCCGCCGTTTCATCTTCCAGGATGACAACGCAAGATGTCACAGGGCCAGGATCGTTACAGATTACCTCCAACAACAGAACATCACCACATTACCTTGGCCAGCACTGAGTCCCGACCTCTCCCCCATCGAGCATGTCTGGGACATGCTTGGACAGAGGTTACGTCAACGTCAACAACGTCCAGCCAATGTCCAAGAAATTGCTGCTGCGTTGCAACAGGAATGGGACAATCTGGACCAAAATGACCTTAGACGTCTCATTAAGAGTATGCCACGTCGGATCAATGCTTGTTTGGCAAACAGAGGAGGATTTACCCGTTACTGACTTTGTTGTGATGCTGTTGTAACTTTGCTGTTTGACCCCGGGTATCATTTTACCCTTATAATGGTCAGTCTGTGCCTTACTTAGTCTAACGATCATTTGGAATAAATCGATGAATGTGAACTTCATTTCATTTTGTCATTTGTTTCTTCGTCAGTTTCATTAGGTGACTTTAATAACACTTAAAAATCAAATATCCCCTACTTTTTTTGAATAGTATATGATTGTGCCAACTTTTACTAATAATATTTCGAAAGCTTATTTAATCACCTTTCGGAATATATTTAGTTGGATGTCCAGAATTTTGCAAGATAATGTGAGTTAAACAGGGCCACCGGTTACCATAATGAGTGTTAGAATTATGTCGTGTTTACCACATCTTGTAACATTTGTAAAATGTAAAAATGTTTACCTGCTTTAATATAAAAAATATGACAGTTAATTAAAAATAATAATGGACATAGAACAAAACACAAATTCAGACTGCGATATTTAAGTCATATAACTTAGCATTTTTACATGTGTAAATAGCCAATTTAACATATGAAAATAAGAAGATACATGCATTGAAGTAAGCATATTAGCACACTTGGCAAATCTCGGCAGATTTCGGTACCCTACATCTAGCCTCGGCTGTATGACAGTAAGTGATATGTACCTACGCCCATACATTTGCGATGCGGCTACCGATTTACTTTAACAGGAAAACTTGGCGCTATTGAACAAATTGGGAACCTTTTCGGCTAGCGACCTATTCGACCGATCGAGCTGCAACCCGTTCGTTGGAAACCTGTTTAGAATAAAGACAACATTCGCCTTAACTCATCTATTTATCAACCAATAAAATCCAACGCTATGTCTATCAAATGAAAGTAGAACATATTATTTTTTATCCATCCCTTTAGCTCAGAATAGAAGTGTAATTTCGTCATTATCTTACAGCTGGATCGGTTGAATAGGTCGCTAGCCAAATAGGTCGCCGATTTGTGTTCGGTATGTAAGCAGCCATGTTTCATCCGGGACCTTTAAAGTAGTTCCAATATGGCGGAATTCGTCATACAGCCGAGGTTAGATTGTACCGAAATCTGCCGAGGTTTGCCGAGTGCATATTAGCATACGCATTACCTGTTTAAGAGTAATAATTATGTCGTGAATTCCGCTCCATAGTTTAGATGTGTTTAGTTACTAACTACCGAAGATTATGTCAAAGGAAATGGTAGCACCTAGTTTCTTAATGTGATTTTGACGCCATCACCGTGATGTATGCGGTTTGGGATGTCAGCTACATTTACCGAACTACACACACTCATAACAAGGAACAGCGAATATGTTTTAAAAAGACAATCTTAGATTTTCGGTAAACATACCTTTAATGGCAAAATAGAGTAATTAACGTTCAAAACTGTTATAGTATAATGCAGATTGACATAAATGCTGTTATTGTCTGGTTTGATCAGTTTTTGTAATTTTGTAATATGTATTTAGTAGATGTGATGAATCACAGAATGTGTCTCACATCCAGGCTTCAATTGTGTCTCACCTCTCTACTAAAATGATTCTAGTCCTACATATAATATAACTATCATTTATCTGTTTGTGTATTTCGGTGAGTCATGTGGAATACCCCGCAAGAAACAACTAATAATGGGATGTTTAATATAAGTGGCTGAGATGGAGGCTAACTTGTATGACATGGATTTATCGATTAAACGAAATGACATTTATTATTTGCCGTTTTGTTTACCTACACATGTACACAAAATTTCATGGTATCATGATCAGTTGACTTGAACACAAATCCATGACCCTTTAATTTGCGTTTGAAAAATTAAATTTAAATTTTTTTTTAGATTGGAGAAGCATGTTGAATCTGGGAACATGGATCAAATAGAGACATTACTAAATCAACTAAAACCTGGTGATATTAGACGATTAAGCTGTGACTTCATTAAATTGACTAAAATAGCAATAGTTAAGAGAAATTTATCCCTCTTACAATATCTATTTACTAAATGTCTGCCATTACTATATGATATCAATTGGGGCTTGAAATTAATAACATGCGCTATAAAACATGATTTTGTTGAAGGTGTCAAGTATCTGTATTCTCAAGGATTAAGTTTACAAATTCAACATGAAGGTAAATTATGGAGTGCTTTAACCGAATCTGTCAGGTTTAACAGTTTAAACACAATTAAATATCTTGTATCTATTACTGATACAGATATTAATGTGATCAACGGGGATGGTTATACTCCTTTAATATGTGCTATAGAATACCATCGTGATAATATAGATGCATGTAAAAATCTAGTATCATTACTAATCGAACATGGGGCTGATATTAATCAAATGGGGTGTCTTTATACCCCTTTAGCATATGCTATAGAATATGATCTTGAAAATATAGATAAATGTATACAACTAATAACATTACTAATCAAACATGGGGCTGATGTTAATATAATGTTTGGGGATGGTTTTACTCCTTTAACATATGTTTTAGAAACTCATTCTGATATAGATACATGTATAAAACTACTGTCTTTACTAATCAAACATGGCGCTAAAACTACGAGAATGGGTGAGGATAGTTTTACTCCGTTAACATGTGCTATACGATATCATCGTGATGATAATATAGATACATATAAACAACTAATATTATTCCTAATCGAACATGGTGCTGATGTTAATGGAATGGGCATGTATGGTTGTACTCCTTTAACATATATATTAGAAACTCATTTTGATAATATAGATACGTGTAAAAAACTAATCTCACTCCTTATCAAACATGGAGCTGATATTAATAGAATGGATAGGGATGGTCATACTCCTTTAACATATGCTATACGATATCATGGTGATAATATAGATATATATAAAACACTAATGTTATTCCTAATCGAACATGGTGCTGATGTTAATGGGATGGAGAAAGGTAGTTATACTCCTCTAAAATGTGCTATACGATACCATGGTGATGACAGATATACTTGTATAAATCTAATATCATTCCTTATCAACCAGGGAGCTGATATAAGAAAAAAGAGTATATCGGATATGACACCATTAATGCTAGCGGCGCAATACGCTACTCACCCAGACATCGTTAAGCTTGTATTGGGAGATGAAGATAACGTTAATTGTATTGATGATGGTGGTCTATCAGCATGTAGATATTGTTTTCAAACAAGGGATAACTTATTTTCTACAAAACGGGATTATAGGACTACTCTCGCCATCTTCCAACTGTTAGTTGAGTCTGGAGCTAACATAGTAAGAAATGGAGTAAAATTACTTTATGATATTCTTACGTTCAACAATGTACAAATCTTTGAGTATTACATGGGATTAGAGTCACCCGTTGCTGATGTGACTGATCAAACAAATGAAAATATATTTCATCTCCTCGCCCAAGTGAAATATGATTTTACATTTGATAAATTCAAGTGGCTGTTTGATTATGGTCTTGATATAAACCACAGAGATTCTAAAAGCAACACACCAGTTATTACTGCCGGATTGTCGCTTAACAATAGCTGTCTACAGTTGTTAATCAACCAAGACCGTGTGTGTGATGTTAATATACAGAACAACCTGGGACAAACTGCTTTACACGCTGCTGTTATTGGGTGTTCAAAGTTCAGGAGTTATGCCAGCACACAAAATACAAGCAAGGAATACAAACACCAAGATTTGAAGTCTACTGGTGAACTGAAGCAAATGCGTAAGATGAAATACATTGAATTTAAAAAATGTGTAGATATCTTGAGGAATGGCAATGTTGGTGTCAATGTTCAGGACTCGAATGGGACAACTGCACTAATGTTAGCTGCTGCCAACAATGACAAAGAAATGGCAAAGATACTATTGGACACTGGGGCTGATCTTCATATATTGGATAATAATCATGGATCATCAGCCTTACAATTTATTGATGTTGGTTGCGGACGAAAATGCCTTAAGCTGTTCATAACTCAAGGTGGTCACACATTGATAAATTTACCTGGGACCAATGGTAACACGCTGATTCAGAGAGCTTTATTATTTGCTATATATTCTAAACCCCATGAAACAATTTGTGTAATACGGTTGTTAGTTGCAGAAAATTGTTGCCTTCAAAAGTTAAAGTCCACTGAAACTAGTTATTACAATGATCTAACGTTGGATGTGTTAGATAGTGAAGCGCGGCACGATCTTAGACAATTACTTTATCGAAGCGGGGCCCCAGCAGCAGAAATTGTTTCCACCATTAATTGCGAAAAAGAGGATTCCGATGCGACGGTTGAACATCAGCTACATTCTCCAAACAGAGACAAATTCAATTTGTTTTGTTTCAATTTATCGTTGAAAGACAAGTGTGTCAGAATTATTAGGCAAAATATTGGACTCGATGTAAATAAAAAGGTTGAACAGTTAGGCGTTCCCTCAATGGTCAAGTCTCGAATCCTTCTAGTTGATTACATACATAAAAGCTATTTCCGCGATAATTATAGTGATGGCAGTGATGACATGTTTGATTCGGGAGATGAAGATGGCTGTATGTATTATGATCAACATATTTGCCACAGGAAGGAGATAGATGATGATAAGGTTTCTCATGGTATCGTGGATACAAATGATGATGATATTTATAACTATGAGTACTATAAAATGGATGCAAAATGAGAAGATCTTGTTAAAGGGGGCGCATCAGTATCAGAGAAGAAGAAGAAAAGAAGAAGAAGGGACGGGGGCAGGCTGATGATGGGGCAAGATAACTAAAAATATGGGATGAATGTGATTAATAGACGGGAATTAAATAGGATATTGATAATATCCTCAAAACCATTACGGATCTCTGTATTTACGAGACAAGATAAAACATAAGAACGAATTCAGTAATCGGTAATAATTAGGTTTGACAGCATAGCTGTTTCTCATGTCACAGAGAACCATTTCTTCATTTCAGAACATACAAAACATTGGTTGTTGCCGTAAACTGACTATTATCAAAATGCAGACTTATTCTTTCCCATTCACAATCTACTATAGTAGATTTGCTATTAATCAGGGCGGTGTTTAGTTTGCATAGTTACTATTATGTGTATAATTCGTTTATCAGCACCATGTTGTAATTTTTGGATTATCAGCTCCCCATGTTGTAATTAGTGGTTTATCACAACCATGTTGTAATTAGTGGTTTATCAGCACCATGTTGTAATTAGTGGTTTATCAGCACAGTGTTGTAATTAGTGGTTTATCAGCTCTATGTTGTCTTTATTAATTTGTTTGGTCAATAACTGTTTATCCGCAACATATTGCCATTATTTTATCTGTGTGACATTTGTTTGTTTATAGGTTCAGCACCATGTTGCCATTATTAATTTGTATTGTAATTAATTGTTTATCAAATTCATATTATGATTATTTATTTAGTATTGACATTATTAATATGTATTGATATTCATGCTTTAAAATCCCCATGTTGTCATCAATATTGTCATTACATTAATATTTTACTCTTATTAATAATCTATCGCCTAATCAGAAGACCTAGTTTTTATACGCCAAATTTTCATGCGGACGTATATTGTTGTCGCCTGTTGTTTGTGGACAATCTTCCGATTTCAAAGAAACTTTAAATATAGGCTTATGTCCCTAAGATCTCGGTTCCGTTCGACATTGGCATGTATCGTATTATGGCCCCTGATTTTACAAAAATCCGTTTTTATCCGATTTTGTTGAAACTTGACATGAAAGTTTATATTCCAACGATCTCGGTTCCTCTCTATATTCGCGCATATCAGAACGTAACTTCCTGGATTATGGCCCCTGATTGTACGCAAAATCGCGTTTGTAGCTTGTGGGCCTTATAGAGATCATAATTTGTATCCGATTTACGAAAACGTTTGTTTATATCACCGTTACACCCTAAGGGTGGTTGAGTTTGAAATTTCTTAAAAATCGGTCCAAAGATGACACACGATATGGCTGGCTCTCGTAAATATATGTTATATCAAGGTTGTGGACCCTATAGAGGCCACGGTGTTTATCCGATTTTGTTGAAACTTGAAATGTAAGTTTATAACCCATACATCTCGGTTCCGTGCGATATTCGCACATGTCGGATTGTTACTGTCTGAATTATGGCCCCTTATTGTCCGAAAAATCGCGTTTTAAGCTTGTGGACCCTATAGAGGTCATATTTTTTATCTGATTTAAACAAAACCTTCGAATATATCACAGTTACACCGTGATGTTCGAATTTTGTGAAAATCAGGCCAAAACTGCCGGACAAAATGGCCTCCCCACGTACGCAAATAGTGTGTAGCCTCTGGTATATCAAGACTGTGGACTCTCTAGAGGTTACAATTTTGATCCGATTTTGATAAAAGTTGAAATACATGTTTATAACCCAACGATCTTGGTGCACGCATATAGGATCATAATAGGTTTTAAATCATTCAAAAAAACATGTGAATATATCATCATTACACACTAAGATCTTGGTTCCCTTTGATAATCGCGCATATTCGAGCGTAACTTCCTAGATTATAACTTCTGATGGTTTAAAGAATTGCATTTTTAGTTTGCGGATTCTCTAGAGGTCGCAATTTTTTCTCCGATTTTAAAAAACGTTTAAATATATCACCATTCCGCCATAAGAAAGGTTGGATTCGAATTTCGGGAAAATCCTAATGAAACTGCCCGACAAAATGGCCGCTCGTTGTACGCAAATTGTGTAAAGGTATGTTATACGAAGGTTATGGGCTCTCTAGAGGTCACAGTTTTTATCCGATTTTGATGAAACTCAAAGTATATCTTTATATTACAAACGTCTCAGTCCATTTTGATATTTGTGCATTTCAGACCATATGACAGACCGGTGGCTATATATTATAGGGTATGTTAATTCAGATGTGGGTGTGTTACGAACCTGGGAAAATGTGAACGGTACACGAAACCACGTGTGTGTATAACAGTCACCGATCTTCATCGAACGGTAATCATATTCGGTTAAACTGCCGTACCGGTACTTATCATGTCCCAATAGTAATTGGACGTCGTGCCTAATCAATGTTTGAATTGTGCCCGCATAAATGTATTGCATTGCTTGCAGGAATCGAGTCCCTATTTTCGAGTTAATGGCTTCGAATTGTGATCGTCAATGTATTTGCGTGTTCGTTTACATCCGGCGCCATTAAGGTAATCTCGCGCTCATGTTCGGGGAAAAATCCTGACTTTAGCACTTTTGGGGAAAAACAATAGGAATGCAATCTTGCAGTTTAGGCGAAGGGTTGTAAAGATCAGAGTCATATTTTAACACATATAGTATTTAGAGTTGTCTCATATTAACTAAATATTGTCGGTCCATTAGGCCTATTTCCAATTTCAATATTTTATAATTTATGCAATTTGTTGCCTCATTTGTTCATTATTTATTGCTGTAGAGTCTATAATAGGCTTATAATAAATTAATTGTTTTTATATATGTAATAAAATGTAATACAATTTATTAACTTTTAACTGGTGTTTGTCTTATTTTTTGGGTTTAGCACTAGACTGGAGCGAACCCTATTTTATTTACGTTCTTCGCTACGGGAATTGAGGAACCGTAACAGGTGTCATAACATCATCCTTGCAGTGTGGCAAATATAATTGATCTATAGCTCCTCCCACTTTTTATAAAGGCCTTAAAAAACACTGGCGCATGTTAACAAGCATGGCGAAGTCGACGGAAAGGTCAATTACCTGGATATCCCTAGCTGCGAGACTTATTCGGTATTTCCGGCGTTTTTCCCCCTTGTCAGCGGTGCAGGTCGGAACGTCTAGTGATGGGGATGTGGTCAACACATGGGTACCTTATACCCCTCGACATGCACGTTAAAGAAATCCTGAAATCGGTTGGAAAAGCACAATATAGTCCCCTTTCACCCGTTCGTTCATTTATTTTTCTACCATATAAGCCGTTACTTTTTAAAGTAATAGTACTATATTAAACACTTTCTTCAATTCAATTGTGTATGAATACAACCTCGATCGTTTAATAATAAGAACAGGGTTGACAAAAGCTTGTTTCTTTACAGGCTTAAATTGTATTCTCCGAGAAATACACTCTACTTTGATATTCATTGAGCAAAGAGCTTCTATGAATAGCGAATACAGATTTCTTTGAACCGGCAAATCCCCGGGAATGATCAAAGTCTACTATTACAAGTTGGTCAATTATAGGGGTGAGATGAGTGTACTTTCTTTTAAAGGAAGGTTTGTTCAAGTATGACTGTTTATTTAAAGGTGGAATATCCCACATCACTATTTATAATTTAATAGAGAGAGAGAGAGAGAGGGAGAGAGAGAGAGAGAAATGGGGTTCAACGACCACTCGACACAAACTAGGACATTTAGGGACTAACATACGGTTTTTAATTTTATTTCAATTTTACGCTTGCGCGTAGGGGTCTTTAGCAGTGAGAGGAAAGCGGAGGGTCCGGGGATGACCCACAAGGTTGGACAGACGACCATACAACCGGGGATTCAAAACCACGTCAGTTGACTCAATGACAGATTTTATGATACAGCACGCACGCGCTAGCCGTTCGCCCCCCCCCCCTTTAATTTAATAACTTTTCGGAATGAAACTTTTGCAGGTCTTCCTTTAAGCCTTAAAGGTTATATAAATTTGGTCCGATTACAACGGATGAGCCATTTATATTTTTAAAAAATGGTGAAGCGAGGCTAAGCTTCGAACAACCAGTATGATGGTTAGAAATGGTGCATACATCTTGTCAAACCCTCAAAGGCTAATATTTTCGCTCAGAATAAAGTATTTTGCATTATCTATTTTTGAACTATTATAGCAAGAAAGACCAGCACTTTAATTAAATCTCACTTACATGCAATGCATGTTTAATTAATTTAAATAAGACGTAAATGGCATCTTTAATCGATGTTATCTAGATTAGAATTAACTTCTACCAGTTTCTACGTTTTCACTTGCACACCATTTACTGAATTCATTGAAGTAACTAATGCAGTCAATGGCCACTTGACCTCAATCTACAGGTGACCATTTATGATATTATGTATGTGTTTCTACCATCCGATATCATGCTCCAATCAGTCATATAACGTCCGGTTTATCTAATAACAACACTATCTAATAACGCTGTCACATACATGCTATCTTAAAAACCCGTTCAAAGACACACTATCTATAACTATGTCACAGACGCACTATTTAATAACCATGTCACAGACATGCCATCTTATAACCCTTTCACAGACACACGATCTAATAGCCATATCACATTGTCACAGACATGCTATCTAATAACTCTGTCACAGACACACTATCTAATAACCCTGCCACAGGCACGCAATAATAACCCTGTCACAGACAAGCTATCTAATAATCTGTATGATTATTATATATCGACCCTTTAGAAATGTGTAAGTTATTGTACAAATCATTTCTAACGATTTCCGTGTGGTTTCGAAGGACTTTTTATGATCGTATTATATACATTATTTTACACATTCTACCCCGACCACAACACATTTTACGATTTTCTAGGACGAGGTGGGGCGTTTTGAGAACTTGCTTGGTGTGATCAGGGCTTTAATATTCACATATTACTATCACAAGACGGTTAGCTTTTTTAGGAGGATTTGAAAGAAAGGTGACTGTTGTAGGGCGATTACTGACAGAAAGGTCTGACCGAAGACCAGCTAGATCAGGACAAGTTGTTGACCATATCGTTTTAGGTACGTTGTCACTTCGTCGAACTACAGGACGAGGACATTTCGAGCAGACTCAATGTTCTAGAGCCCCCTTTCCGTCCAAGCCAGTGCGAACATGTCCAGAAGATCGTAAACAGCTGCTACCACGTTCACTACGCTCGCGCACATTGTCGGTCCGCTTGGCAACATTTTCCAGAAGTGGTGTGATCGGGGCTTAACGGTTAAAACTATTATATTTGTTGAACGTTTCTACAAGACATCAAATGCAAACCTTCATTGTGCTGACACCATTGTAGTGAATGTATACACACATAACTTCAGCATAAATAGCTTTTAAGATCAAAGGTGATCATTTCGTTATTCATAAAGCTTTTGTTAGTTTGGCGAAAACATATTTAGTGATTAAACGGCGTACACAGTTTTTCTCAGAGAATGGGGTCTACTTGTATTAATTAAAGCAACGGGTACAACGTAAATCCCAGAGAATGTAGATTTCGTGGAAACGTAAATTTAGGGGCATAACATCAAGGTTAAAATACCATAGTTATCTGTGTACCGAATGCCATTAATTGTGAATTTATGCCTATTTATTTAGTGGACATTCTTTTTTTAGAATTAAGGCCAAGCTTCGTAGGCAAATAATAAATATCAAGTTGTTGGAAAATTTAATGATTCACTCCTTGGCCGCTGCAGGTCCGTCTTGCGGTGTATGACAAAAAAAGTTGATAGTGATTCAAGGGAGATAACTACATGTTTCATTGACATTGATATATGGCAGTTAATTCTTCATATTTTGCAGCAAACCTCCTCACCCAATCACTCACTCTCCGACTGAAGAAATTTATATTTATCAGATGTTGAAGGATGTTATAGATTATTTATTGTTGAAAGATAATAAAACAAGTATTTGTGGAGACATTGGATTTAATATGTCAGTATCGGAATGAACATGATTGTAAGTGGTCGAACCTACAAACCACAGAACTGGTGACTCATCTGTTATCCTCCGGCCTATAAATCATGCATATTAACCAAAACCTGGAAGAAAATGTTAATTCAAACCCTCTTGGGTCAGTGAATAAGACGTTGGCTGACTAATCTAAAGGTCCCATCACTGATATATAAAATGTAAAAACGAACTGTTGCATTGTTATTCCTGGAAAGACAAACGTCTTAACTAACTGAAGGGAAAGATAGCCAAACAGAGAGAAATTCTAGGCGATCACGGGACTACTATGATATGTATGTAGTAAGAATAGATGCATGTGTAGCAGGGTTTCTATTCAAAGATGAACAAACACCACGTCGTAGGCTCAGGTTTTATTTGTGAATTATATACATATGAAAAACTCTGAAATACATAAAGAAATGTATAAAGAACAGGGATACCAATAGATAACATATACATATTTAAAATAATGGCGGGAAATCATGGATTTAAACAAAGGAATGAAATAACAATGAACTTTTAAGTAATAAATACATACAAATACATACCCTATAAAATAGGAGGTTTTTTTTTAAAAAGGTTGCTTGTTTTTATATGACTGCCATACATATACAAACACCGTGATACAAGCCTGAAATTAACAATATGAATAGATTAAACTAAGTATGATATTTAAAAATGCAAATACAATTATAGGACTACTATAGAAATATACTAATAACCTAATTATTTCTTGTATAAAATATATACTAATTATATTACCATATTAAATAGATAAAATATTAAAGTCAGTCAAATAAATATAAAACTTACCAAGTGATATTATGTGCTCCTTCTTGTAACAAAGTTAAGATGGAAGTGAGGTTTGAAATAGAAGCTGAGATGTGATTAGTTAAGTGAGTTAAAAGTGAGTTGAGTTTAGACTTGCTATTGAAAAGAGACCAGCTTAAAGATGTACTATTAAAGGGACAATATAACAAACACCAAATATACTATAAATAACAATTATATTAAAGAGACAATAATACAACAAATACTCAATATACAATAAATACAAATATACACAAATATACACTACCACACATGGGTCATATCGTTTGTTCAAGTCTTTGTATGGACCCGAAAAATATGTAACGGACAATCTCGTTTCCTCCCACCGAAGTGCTCTGGCGAAATTTAGATGTGGAGTAGCTCCGCTCCGTCTAGAAACTGGGCGATATGAAGGAATCCCCGTTGAGAACCGTCTTTGTTTTTATTGTAACGATAAAGTCGAAAATGAAGAACATTGTCTTTTAGAATGTGAACTATATAATGATTTTAGGAATGTTTTACTCACCTTTATTCAAGTTGTGTGTCCAAACTTTGCGTCTTTTAACAATTCTGATAAAATGTCTTTTATTCTGTCCAGTGACGAAGTAGTTAAGTTGAGTGCCAAAACCTGCCATGATATTTTAAAAAGACGGAGGCAAACTTTATATCCATGTACGTGAATGGATCCTTTTTAGCCTTGTGTAGACATTAATTTTAGAACTAACGTCGTGGGTACAGTGTGTATAGTTGTTTTTATTTCGTTTATTACTATTTTATTTTGCTTATTTATTTGTTTCTATATAACGTACATTTCGTTTATTACTATTTTATTTTGCTTATTTATTTGTTTCTTTATAATGTACATTTCGTCTCTCATAATTCTTAATGAATGGCAGTTTTTTAATTCTTAGTATATTATAATTTATGAATGTGATGTATTTAAAACTGGTGAGACGTTAATAATAAACAACTACTACTACTACGTAGGATGTGACGACCGGTTTGAATTAGCCCACATTCCAGTACGTCTGACGAAATACCCATGGTGCTATATTTGATCATTCCTAGGGATTTGTTGGGTCAGTAAGTAAGACGTTAGCTGACTAATCTAAAGGTCCCATCCCTGTGTTGACCGAGATTTTCCGGCGTGGTTTTCCTTTGTTCCTGGTGCAGGACGCAGGGGCAATACATAGTCGTTGACGTGCACTATTGACAGTGGGGAGAGAGAGAGATGAGGTTTAACGTCCACTACACAAACTAGGCCATTTCGGGACTAACATATGGTTTAATTTTATTTCTGGACAGGCGACTCTACCCCTTGTCACGTACAATCGGGGACTCGAAACCACGCCAGTTGACTCAATGACAGACTTTATGATACAGCGCACACACGTTAACCATTAAGTCATCCAACCCCCCATTGACAGTAGGAATTTGATATAACAGTAGACCGCAGCGGTCAAGACGGAGGGCAAAGTACGATAATGCGGCTTGATATTCGGGGTTTTTTTATTTCCAGCGAATGTGTTATTCTGCTGTAAATATTCGAACAACCGGAAAATTCACAAAGAAACGAAGAAATGTCACGCGGTTATAATAGCTCTAATTTTTACAGCAGAATACAAAATACGCGGGAAATGACGGAATCCCGAACATCAAGTCGCATTATCCCTATTTTTGGCATTCGTCAATCTTCGTTTTAGGTGAATCATAAACACAGAATCAAGTGTATGGCGTATACCCGCCTTCATTAGCCAAATTGGAACAGAACATTAGCTGGTATCTGTTGGTATACCCAACATTTATAATGACTCCCTGTACCCTGCTGCCAGTGGAGATATCAGCGATCTTGCTTTTAATATTTTAATAAAATAAAGAACTAGTCGACTTTCGTTTAGTAATCTGGGGCAAAATGTAAATTGTACAGCGCTTGTCCCACAATTAATACAGATCAAACCACCCGTGTAAGATTCGATTAGAATGAAATATTTTTACTTCATACAGGTTAGCAAGCAAATTAATTATTGCAATGTGTGGTTTTTGTTTAATACCCGACTATTCCATGACATGTCTTTGCCTTGCATTTGTGAAAATCCAGATGAACTTTCTACCCACTTAGCCACAGTGGCTCCGATTTTCTTTAACCCAAACAGTCATGTAAAATATTTAAACTGTTAAATAGTTCGCGTCTATGTTCTTAATGTCGTAAATATCGGATTACAATCAAGTGGAGTTTAATAAAGTACCCATGGTTGAGTTACTATATAACATTACATCGTTCAAGTTTTTTTGTTTTTTTTACAGTTTCTCCGTTTAATATTTAATGGAGTATATGTTTATATAACAGTTGTTATTATGTGACAACCTACTTGAATTTATAATAACACTTGCATTGATAAGATTGTGTGCGTTTATAACGATCCACTTGAACTTTTCACTCTTTCATTGTGTCACTCGCTTGACTTGACATTAGCAAATCAAATCGACTGATCTATGATAAACCAGCGGTGGCTATATATTATAGATATGTTAATTCAGACGTGGATATCATGACATCTTTCTTGTAGTGTGACAAATATAATTGACCTATAGCTCCTACCACTTTTTATAAAGACCTTAGACAAAACTGGCGCGATTTAGACATTAACAAACATGTCGGAGTCGACGGAATTACCTGGATCTCCCTGACTGAGAAAATTATTCGGTATTTCCAGGCGTTGTTCCCCCTTGTCAGCGGTGCAGGTCGGGACGTCCGGTTGCTTAGTACTACATTGTATACTTTCACGATTCTATTTTGTATGAATACAACCTCAAGTGATTAATAATAACAGGGTTCTTTACAGGCTTCAATTTGATTCTCGGAGAAATACACCTTACTTTGATATTCATTGAGCAAAGAGTTTCTAGGAATAGTAAAATACTGAGGAATATAGATTTCGTTCAACCGGCCAATCCCGGATCAAAACCAATTTGATTTTTATTGATGGTTCATCAACATATTGAATGACAATATTGATCGCGTGTGGAGAAGCTGTCAATAATTGCGTCAATATTTTCATTCCATCGCTGTTCTTCGTCAACATTGACTACTGCATCCATTTTGAAAAATGACCAAAAAATGATGAAATTATTGATGGAAATATTGCATCGTATGTGGGCAATTCCCGTCAAATAAGTCTCATCAAAAATATTGGAATATTTTTCAAAAATTGACTTTCTTTACCTTTAGATTTCGTTGAACCGGCAAATCCCGGAGAATGATAATAGTCTACCATTACATGTTGATCAAAAAATGGGGTGATATAAGTGTACTATCGTTTAAAGGCGATTTTGTTAAATTATGACTGTTTATTTAAAGGTGGGATATCACATCACACTGATCAGCAGTGAATATTCGCTAGGCCGCTTAAGTCACTGGTAAGGATCGACGCGACTTAATGAGGCAAAAATATTAAATATTTTCATCCGACAAATTAAATTCTCAAACATTTTTACTAATCTTTGGATATGGCCGTATTTAGGGCAGATATCTATTTATAAAGGGCGTGGGGGGGGGGGGGCTAGTGGTCTAGAGTTCCGCGCGTCGACCTCTGGCTTGCGGCTGTGGTTTCGATCACTAGTGTGTGCGTATGTGGCATGGAGATAAGGGCACCTTCTCAACCTCGTGGGTTACCTCCAGGCACTCCGGTTTCCTCAAACTGCTAAAGACCCCTACGCACAAGAAAATTATTGAAATGAGATTAAACCATATGTTGGTCCCGAAATGACCTAGTTTGTGTCGAGTGGACGTTAAACCCTATTTTTCTCTCTCTCTCTCCCTCTCTTTCCCTCTATTTATAAAGTATGAAGAAGATAGATCTCTGCGTACCTAATGAGATTAATTGCGAGTTTATGCCTATCCATTTGGTAGATTATTATTATGTCTATCTATTCTTTTTCCTTAAAATAAGGCAAAGCTTCGTAGGCAAATAATAAATATCAAGTTGTTGGAAAATTTAGTGATTCGCCCTCTGACAGCTGCAGGTCCTTGGTTCAAGGGAGATAACTACATGTTTCATTGGGGCTCAGACTAGTAATTATTTGCCCATTGACTTCTATGTTAAATGCCTTTAACATCACGGGCTGTAGTTTTTTCTCAACACTCCGTTGGTTCCAATCTTTTTAGGCACAATGGGGACCACATTTTGCAATCTCCTCATCAGAAAGACATTTTACACCCCCTATCCCTCCACTGTAATATCCTCAGTATTACCCAAAACTGCTATGAAATTGAAAATTTGATGCCTTTTCTCCAATTCTTGACCAAAAAGTCAACCCACTAATGCAGGAAGAGGGGAGAAAAAAATAAGGGAAAAATTGTCTATTTATAACTCGCACTACATCATGAAATAAGGGGAAATAATTACTAGTTTTAGTCCTATATACCTCACATGTTGCTGCTATTTGAACAAATCTTTGTAATCTGATAAACAAACATATATGCAATTCCCTGGCCAAAGATTATGAAAATCCATGCATTTTCAGTTGAGCAGTGCTGCATTCTGCAAACACTATAATACATCAGAAAACTGCGGAATTTCAGACAGAAATTTCAAAGGACATGAATTTTGAATTCCACACATTTTTATTATTGAACATAAATGCATTCTGTAAAAAGATGAGATAAATTCAATGTAAATCAAACATGAAAATACTTTAAAACAGCAATCATGATGCAATATTAGATTTTTTAACACTTTCATCAAAAACCACACAGTTTTTCGCTGTTAAGTAGTTTCAAGTGCCAAATTATGGTTAAATCTAAGATGTTGAAACCTGCAGTGCCTATCAATTTTAAACTGTCTCCTATATAGCTGTATTTCCATACGATAAGTAAGTTGAAATAATATGATTGTGTCACACTACAACAGCTTTTTCACCCACCCCCCCAGTATGAAGTCGTATAATTTGAAAGCACATGAATTTTGAATTCCACAGAACATTTTTATTATTGAACATGAATGCATTCTGTAACACCCCCCCCCCCCCAGTATGAAATCGTATAATTTGAAAGTACATGAATTTTGAATTCCACAGAACATTTTTATTATTGAACATAAATGCATTCTGTAAAAAGATGAGATAAATTCAATATCAATAAAACAAGAAAATACTTTAAAACAGTAATCATGATGCAATATTAGACTTTTTGACGCTTTCATCAAAAAACACACAGTTTTCTCTGTTAACATAGCTTCAAGTGCCAAATTGTGGTCAAATCTAAGATGTTGAAACATGAAGTGCCTATGAATATCAAAATATCACCTATATAGCTGTATTTCCACAGGATACGTTAGTGGAAAAAATCTGATTATGTAACACTGCAATAGTTTTTTTCATCCCAACCCCCCAGTATTGAATTGGATACACTGCTGACCAATCATAGGTCACCCTGTTCACTCTGGTCTGTCAAATGATTTACAATGGTGATGGTGCCTACAACTTTCCTGGCAAAGAGATATGAACAACCGTCAACACACAGGACATTTATTGGCATTTATGTTATCTTCCAATATGAGAGGTCATGATAAACACAAGGGTGTCCTTTTCAAGCTCGAAAATGAAATCATCACCAAAAAGCAAAGTTTACAGAGGTTCTCGGCTGGAACCCAAACTGATCACGATTTGCCTTCCACTTTCACCACCGGTGTCATAGAGATCAGGGATGAAATTGATATGCATCATCATTCTACATAAGCCAGTCCAGGAAGTCATCGGGTTTCAAGATGTAGACCTGAAATGTTAAATTTGGATGAGAATGAGCATTCTGGGGCGAATACTATCCAGGGAAATGGATCATTGACATCCAGAAAATGGTCAAAATGTTCAATTCTGTCATTCAGTTACATGCCAAGGGGACAAGAAATCCCTGTGCAGTACCAAATTTCCAGCCCATTAGTCAGCAGAAGTGGAGATCAGGTTGGATGTACTTCGTAAAGTGTATGAAATGCCCATTTATCTCACCTGTTCTGCTTCTTTTTTTTCTTTTTAAAGCTTGTGTTGAGGTCAATCAATCCACTCTATGAATGAAACATTAGCCTTGGCACCTGAAATGATAGAAAACTGGGGATAAATATGCAATAAAAAACTGTGGGATAATAAGAAAGGAAGAAAAAAACATGGTCTCAAT
This sequence comes from Patella ulyssiponensis, assembly GCA_963678685.1. Taxonomy (NCBI): domain Eukaryota; kingdom Metazoa; phylum Mollusca; class Gastropoda; family Patellidae; genus Patella; species Patella ulyssiponensis. The sequence goes on along the minus strand of OY783227.1, from coordinate 6,796,632 downwards.
TGGAAATAGAAATAAACCTCGTTGTTTCTAGCGAACATCCCGTCACTGGACTTAAACTAGAAACCAGTTCACAGTCAGTAGTCAGTAAAAAAATAAACTCTGAGTGTCACATAAGTCCATGGCAATCTCAAAGGTAGACACCATCTTTTGAAGTTTGGTCTAAATGCCAAGGCCAACTGCAGATTTGGTCAAATGTCACACAGGTGTAAATTTTGGAGTGTACCAGTTAACATGTCATTGTGTGTAGGCCAAACATTTTAGGTCTAAATATTAAGGCCAACTGCAGACTTGAGTCAAGGTCACATGTAAATTGGGTGTTGGCGCATGATTTTTGGACAAAATTGTGGGTTATGGCTAGGGCCAGGACTGGGTTTTGGCTTGGGCCTAGGACACATGCTTGTTGACCAGATTGCAGGTTAGGGTTAGGGTAAAGGTTGGGTCTTGGGTTAGGGTTAGGGTCAGCTCTGTTTACATCTCGGGACCTTCAGGCCAAATCTGCAGTTGAATAGGCCTTAATATTGAGACTTAAAACCACGTTTTGACACCATAGCGAACGAAATGTTAACATCTACACCTCAAATTCACCCTCGGTCAACAGATACCCAATAATGGCTATTTTGATATGAAATAGACACAAAACTTACTGCTGAGCAATAAAAAAACAGTATTCTTACCATTTCTGACACTTTCCATTCAAAACCTCATGAAATAAGTGGCTGAGAAAATATTCATCCTCCATGCTTGTTGTCTATATACCTCACATGTTGCTGCTATTTGAACAAATCTTTTGTAATCTGGTAAACAAACATATATGCAATTCCATGGCCAAAGATTATGAAAATCCATGCATTTTCAGTTGAGCAGTGCTGCATTCTGCAAACACTATAATACATCAGAAATCTGTTGAATTTCAGAATTTTGAATTCCACACAACATTTTTATTGTTGAACATAAATGTATTCTGTAAAAAGATGAGATAAATTCAATGTAAATCAAACATGAAAATACTTTAAAACAGCAATCATGATGCAATATTAGATTTTTTAACACTTTCATCAAAAACCACACAGTTTTTCGCTGTTAACGTAGTTTCAAGTGCCAAATTATGGTTAAATCTAAGATGTTGAAACCTGCAGTGCCTATCAATTTTAAACTGTCTCCTATATAGCTGTATTTCCATACGATAAGTAAGTTGAAATAATATGATTGTGTCACACTACAACAGCTTTTTCACACCCCCCCCCCCCAGTATGAAATCGTATAATTTGAAAGCACATGAATTTTGAATTCCACAGAACATTTTTATTATTGAACATAAATGCATTCTGTACCCCCCCCCCCCCAGTATGAAATCGTATAATTTGAAAGTACATGAATTTTGAATTCCACTGAACATTTTTATTATTGAACATAAATGCATTCTGTAAAAAGATGAGATAAATTCAATATAAATAAAACAAGAAAATACTTTAAAACAGTAATCATGATGCAATATTAGACTTTTTGACGCTTTCATCAAAAAACACACAGTTTTCTCTGTTAACATAGCTTCAAGTGCCAAATTGTGGTCAAATCTAAGATGTTGAAACATGAAGTGCCTATGAATATCAAAATATCACCTATATAGCTGTATTTCCACAGGATACGTTAGTGGAAAAATCTGATTATGTAACACTTCAATAGTTTTTTTCATCCCAACCCCCCAGTTCACTCTGGTCTGTCAAATGATTTACAATGGTGATGGTGTCTACAACTTTCCTGGCAAAGAGATATGAACAACCGTCAACACACAGGACATTTATTGGCATTTATGTTATCTTCCAAAATGAGAGGTCATTATAAACACAAGGGTGTCCTTTTCAAGCTCGAATAATTACTAGTCTTATTCCATTGACAATGCACGAAAGTCCATAGATTTATGGCAGTTAATTGTTTATATTTTGCAGCGAACCCCACCCACCCACTCATTTACTGAAGAAAGAAGTTTATATTTATCAGATGTTGAAAGATTTTATAGATTCTTTGTTGTTGAAAGATAATAAAACAAGTATTTGTTGGAACATTGAATTTAATATGTCAGTATCGGAATGAACATGATTGTACGTGGTCGAACATACAATCCACAGAACTGGTGACTATTATAGAACTATTGTTGAAATGATTTCTCAATCTGATCCCGCTACATATAAGCATGACATGGACGAGACTTAATGAGTTCGGCATATTAACTTTTTTTACTCCGACAAATTAAATTCTCAAACATTTTTTTGAAGTATAAGAAAATAAATAAAGACGTTTAAAGTTTTTGTAGTTAAAAAAATATTTCTTATTTAGTGTAAATGGGTATTAAAATGAGTAAAATGCATCATTTTGCCCGAAGCAGTTAGGTGTTATGTAAACAATGCACGAGCCGTTGAGTCAATGACTGACGCCACGTGCAGTCATTGCACTTGTTGTGGACAGTCATCTGTGACAGAGTTAATTCCTAAGTAATTCTCTGTGAAACAGATTGATGATTTCTATGTTAATGTTTTTTTTTTGTTATCACAAGTCAAAGGTTGCATGAATATATTAAAAAGTTCCTTCCAGATTCCCATCATGCTAAGTAGCGTGACGCCATTTTTTGTAGAATTCCTTAGCATTTTTTTTTTAAAGTACTCTTAAATACTTTGTACAATTTGTAAGAATTAATGAATAGAATAGAGTTGAAAATAGCACCATTAGTTGTAAGTAGATTTAGAGAATCATTTGTAGATCTTTATATGTATTTTCATTTAGTTTTTATCGTAAAAAATGTACATTAATAAATGGGTCGTAGTTGGTTGCTCTAATTGCCATTATCTGTGGTACCTTGTGGGGGGGGGGGGGGTCCTGCCACGGCGTAATTTGAACCTACTTAAATTGGAGACAGGAATGTATTCAAGGGAGACAACTACATTTAAAGCCCACGTGTAAACAAATCGAAAGTAGTAGAAGAAACACCGCTCGCCACTACTAATAAGAAAGGAGATAGGTCAGCTATACCTCAGCACATTATGGATAACCCGAATCATACTATAAAATGGAGGGAAAAACAGGTTCTAGCTAAAAACATTAAAGATACATTATGGAAGATTTTGACAAGGAGTTAGCCATTCTTGCTATAAAAGTTCAAAAATAGATGTTGAAACAAGAATATATTGAAAATTTCAGTCAAATAACTTTATCCTGAACAAAGTTGTTACCACTATAATTTTTTACTAAAAATGGTAGTTAAATTCATCGACACCCTTTTCCCAACTTCTTTAAATTCATGACCCCCAACATCCCAACTTCTTTAAAACAATGTACGAGAGCAGGTCACTCCTGGCATCAAACGACAACCTCAAAGCGAAATTTGATAATGTTCAATTCATTAAATCACAAAGACAGCCACCCAATCTGAAACGCCTCCTAACCAGAGCAAAATTCAATTCATCTATCACAAGAACCGGTTTTTATGTATCTAAATGCCGGGATCTTCGATGCAAATGTTGTGACCATATAATACCAAATAACCAATATAAATTTCGTAACATTACGTTTAGCGTCAACGACAATATGAATTGTGACACAAAAAATCTCATATATGTCTTGACGTGTCTGGGCTGTGATTTTTTCTACATAGGTGAGACAAGTACTCATCTACGGGATAGAGTACGCAACCATCGACGGGATTGCAATATTGAAAATGGGCCCTTATTTGTAAATAGACATATCTTTAAATGTGCGCAACATCTACAAATAAAATTTCAAATTTTCCCTTTTTATAAAATGAAAGTCGATGACACCACGAAAAGGAAATTAATGGAAAATCATTTTATTAAAAAATACACTCCTCGACTTAATAGTCAATAAGTAACAATTGGCAATTAGCCTCTTTTATTTAATAATTTTCTTTAATCTATCTCATGATAATCTTCCATTCATTGTTCTCGAATTGAACCCATATACTACAGATTAACACACGTGTGTACATGTTTTGTATTAGTTAACGATATGTAACCATAGACAGTGGTAACTATAGCTAATTAAAACCACAGTGTTACTATGTAAATATGTATAAATATACTATAATGTCCATCTTTATACAATGACATTATTTATGAATAGTCCCAAGACGGACGAAAAGTACTTTAAAATGTTAAAATGTTATTAAACCAGTGTTGAAATCAGTTTGTGTCGGCATACCATTTACCTTTTTATCATTTACCGTGAAACAAAGTAGTGCAACTTTGCGGTTGTCCTAATAATTTCGGATATATATATATGATTAGGGCATTAGGCAGACCATATTATATTTTGGGCATTAGGTAGACATTTATGAAAATCCAAACTTATTACTTTTTGAAGATAAAAATTTTAAAAATGACACCTTTGTGACCGTCTAATTGATTTCCAAAATTTGAAATAAAAAAATTCTCAAAAATATAAAATATACATTTTTTGTGGTCTGCCTAATATTTGTTAATATATAACAGTCATTAGGCAGACACGTACAGTCATTAGGCAGACACGTACATATATATAGCCATTAGGCAGACACGTACACATATATAGCCATTAGGCAGACACGTACACATATATAGCCATTAGGCAGACACGTACATATATATAGCCATTAGGCAGACACGTACATAAGAATAGTCATTAGGCAGACATGTACATATATATAGCCATTAGGCAGACACGTACATAAAAATAGTCATTAGGCAGACACGTACATATATATAGCCATTAGGCAGACACGTAATATAGTCATTAGACAGAGAGGTACATATAAATGACCATTAGGCAGACACATGCATATAGATAGTCATTACTAAATAGCCACAGGACAGGCTAGTATTTATACTTAAAACACAGACGTGACTTCACTCATTCATGTTGGCGTACCATTATTTCAAATAATTTAAGAGCACCTTGTCAATTATACATTCGTTATACTAGGTGCAATATAAGATTCACGTGTGAGATAGTGTCTGTATTTTAAATTGTTTAAAGGTCTTGAGCTTAAGACATTGTATACAGGTGTCTACAACATGATCATTAGGTAGGACAACATGTCTATGAAGAAGCAATTATATGGAATGTGGATAAGGAAACATTGCTAGACTTACATAAAGAGGCGGACTTTCAATGTTGTTTTCAAAATACAATATATACGTTGATTCTGTCATATGAAGTGATACTGAGTTCCAAGAACTATGAGCCAAAGAGTATAGTCGCAGGAGCGTTTTGTTACACAGGTTAGGTCTAAGCTAATAGATGGTACTGATCAGAGTTGTTTGATGCACACTTAATCTTGTTTGCAGCAACAATAAATTTCAGAAACAACATTATATATACTTAAAAACATAAAATTTATTTAAGTGTTTGAAACGAATGCCAACAACCTAAATATATGACCTGTGGCACATGTACAACAAAAATAAAGGTTTTTATAAATCAATCATTTAGTCTTAATATATGTTTGAGAAATTTAGAGCTAAACATAAACTCAGTATTATCCATAATAATAATTAAACACGAATCAAAATTTAATTTTCTTCCATTTCAATTGCACGGGTGTATTCAACCAGCGGTTGAATAGAGAACAAACTAAAAACAAAAGCGATTTTCCGTACAATCAGAGGCCATAATCCAGAAAGTCATGGCCTGAAATGGAAAAATATCAAAAGGGGTTGAGATCTTTGGAATATAAAGATATACTTTAAATTTCATCAAAATCGGATAAAAACTGTGACCTCTGGAGGGTCCACAACCTTCACAGTATATACATTTACACAATTTACGTAAAAAGAACGTCCATTTTGTTGGATAGTTTCATTTTGATTTCCCCGAAATTCAATTTTCTCCTTCATTATGGTGGAATGGCGATATATTTAAATGTTTTTTAAAATAGGGGGAAAAAATTGTGACCTCCAGAGAATCCACAAGCTAAAAATGACATAATCAAGGAAGTTACATTCGGATATGCGCGATCATCAAAAGGGACCAAGATCTTTGTGATATAAAGAACAATCGGGTCAAAATTGTGGCCTATAGAGGGTCCACAACCTTAATATACCATATCTTTTTACACTATTTGTGTACTAGGAACCGCTTTTTTCCCGTCAATTTTAGTTCGATTTTCTCGAAATTCGAAATCAACTGACATTACGGTGTAACGGTAATATATTTGGGCGTTGTTTTAAATAGGACAATAATCATGACCTCAGGGACCCCACGCTATAAACGTGATTTTTCGTACAATCAAGCAGGGACGGCGACAATATACGTCCTCATGAAAATGTGGGGATATAAAGAGGGCCGATTCACAAACGACAAAATAATTATAAGAAGCCAACAGCGAGGTTGATGTTCCCCGCCGAAATCCCAAAATAAAGAATCAACCATTCAAATTGCTTATCTCTGCTTGCCCTAAACAGAAAATGTTCATCTCCGAACTCCATCAAGGAATTGACCTGGACCAAGTTTGAACATTATAGTGACGGGCAGACAGGCAGGCAGACGAACCCATTTTGATAGTCCCCTGCTTTCTTCGAAAGGTGCGGGACAATAAAATCGTGTAGAATGAACTAACAAAGAACAAACGTTTGCAATTCAATTTGGACTGCTGGCGTTTTTACGAAACATAACAGATTGCAAATCATAATAATATTTTAAACAATGAATATAGTTCATTTTATATACATTCATACAGTAAATTTCTTGAGAATAGACTATTCCCTTATACATAGCGACAGCTGTCATCTCTGTACCGAGACATTTTTTTAAGGACTTTGGATGCTTTCATTCGGTATGTTTTTCGTACATTGAATAGTTTTACTCGTGTTTTTTTGTAAGCATCGGCTGCTGATATATAGGCACTTTACCGCACTTAAAAATTGTTTGTTTTCACTCAAAAACTTTCTTATTTCCTTCTTACCTGAAAGAAAGAAATAATTCTGATTTATCTAAAGGTCTAATAGAGCATTACCCAAAAAACTACTAAAGAAAGTGTTTTCAAATATCCACTGCAACCCATACATCAGTATTCCACTTAATAATAAAACATAATATGTCCATATAAGCCATCCAAATATACAATGTTTAAATATTTTGATAATTACATCAATATTTCCCAGTCTACTGTGTATTATCGGTGTATACTCAAATAACGTATTGTGAATATAAATGATGTAATTCTCATTAAGTACGATACAATATTCCAATGGTGTTTTAAAATTTATGGGGAGACCGACGAAATACAATTGCACAATATATTAGTCCTGATCTAATTGAACTGAGAAATATTAAAGTGTTAAGGACCCAAAAGCCCCAATTTAATACATTCATTATGTTAAACACTTTTGTACCATCGCCGATAACGTGTGAGTCTCTAACAACTCCGTTAATTAATATGCTTGTCTCAAATCAACTGCCATTAGTATTGCATTAACTATACTAGAACGATCGAGTTCAACTGATTCAATCATTTAGAAAACAAGTATATAACTTACTGGGCAAAGAACCTTTATTGCTGTTTTCAGTGCCGTATACTGTTGTACTAAAATAGTCAGTAGACTTGTTTCCTCACTATTCCATTTAACTGAAGAAATCATTATGCAAACATTATTTCATTGAATATTCTGCTGTATCAAAGATTTTGAAATCCTAATATTTTATTTAGTCATAAATATCGAGAAATAATTTGCACAATATTTGGAACCTCTAAAAGATGCAGTCTGATGTGTACTATTTTCAAATTCATCCAATAATAAGCCCCAACGTAACTTTATATGCCAAAGATCTTGGGATGAGTTCGAATTATACCTTCCTGAATGACTGAACCTCTTTAATATTGTGGATTATATATGGGTCACGGTGATTACTTGATATTAAGTAACGTTCAAATCTAATCATTGCACAACAATCGCGTTTGAGTTTGAATTGCGCGAAAATCAGACTAACACTTCTCAACAAATTGTCCATCCCACCTTTACGGAAATAATGCCCTGCAACTTTCTTGGTTATGTCCCATGCCTTTTACGCACACTTTTGACACACAATAGATAACCTATATTTTTGTCCGATTTAGATGCAACTTAAAATATACATATGAAAAAATAGGTTGCCACGCAACGAAACATACGCCCACACAGCAGCTAACAAGAGTTGTCGCATATTAAGTAATTATCAGGTTTTTATAAAGTTCTTCCCCATGCTAATGTTCAGTATACGAAACATTTAATATTATGGATTTAGCTATTCAATTATCGATTTTCAAGAAATTCAAACTCAACCATCATTAATGTGTAACGGGGATAGAGTCCAACATTGTTTTAATTCGGAATAAAATGGTGACCCTCATAGGGTCCAAAAGGCAAAAAACATTATTTCTTGTACAATCAGGGGCCAAAATTCAGGAATGTGTCCGAATATCGAAAGGAGCCGCGATCTTTGGGTTATAAACTTACATTTCAAATTTCATCAAAATCGGATTAAAATTGTGACCTCTACAGGGTCCACAACCTTGATATACCATATTCTTACAACATTCGTGTAAAAGTGGCGGCCATTTTATTCGGCAATTTTGGTCCAATGTTCATGAAATTCGAACCACAGATTCATTACAGTGTAACAGCGATATAATCAAACGTTTTATTAAATCAGGTAATAATTGTGACAACCAGACGGACCAAAAGATAATAAAGGCAATTTTTGGTACAACCAGAGGCCATAATTCAGGAGGTTACAATCCAATATGCGCAAATATTGGAAAGAAACCAAGATCTTTAGGTTATAATTACACGTATTTCAAGTTTCATCAAAATCAAATTAAAATTGTGACCTCTATAGGGTCCACAAAGAAACCAAGATCTTTAGGTTATAAACATGTATTTCATGTTTCATCAAAATCGAATTAAAATTGTGACCTCTATAGGGTCACGAAATTCGAACTCAAAATTCATCACAGTGTAACGGTGATATAATCAAACGTTTTTTTCTAAATCGGGTAATAATTTGTCGCATATTTTTTCTATATTGTCGTTAATGAAACATTTATAATTCAATAAAGTCTGATTAAGAGTAACAACTCTTTAAACAATTATCAGAAAATCATTAGAATTTGTAGTTCTACCCATGCTAACATTTACTATACGAAGCATTTAATATCATGGATTTAACTCAACCATCATTACCATGTAACAGGGATATAATCAAACGGTTTTTAATTTTGACCTCTAGAGGGACTATACAAGCTAAAAAGGGCTATTTTTCGGAGAAATCAGGGACCATAATTCAGGAAGTTACTATCTGGTGGGCGCAAATATCGACAGGAACCAAGATCGTTGGGTTATAAACATACGTGTCAAGTTTCATCAAAATCGGTTCAAAATTGTGATTTTTCGTACAATCAGGGGCCATAATCCATGAAGTTTCAATCCGATACATGCCAATATCGAAAGCAGTCGAGATCTTACGGGGATAAATCTATATTTCAAGTTTCGTCAAAATCGGATGAGAATTATGACCTGTAAAGAAGAGTCCACAAACAAATTGTGGACGGACAGGGGTGACGGCATAATACGTCCACATGAAAATGTGGGCGCATAAATATGAGTTTGGTTTTTTTGTGCATCAGACCTTCAGTTACAGAGTTATACTCTCTTTGCCTAAAAGGGGCTCTTCCTTTATCTATATTATGGTTATCAAAATTGGTTTGAAACAACGGGTCGCGATAGAGGCTACAACATTTAACGGATTTCTTTCATATTTTGTGAGTAGCATTCAGATCACGAGGTAAGAACCATATCTATATTTAGTGTTACGTTCTGGAGTATCTCCCTTAGATGTTACAGTGAATTTCATGAGAAGCATTAGGCAAATGGGTGAAAGCGCTTTCTTGTTTTCATTGTTCTCCACCCGCCAATTGTGCCCGTATATTGCATGACAACCACTTTTACTTTTAGAAATGAAAAGCAATGAAATGGGGTTTAACGTCCTACTCTTTTGCACCTAACCTGTGCTAATGGAAGACGGACATACGCCATACAGTGTGCTATGAGGGAAATTTTGCCCGGGCAGCGGCGCTACGGCCTACTCTTATATCGAATTCCAACTGCCAAGGGATCTTTTACGTGCACTCCAATGTGTACACGGGACCTCGGTTTTTCGTCTCATCCGAACGACTAGGCAGCTGTCCTTGTCAGGTCCTCCTTCTGTATCAATGACAAGGGGAAATCACGCCGGAAAATCGAGATGAACTTTCTTGGCCAATGCAGGGATCGAACACCCGACCTCCAGGCTAGCGGACCAGCGCCTTATCCACTTAGCTTTTACTTTTAGACAATAGAATAAAATATGTATAACTTATATGGAGTGCTTTATTTTTAAATTAAACATACGTTATGCAAGAGCTAAAACTGCCTGTTGCAGACCTTTCTTTAGGCCTGAAATATTATCTAAATTATTAATTGGACAATAATGAACTTATCACTAGCCTGTGATATTTACTGGATTAGGAACCGATTTTTTGCTCAACTTTCATTCATGATTTAATCATGAAATGGATAATCGAGACTGTGTTTTTATCGAACCGACTTTAGTAATGATGATCAAGGCTATGCCGAAAATTCAGTCGCTAAAATCTCGGTTCAAAGTTGATCAGTTTGACTGAAATTTTCAGCAAAATCTCTTTACATTATGTATTTAGTTTTTAACAATTATATAGTTAGAACTGTCAGCTGTTTATAATCTGGCATAATGTATTTTTAAGTTTTTATTTTAACATCGTTTCCTTATTGAGCTGATCACATCGGCAGAAACGGTGCACTAATTGAAACAGAACTTTATATTATGTTATTCGGCAAAAACAAAAAAAAAAAAGACGAACGCGGAATCATATACTGCAAATGTTGAGGTTAATACATCAGGCATAAGGTTGTTGGAAAACTAAGCATACACGAATCGTGTAATCTAATTGAAAAAAAAATAACATCTTCGTATTCGTTTTTACAGATATTTTTCGTCAACTTTGTGCAATGCCAACCAAAAAATCATTTAAAAAAGGCGAATTAAATCCTAATTAATAGGATTCCAGCCAGTGTGGAGTCATTTGACTCGTTGTGTAAGACTAATTATGTGACTCAAATATATTTGCATTGATTCACTTTACTAGTCACTAAAGTAGTAGAAGAACTCACTTTACGTGACGAGTCACTTGACTCACTTAACGAGTCGTTTTATGGATTTTTTGGTGACTCACAAAAATTAGTCTTTTGACTCATTATTTAAGTCAACTGACCCACTTTTTTCTCTCTGTGTACTCCTTGTCACGTACAACCGGGAACTCGAAACCACGCCAGTTAACTCAATGGCAGGCTTTATGATACAGAGCGCATTATACTCATAAAGTTCTAATTCAATTTACATACATCTTTTTGTTTATAACAGCTAATTCCACACAAAATATGGAAATCTGGTTCACACTAATTCATAGAAGTGTGAAGTGTCTGCCAATTAGATTGTCTGCCAATTAGAAATTATGATTATGATCTTAAACTTCTCAATACCGGGTACTGTATTCAGCAACTTGACAAATTTTCTATTTTAGAAACTTATGTCTACCGTTATGGTCTCTAACGTAATACTTTGTTTTTTTAATAAGCCTATCGAATACTTTATTTTTAAAGTGCTTAAGTTAATTAAGTAACATTTTTCAAATCAATAGGCTAGTAATAATTAATATTAATAATGTTTATACTCACACATATTTTTACCATCGAAATTGAAGGACATGACATTTTTAGTTTCAACCCGCTTAGAATAACTGTTCAGTCGGTTGCCAACAATTTCTAGCAAAAACTCTCCAGCCATAAATTTGTTTTTATACACACCGGATATTCCTAGTCAAAGAATTACAAAGTAATCTAATTAAGTCTTCAGAATGCATTAAGAATTTACACATTCAAATTATATTTCATAGCTGTATATAGAATCATAATTTGACTATATTACTATTAGTATTATTAGAAAGGACACCTACCTCTTCTACTAACAGGTGGGACTTCGAACCCATCCTGATCAACCCCATTTCTTATCCAAAATAAAGCCTCCTCATTTTTCTTTTTCATTGTCGATCTCTGTGTCTTTTAAAAAAAATAATTCATGGATTAAATCTAAATTTGATTCAAGTAAAGACAGAAAAACAAAATGATATGCCACAACAAAAGGAATACCATATAGGCCTACGCTAGATGCAGAGCCTACATATGCCAACGATGAAAGCCTACCTGATTGCTTGTTAGATTTATCAAAAGTAACAAAAGTATAGCCGATTTTGTAGCTTAGAGATCGAACATAAATTATACAATGAAAAGTGACAGTGTAGGGCTTAGCACCGAACCCTGCGTGACGACCATTTCTGAACTTGCTTGAATGGAAAGGCCATTATTGGTTTTGATTATACATATGATGTTGTGGTGCCTCGAAATGGAAACTGTAGACTACTGTAGGCCTATTCGAAAGAGCTAGGCCTGTAAAAATTCCACAGGCTAGGCCGAATGTAAATTATGATTATGATCATTCATAGTATTAAAGTGAGCCCCACGCCGTCCTGGCCAAAATAAACCCCACATAAGACTAATCCATACTCAATCATACTCATTTGATTTAGTTTATTTACTTAAAATTCTTTCGGTATTCGAAATAATAATTTTACTTACCATCCGTTTTCCATATGGAAGATACGCTGCCATTTTTCACAAGCCAAAAAAAAAGACCAAAAGCTCCGAAAGTTCCCGAGTTGACACCTGCCGTTTACGTCATCGAAACATTGACGTCATCGAGACGTTGACGTCATATACTCGTGCATGTTTCAATGAGGTACCGGCAGAACTAATCCGCCCGGTGGCGCTGTAAGAAAGTAGGACGTCTCCGTAGCGACAAGCAGACGCTAAAAAATGGCTGACTTCGAAAACAACACATACTGCGATAAAACGTTATCAGAACTTAAGGAAATTCTTCGCGTACGAAAATTGAAAGTTGCCGGGAAAAAGAAAGATTTGGTTGAACGGTAAGTGATAATTAATCCGATGTTATCTTTAGATTTATAAATGCTACACACTCGGGTGAACGATAGTCGATAGCTTAGTCCTAAGCCTAGATATAAACAAACAAACACGCGAACTAATGAACTATGATGGCCGGGAGGCCCTGTATTTGTTTACGTAATTCGTTGATTGTTATTGTTTCCCGTGGATCCTGATTATAATTTATACAATTAATGACTGTAATAATTAGTAATAAGTTATTGTATTGTGTAATGAAACAATATATGGTGGAAATGAAGACACAATAATAAATAAAAATACTGGTACTTTCATCAAATTTGCTAGGCCTATTCCCCAGCACGGCAGCAGACAACTGCCACGGCACTGTATTATTATGCTGCTAGCCGTCTATGCGATACTATATTACCACATTCTTACTCTGTGATATTACTATGTCAAATTTTAATTTTAGTCTTTCATTAAATTCTAGATTGATATTTGATGACCGAAATTCAAGTAAAAATGAACCTGCTCCAGAATTCCATATGTGTCTACCTGCAATGACTGATTATACAGATGTCCATGCTGATCATTTACAGAACTTCCCTCATGTGACCGAACAGAGAGTACTGGATTTTCTACAATTAAGTGACCAAAAGTTAAATGAAAAAATTGAACTTCTTTATGCGCAGAGGTAACTTTCTTTTAAACGTAGGTGTCACATCATCATAAGGTGTTGACAGCACAATCATGTAACTATTGAGTAGAGTTATACATAGTGACTTTTACAACTTCGTGTAGTAAGCTTCTTATGTACCCATCTACACTAAATATAGGAAAAAAAAAAATTTTATTCAGATATCAAACTCTCTTTTTTTTATCTACCTTTGGGTAATAATTTTAAAAAAAAATGTTTTGAAATTTAATTTGCAGAACAAAAGAAGTTAAATATTGAGAGCTAATAGGCCTACTAATAGTATTAGTAATTAATTCGCCCCAATATCATCCCTCTCTGTGAGAGTAGCCGCAAAGCAAATATTTACCACTTATCCTTTATTTTTACAACACTTTTGTATCTATTTTAGGTATCTAAGATATGTTCGTATAGCCATTAATGATACAACATATATAACTTCAAATGTTTGGGCAGAAATGAAGAAATCAACAAGTTACAAAGTGGACATTAGTATTGATAGAAATGCAGTAATCCAGCAAACCCAGTGTGAATGTGCAGTAGGACAAGGGCCATTGGCTCATTGTAAACATGTTGGGTGTGTTTTATTTGGTCTTGTGAATTACTGCACATCTGGGAGCATTTTAACAGAAGTAACATGCACACAGGTATATATTTATATATTAATAATATTATCTCTAATTATTAATTAATTATTGGGGGGTTGGGATGGCCTAGTGGTCTAGAGTGCCGCGCTTCGACCTCTAGCTGGCTGGTCACCTCTGGCTTGCAGGTGTGGTTTCGAGCCCTGGTGTGAGCGTATGTGGCATGGAGATAGGGACGCCTTCTCAACCTCGTGGGTTTCCTCCCACTGCTAAAGACCCCTACGCGCAAGCAAATTATTGAAATAAAATTGAACCATGTGTTAGTCCCAGAATGACCTAGTTTGTTTTGAGTGGAGTTAAACCCCATTTCTCTGTCTCTCTCTAATTAATTATTATTGATTAATTTGACTCTCAATAACCATACTGATCTTACTTTGGTGTAAGGCATGGATGTTTGACTGACATTGCCTTTTAATTATAGTGTTATACAATTACTAGTTAATACCTAATCATGATTGGATGCCCTGACGTCATCTACCATAAGGAAATGCTGGTCTGTGACATCTCCCTAGGTGGAAACAGACCTGAAGACCCATTAACTGAGATAATGATGAAAGCTCGTGGGGAGTCCAGATAAATTGACATTGGATGTAAAACACATTTTTTTGAATATAATACATTCATTCAAACATGGAATAAAGATTCTAATTTATATGAAAATCATTAATGATATTTTGCATTCATTTCAGGTTTTACAAAGATTTCACAGAAGTAAGCCCATGAAAGGTAGCCCATTGAGAACCAAGAACCTGAGTGGAGTCAGAGGGAATGTAAGGCCTTCGATCTATGATCCTAGGCCAGACCGTTTGATAAATTCTTTAAAAAATGAACAAAACATGAGAAACATGGTACTTAACCGGCAGGTGAGCTATTTATATAATTTGTTGGTTTTCATATTTGATCGATTTTACTATTTTTGACAGATTTATGTTATTATAAAAAATAAATCATAACTGGATCATCCTGTACTATGACAACCTTTTCTGTTTCAGGGAAAATCAAAATGGCCAGTACTACAATTATATGAATCAGCTAATATTAGAGCTTTAGCAGCTGACCATGACTACATGGAGCTGACTATGGAGGATCACTTTCTCAGGACTGAAAAGGTATTATTTTAGTTTTAAACAGTTATTTGCTATTGGATAATTTACTGTCTAGTACTTTTTTCAAGATCGCAAACGATTTGACTGTAACATTAATTAGATTATTATTCCTCAATAAAAACATGCATTATGTATTATCTAAATCTGCATATTGGTGGTCTTTCTTTGGGCCTTAAATGTTATGTGAATTAATAACCTCTCGATGCCATTGGATGACTTCAATTTTAAGTACATTAGAACAGTTCTGCCATTAAATGATTAATTTTATAAAGAGGCCAAGACACAAATGACCAGTATGGTTGTTGCGATCAATGCACACATCTTGTCAGAACTAAAACGATTGACTTTAAAGTTAAAGATATTTATTTACATTACAACTTACAAGCCCATAATCAACTATAGGGGTCAACTTCTGTGGCTTCGATTTCCTGGTTCCTTCCACTGCTAAAGACCCTACGCGCAAGCGAATTATTGAAAAAAAATTAAACCATGTTGTTAGTCCCCGAGGTGACCTAATTTGTGTCAAGTGGACATTAAACTCAATTTCTCTCTCTCTCTCTATAATCAACTCTATACCACAAGATTTAAAATAAATAATCATAGTCATGACTTAAGAGTTGGTTGTCGAGTTCCAGTTCTACGATTATAAACGACCTGTACTGCATTTTCAAACATTCATAACTTTGCCCAGAAAAAAGTAATTTGAAATAAATTTCCAATATTTCTTTTTTTTTAAGCAAGATCTAAATCTTACATAATACATCATTAAGTTAAATGTCATTCGGATAATAATTTATTGTATTTACTGTAATTTCAGGTATCCTGTATTTCAAAGGCTGAAATCTATGAAATTGAGCAGCAAACCAAATCCCAAAGTGCATGTGACAGGTGGACAGTAGAAAGATGTAAACGAATTACATCTTCTAATTTTGGAAATATATGCAAGGCCACTATAAAGAGAGACATTGATATGCTACTGAGGGGTCTATTACAGCCAGTAAATCTTAAAACTAAACAAACTATGTATGGGAGCCAATATGAAAGTGTGGCAGTGGAGAGTTTTGAATCATTGACAAACACAACAACTAAGAGTTGTGGACTTTTTGTTAGTGAGACACACCCTATGCTTGCTGCCTCACCAGATAGAGTCATTGACGGCGAAACTCTGGTAGAGGTTAAGTGCCCGTATTCAGCACGAAATCAATTAATTTCTGAACTGACGGTTCCATATCTGACGCTAACTGATGGGAAGTTAACTCTAAAAAAAACACATAACTATTACTATCAAATACAAGGGCAGTTGTTTTGTGCTGGTAGGAGACAGTGCAAGTTTATTGTTTTTAGTTTGACAGACTTAAAAATCATGGACATCTCTTTTGATCATGAGTTTGTTATGGAAATGCTGAATAGACTATCCAGTTTCTACGATTTACATTTTAAGAATGCCATTTTGAATAAATATTTATTTAATAAATAAAACTATATCAGAGTTAAATGTTTTATTCAATCCAATGTTACAAGAGCAACAAATGTCAACCTAGGCATCATTGTTGACAATGGCTGGTCTAAAATTACATAAATAAAAACAAACTGAAATAATTGCATCTGATAAATTTGATTCTGTATTATTTAGCGGTTTTTTCAATATTTTAAATGTCTTGGCTAGTCCGATAATTCGTTCAACGTGCACTCGTTTGCTTGCTATTTTACAATCGTTTGCTACTGATTGTCCAGACATTCTGTTCTTTTTCTTAAAAAATTCTGGAATGTTAATTTCTACATTTGATGGTATGAACAGATCTTGGACATTGAACCCCTTATCAGCCATGACAGAGTCACCAGATTCACACAAATTCATGAGACAGCTTCTCTCGCATATCTGCCTATCACTGGCTGCACCACCAAATGCATCGGACACATAACTCACAAGACCACCTGGTGTAATACCTACAAGAACCTTAACCGTATTTCTGTTTTTATATGTGGAAAATGTGCCCTGCTGAATAATGGGTTGTTTTGGCCTTTGTATTGGTATTTCCGTACCATCAATTATTACCCTTGTTGTCGGAAACTTAGACTTAAAGTCTGCAGGACTGTAAAACTTAACCAAGTCTTTGGATGGCCACCAGTTAATTTCCTTAAAGTGAAAATACATGAAATTTATCCATGTTATAAAAATGTTCATAAGCTCTTTTTCGCATATTTCAAATGTGTCAGACAACTCAAAATTGCTCCTCCCAAGTCTAAGTTTAACCAAAGTCAGAAAAAACTGGTCCTCTGTTGACATCTTAGGTTTTGTCCCATAAAAATAAATAAGTTCATCAACTACTGCCCCAAAGGAGTAAAACAAACACATAAATGCATCATAGCTTTCTAGTCCAGTATAATATAGAAATTTGTCTGCATTCAACATGTATTTTCGGGCACAGAAGCGCATTGTCATTGACATATCAACTTGAGTAGCAGAGTCTTTTGTATCAGGTTCACTTTTAACTGAAACAAAAAAGAAAACAATTTTTTTTTTAAATTTTGTATTTTCCTGGTCATAAAGATTGTGATATCTGAAATTGACATTACGGTACATTATCCAAAAGAATTTATAATTACTATCGAGCATAATATCAGATTAGGGGGTATGGGCCAGGGCATGGGCTACTGGTAATATCACTTAAAGAGTCCTATGCATTGTAATTTGTACAGTCCCGGGTCTTTAGGTGGGGTTGGACGGCCGAATGGTTAGATAAGGTTATCATAAAGCCTGTCATTGAGTCATCTGGTGTGGTTTCAAATCCCTGGTTGTACGTGACAAGAAGTAGGGCGTCTGTCCAACCTTGAGGGTTTTCTCTGGGTCCTTCGGTTTCCTCCCACGGCTTCCTCCCACGGCTAAAGACCTCAACGTGCAATCAAATTATTGAAATAAAAGTAAACCATATGTAAGTCCCAAAATGACCTAGATTGTGTAGAGTGAAGTAAAATCCCATTTCTATCGTAAAATCCTATTTCTATCGCCCGGGTCGATAAGTTTAACTGTCTTTCAAAACAGTACCACAATTAATGTACAAATCCTAGTTTAATTCACAAAACAGATAAGAATTTCTCTTTATTTTTTTTCTTGTAAGAATTTCCCTTCATTTTTTTTTTAATCCTACAGGACAGGCTAGTCATCACATCCAAAACTTTGTAAGTTAAACCTACCTTCGATAGGAATAAAGTCCTCTTCGATGTCTTCAATTTCAACTTCATTTCCCACATTTTCAGAAATTGACAAGCTTTCCTGTCCCTCCATTTTGTTAATACTTTGTTGTTTATGTAGGGCTCTTTCTCTGCGCCTTCTACCTGACAAACTTGTTCTTTTCCAAGCAAATAAATGTGGAATTGCTCCTGACTTCAATATACTATTCACCATTTGATCCTCTGGAATAACATTAAAAAACACAATAAAATACCGGTAGACTTAATGGTAGTCTAAGTAGTACCAAAAAAAAATCATCTGAATAGAGCCAGAGGCATCTAAAGGCAGGCCTAATAAATAGGCTAAATATGAGAATCATTCCTACTCTGAGGCCTTGTAGTATTGTACTTTTGCAACGGCATTTTACCATACACATGATCTGTTTCCTGTTTTCCGGTAGACTTAACGGTAATCTAGTACAACAAAAACAAATTACCAGAAATCCGAATAGGATTTGGCCTAATTGTAATACTATGTAATAGGCTAATAATAATAGCCTAAATTTCGATTAAATAGAATCATTCCCAGGCCTTGTAGTTTTGCAACGGTATTTTACCATACACATGATCTGTTTCCTATTTAGGCCTAGTAAGAGTAGATTGCCGCTGCTGTCCTTTGGCGGAGACGTGACACTTGTTTTGATGATAGGCCTAAAATAGTTATTAGTAATATAAAATTTGTTGTTACTCGTACTCGTACTGTCGTGGCGCGAACGCCGAAATTGTAATCCTTAAAACTTTCGACTAGATCAAACTAATTGAAAATATTTCTCAATCTGATAATATCTAAAAGAGTCAAAATATAAAAAGGTATTTTGTCAACTTACTTTCCTTAGTTTCGGAAATGTAGTCAGAAGAATCAAAATGCGATCGACAAACAATACTCCACTTAGACGGTGTCCAGTCAGTTTCTCCTCTTTTTACGGCCTGAATCCATCGCCGTCTCTCAACAGGGTCTTGTGGAAATTTATGACCACCTTTCCCATTACACATCGGTACGCAACAATGAGCTGGCATTATTAAATTCACACACAAAAACCAAAAACGGGCGCTGAGAATGAAACTGGTTGTCGGTGAAAAGACAGCTGACGACGATCAGCGAAGAGCAGACGAGACTGTCACTTCCGTCCTACTTTCTTTGCGCGCCACCTAGCTTCCGGTTAAAAACTGCCGGTACCTCATTTATTAATAATGATTGCTCACATCAAAACGAAATTTGGACGGTACAAAAATGACAAAATATTATTTTCGAAATTAATTAAAACCACGAAACAAATTTGTTTTTAAAATTAAAAGCAACATTTCCTGAATGAAAAAATGAAAAATAAATATAGCCATTCATATGTTTTAAGAAAGCTGTTTAGGGTCAAAGACTGTCTGCCTAATGCCTATAATAATAGATAAAGAAATATACTCAGGTCAAAACTTAAGGTAAAAAAATAAATTTCATTGTTTTGTATTTTTAAAATCCAGATGCCTAAAATTATTGCGAGGGACAACTAAAATCCATTCCAACTATAGAAATGTGGTTTCTCACTTTTTAACTGGTAGAATTCATCGGTTAAAATATTAGGCAGACCGGTTTTTGTCTGCCTAATCCATCGGTCTGCTTAATGGCTATATATATGTATTTATGGTCTGCCTATTGCCCTGGTTATATATATATATATATATATATATATATATATATATATATATATATATATATATACATAAAATAGAATAAATAAAAGATTCTACTCTCAGGTAAAAGTATATAGAAATATGAAGTTTCTAGAAAGAAAAAACTAATAATTATTAGTTTTTTCTTTCTAGAAACTTCATATTTCTATATATATATATTGAACCCATATACTACAGATTAACACACGTGTATACATGTTTTCTGCTCGTTACCTATATACTATGTAACCATAGACAATGGTAACTATAGCCAATTAAAACCACAGTGTTACTATGTAAATATAAATATGTATAAATATACTATACTGTCCATCTATTTGTTATGACATTAATTATGAATAGTCCCAAGACGGACGAAAAGTACTTTAAAATGTTAAAATGTTATTAAACCAGTGTTGAAATCAGTTTGTGTCGGCATACCTTTTATCTTTTCATCGTTTACCGTGAAACAAAGTAGTGCAGCTTTACGGTTGTGCTGATTTTTCTGGATATATATATATATATATATATATGTCTTTTAAGTATCAATTTAGAGCAGTGGTGTCCGTTACAGCAGTGGTGTTCGTATAATTGAAAGCACATGAATTTTGAATTCCACGGAACATTTTTATTATTGAACATAAATGCATTCCGTACCTCCCCCCCCCCCCAGTATGAAATCGTATAATTTGAAAGTACATGAATTTTGAATTCCACAGAACATTTTTATTATTGAACATAAATGCATTCTGTAAAAAGATGAGATAAATTCAATATAAATAAAACAAGAAAATACTTTAAAACAGTAATCATGATGCAATATTAGACTTTTTGACGCTTTCATCAAAAAACACACAGTTTTCTCTGTTAACATAGCTTCAAGTGCCAAATTGTGGTCAAATCTAAGATGTTGAAACATGAGGTGCCTATGAATATCAAAATATCACCTATATAGCTGTATTTCCACAGGATACGTTAGTGGAAAAAATCTGATTATGTAACACTGCAATAGTTTTTTTCATCCCAACCCCCCAGTTCACTCTGGTCTGTCAAATGATTTACAATGGTGATGGTGTCTACAACTTTCCTGGCAAAGAGATGTGAACAACCGTCAACACACAGGACATTCATTGGCATATATGTTATCTTCCAATATGAGAGGTCATTATAAACAAAAGGGTGTCTTTTTCAAGCTAGAATAATTACTAGTCTTATTCCATTGACAATGCACGAAAGTCCATAGATTTATGGCAGTTAATTGTTTATATTTTGCAGCGAAACCCACCCACCCACTCATTTACTGAAGAAAGAAGTTTATATTTATCAGATGTTGAAAGATTTTATAGATTCTTTGTTGTTGAAAGATAATAAAACAAGTATTTGTTGGAACATTGAATTTAATATGTCAGTATCGGAATGAACATGATTGTACGTGGTCGAACCTACAATCCACAGAACTGGTGACTATTATAGAACTATTGTTGAAATGATTTCTCAAACTGATCCCGCTACAAATAAGCATGACATGGACGAGACTTAATGAGTTCGGCATATTAACTTTTTTTACTCCGACAAATTAAATTCTCAAACATTTTTTTGAAGTATAAGAAAATAAATAAAGACGTTTAAAGATTTTGTAGTTAAAAAATATTTCTTATTTAGTGTAAATGGGTATTAAAATGAGTAAAATGCATCATTTTGCCCGAAGCAGTTAGGTGTTATGTAAACAATGCACGAGTCGTTGAGTCAATGACTGACGCCACGTGCAGTCAATGCACTTGTTGTGGACAGTCATCTGTGACAGAGTTAATTCCTAAGTAATTCTCTGTGAAACAGACTGATGATTTCTATGTTAATGGGTTTTTTTTGTTATCACAAGTCAAAGGTTGCATGAATATATTAAAAAGTTCCTTCCAGATTCCCATCATGCTAAGCAGCGTGACGCCATTTTTTGTAGAATTCCTTAGCATTTTTTTAAAAAGTACTCTTAAATACTTTGTACAATTTGTAAGAATTAATGAATAGAATAGAGTTGAAAATAGCACCATTAGTTGTAAGTAGATTTAGAGATTCATTTGTAGATCTTTACATGTATTTTCATTTAGTTTTTATCGTAAAAAATGTACATTAATAAATGGGTCGTAGTTGGTTGCTCTAATTGCCATTCTCTGTGGTACCTTGTGTGGGGGGGGGGGTCCTGCCACGGCGTAATTTGAACCTACTTAAATTGGAGACAGGAATGTATTCAAGGGAGACAACTACATTTAAAGCCCACGTGTAAACAAATCGAAAGTAGTAGAAGAAACACCGCTCGCCACTACTAATAAGAAAGGAGATAGGTCAGCTATACCTCAGCACATTATGGATAACCCGAATCATACTATAAAATGGAGGGAAAAACAGGTTCTAGCTAAAAACATTAAAGATACATTATGGAAGATTTTGACATATAAAAGTTCAAAAATAGATGTTGAAACAAGAATATATTGAAAATTTCAGTCAAATAACTTTATCCTGAACAAAGTTGTTACCACTATAATTTTTTACTAAAAATGGTAGTTAAATTCATCGACACCCTTTTCCCACTATGGCCGATTGTTGATTGACAGGCGTTAACTCCACCTACATAGTCTCGATCATCAAGTAATGTTTAAACGGAATCTAGTGAAGCTTGTGTATAGCCTCGGTCATCACTGTCTTTTATGAATAATTTCCAGAAGTATGATGACAACAACGTCACGGAGAAACCCCACCCACGACGCCATAGTGATTAAATCAGTCGACGAAATACTGTTTTAATCCGAGCCCAATCCAAGCCATCCGTGGGTCTACAGAGTTCATTTTGGGCTTGTTCTTTAAATAAAGATCTAATTTATAATTTCTATGACATCTGAGGCTCAAAGGAAGACCGACAAAAAGTCAGTTGTTGCTCTTCAATAATGTATGTTTAAATCCAATAAACAGCTACACATCCGGGAAGTAATTGAAATCCGTAGACATTATCCGACGATTAATAGAGACACTAGTCTGTTTATATCCAATGCCTTGGATGACTTGATAGTATAAATTCTATGTGTTGTTAGAATTGGGCACTTTAATAACGGTCAACTTTTCGGTCATATATTAACATAGGTGTCTTTTAAGTATCAATTTAGAGCAGTGGTGTCCGTTATAGATTTTATTGCCTAGTGAGAAGTTAACCGGTTTTCTTTTCCTTTCCTTATTTTAAGGTGTGATTATTAATATTGGTCTGATCAGAGATGTTATAATGAAATCCTATTAAGTTTGACCTTATCGTTTCTTCTGATTATTATTATTAAATTGGTCTGATGAAACCCTATTGAGTTTGGCCTTTGATATTGAACACTGATTAACCTGTGATTTCCTACTAAGGTTTAGTTATTATTATCACTTGGATTACATGTTGTTATTGTATGTACTTCTAACTATCTTTATGGCTTCGTCTGATTATTATTATTAATTGGTCTGATTATAGATGTTATGATGAAACCCTATTGAGTGTGGCCCTTGATCTTGAATACTGATTAACCTGTGATTATTCGACTAAGAGGTTGTTATTATTATTGTTTGGATCATGTATTGTTATTGTATGTACTTCTAATTTTTTTGGTTTCTTCTGATTATTATTAAATTGTTGCAAGCTAAAATTATGTATAAACAGGCTGACTGGGTGGATATTTGTCATTAACTTGAAAACGTGACCTGTATGTGATACGAAACGTCGTTACTAAATTATAGAGAAGTAGTTATATCCGGTGTGTTCCCACTTAGCCGGCAGACTGTTAATCCTTTGATTGTAGAAGGCTGGCATTCTAAGTTGAATAAAATGACAGCTTGCCATTCTAATATTTACAAGTTCATTAACTTAATAAAACAAGAACAATCCTATGTCGAAATCACCATTTCACAGATATTATTTGGTGGTACCAAAATGCCTCGAGTTAAGAAATATCGACAACTTGATACAAGAATTGAAAATTTGAAAACACAGTTATTAAATGGCTCTTTAAGTGTAAATCGGTATGGAACAAATATTTCCTATTTAGTGGGGCTGTAAAATGATTGTTATGTTGTAAGGCATTTATTTATAAATTATATAATGCTATTTAATAAAAGTTAAATGTGTAAATTGTAATGCATTTTATAATGTTATTTAATAAATATTAAATTTGTTAAAATCAATATATTTTTATATGTGTAAGCTATTTAATGTGTGTTCGATTGTGCGGCTATTCCGTGTGCAATCCCGCCCTGCCTGACTCGAGGACTACAACTACTCTCGTCATTCCCCATTCCTGGAAAGCAGCCACTAGTACTTCCAGACGATCTCCAAGCTCCGGCTCCCCTGGTGACCAGCCAGATCGATACCAAGTTGTTCAACCTCCTGAACTCTGTTGATACTGTGCATCAATAGATGCTAGGCTTCAGCGGAAGTTCCTGGCGAAACCCAAGACAACGACATAGTTGGGTGGTGTGGTTCTAGAATAACTCCTTAAAAATTGATGCCCGACCACGTCATGTAACACGAGGTGGTGTGATTGGGGCTTAGCGGTTAAAACTATTATATTTGTTGAACGTTTCTATAACACATCAAATGTCAACTTTGATTGTTCTGACACCATTGTGTGAATGCATACACACATAACAACTTCAACATAAGTAGCTTTTAAGATCAAAGGTGATCATTTCTTTATTCAATAAAGCTTTTGTTAGTTTGGAGAACATATCTAGTGGTTAAACTGCATATACAGTTTCTCTAGAATAGGGTTTACTTGTATTAATTAAAGCAACGGGTGCAACGTAAATCCCTGAGAATGTAGATTTCGTGGAAATGTAAATTTAGGGGGATTACATCAAGGTTAATACTATATATCGGGCAATGAAGTACGGCGTTACTTCCGGTATAAGAAGCCCAAGGCAGTGTTAATTATTTACAATAAATAGCGAAAGAGAGAGAGAGAGAGAAATTGGGTTTAACGTCCACTCGACACAACTGGGTTATTTCGGGACTAATATATGGTTAAATTTTCACGTACAACCGGGAATTCGAAACCACGCCAGTTGACTCAATGACAGGCTGTATGATACAGCACGTACGTGCTAACCATTCGGACCCCCCCACCCCAAACTGAGTTAGAGAATATTTATAGTTCGAGTATCCCCATGTAGTGTCTATATTGTTATTTTTGCTCGGAATAAAAGTAAAAAGGCAACAAAGACTGATTGCGAACAAATAATATACTAAGCAGTTGGATAGGCATCCTTTAATGACGGTATGCTTTGATGTTGGCTGCCCTCATTTCAAGTTCTGACAATGTGTTGTTGTTGTTCTTGGTGGTTAACGTCCGCTTCCACCGAAGGTGGTATCGCAGACAAGTTGTCTTATTTTCATTTTTATTATCTTAGTGCACGCGCAGGGGTCTTACCTGTGGGGGAAACAGGAGTACCCGGAGTAAACCCTATAGGTTGAGAAGGCGCCCCTATCTCCATGCCACATACACTCAAAACCGGGGTCGAAACCAAAACCGCAAGCCAGAGGTGCCCGGCCGCAAGCCGATCGCACAATTTCTGAAGGTCATGAGATGTATGCAGGGTTAGTGCAGGTGATTGTTGTCGAGGATTGTGGGCTAGCCCTGTTTACAACTTGTGACCTTGGGGAAATTATGCGATCGACCTTGTCAATTAGATCTAACCCACTAAGTTATATGTCGACAATTGTAGTCGACAACACTAAGTACAGTTCGAGAATTTTGTTAAAGTTTTTATTCCGTTTTCATTTAATAAAATTGAAAAAGTCTATTTAGTCCTTGAGTGTATGACAGTTTGGAAACAAAGAAAAACAACATTACAAAATAGTGTACTAATCTTTGGATATGGCCGTATTTAGGGCAGATATCTATTTATAAAGGGCGGGGGGGGGGCTAGTGGTCTAGAGTTCCGCGCGTCGACCTATGGCTTGCGGCTGTGGTTTCGATCATTAGTGTGAGCGTATGTGGCATGGAGATAGGGGCACCTTCTCAACCTCGTGGGTTACCTCCGAGCACTCCGGTTTCCTCAAAATGCTAAAGACCCCTACGCGCAAGAAAATTATTGAAATAAGATTAAACCATATGTTGGTCCCGAAATGACCTAGTTTTTGTCGAGTGGACGTTAAACCCTATTTTCTCTCTGTCTCTCCCTCTCTTTCTCTCTATTTATAAAGTATGAAGAAGATAGATCTCTGCGTACCTAATGAGATTAATTGCGAGTTTATGCCTATCCATTTGGTAGATTATTATTATGTCTATCTATTCTTTTTCCTTAAATTAAAGCAAAGCTTCGTAGGCAAATAATAAATATCAAGTTGTTGGAAAATTTAGTGATTCGCCCTCTGACAGCTGCAGGTCCCTGGTTCAAGGGAGATAACTACATGTTTCATTGGGACTCAGACTAGTAATTATTTGCCCATTGACTTCTATGTTAAATGCCTGTAACATCACAGGCTGTAGTTTTTTTCTCAACACTCCGTTGGTTCCAATCTTTTTAGGCACAATGGGGACCACATATTGCAATCTCCTCATCAGAAAGACATTTTACACCCCCTATCCCTCCGCTGTAATATCCTCAGTATTACCCAAAACTGCTATGAAATTGAACATTTGATGCCTTTTCTCCAATTCTTGACCAAAAAGTCAACCCAATAATGCAGGAAGAGGGGAGAAAAAAATAAGGGAAAATTGTCTATTTATAACTCGCACTACATCATGAAATAAGGGGAAATAATTACTAGTCTTAGTCCTATATACCTCACATGTTGCTGCTATTTGAACAAATCTTTTGTAATCTGATAAACAAACATATATGCAATTCCCTGGCCAAAGATTATGAAAATCCATGCATTTTCAGTTGAGCAGTGCTGCATTCTGCAAACACTATAATACATCAGAAATCTGCTGAATTTCAGACAGAAATTTCAAAGGACATGAATTTTGAATTCCACACGACATTTTTATTGTTGAACATAAATGCATTCTGTAAAAAGATGAGATAAATTCAATGTAAATCAAACATGAAAATACTTTAAAACAGCAATCATGATGCAATATTAGATTTTTTAACACTTTCATCCAAAACCACACAGTTTTTCGCTGTTAACGTAGTTTCAAGTGCCAAATTATGGTTAAATCTCAGATGTTGAAACCTGCAGTGCCTATCAATTTTAAACTGTCTCCTATATAGCTGTATTTCCATACGATAAGTAAGTTGAAATAATCTGATTGTGTAACACTACAACAGCTTTTTCAACACCCCCCCCCCCCCAGTATGAAATCGTATAATTTGAAAGCACATGAATTTTGAATTCCACAGAACATTTTTATTATTGAACAAAAATGCATTCTGTAAAAAGATGAGATAAATTCAATATAAATGAAACATGAAAATACTTTAAAACAGTAATCATGATGCAATATTAGACTTTTTGACGCTTTCATCAAAAAACACACAGTTTTCTCTGTTAACATAGCTTCAAGTGCCAAATTGTGGTCAAATCTAAGATGTTGAAACATGAAGTGCCTATGAAGCTGTATTTCCACAGGATACGTTAGTGGAAAAAATCTGATTATGTAACACTGCAATAGTTTTTTTCATCCCAACCCCCCAGTATTGAATTGGATACACTGCTGACCAATCATAGGTCACCCTGTTCACCCTGGTCTGCCAAATGATTTACAATGGTGATGGTGCCTTCCTGGCAAAGAGATATGAACAACCGTCAACAGGTATAATTATAAACACAAGGGTGTCCTTTTCAAGCTCGAATAATTACTAGTCTTATTCCATTGACAATGCACGAAAGTCCATAGATTTATGGCAGTTAATTGTTTATATTTTGCAACGAAACCCACCCACCCACTCATTTACTGAAGAAAGAAGTTTATATTTATCAGATGTTGAAAGATTTTATAGATTCTTTGTTGTTGAAAGATAATAAAACAAGTATTTGTTGGAACATTGAATTTAATATGTCAGTATCGGAATGAACATGATTGTACGTGGTCGAACCTACAATCCACAGAACTGGTGACTATTATAGAACTATTGTTGAAATGATTTCTCAAACTGATCCCGCTAAAAATAAGCATGACATGGACGAGACTTAATGAGTTCGGCATATTAACTTTTTTTACTCCGACAAATTAAATTCTCAAACATTTTTTTGAAGTATAAGAAAATAAATAAAGACGTTTAAAGTTTCTGTAGTTAAAAAATATTTCTTATTTAGTGTAAATGGGTATTAAAATGAGTAAAATGCATCATTTTGTCCGAAGCAGTTAGGTGTTATGTAAACAATGCACGAGTCGTTGAGTCAATGACTGACGCCACGTGCAGTCAATGCACTTGTTGTGGACAATCATCTGTGACAGAGTTAATTCCTAAGTAATTCTCTGTGAAACAGATTGATGATTTCTATGTTAATGTTTTTTTTTTTGTTATCACAAGTCAAAGGTTGCATAAATATATTAAAAAGTTCCTTCCAGATTCCCATCATGCTAAGCAGCGTGACGCCATTTTTGTAGAATTCCTTAGCATTTTTTTTTAAAGTACTCTTAAATACTTTGTACAATTTGTAAGAATTAATGAATAGAATAGAGTTGAAAATAGCACCATTAGTTGTAAGTAGATTTAGAGAATCATTTGTAGATCTTTATATGTATTTTCATTTAGTTTTTATCGTAAAAAATGTACATTAATAAATGGATCGTAGTTGGTTGCTCTAATTGCCATTATCTGTGGTACCTTGTGGGGGGGGGGGGGGTCCTATTTATAACTCGCACTACATCATGAAATAAGGGGAAATAATTACTAGTCTTAGTCCTATATACCTCACATGTTGCTGCTATTTGAACAAATCTTTTGTAATCTGATAAACAAACATATATGCAATTCCCTGGCCAAAGATTATGAAAATCCATGCATTTTCAGTTGAGCAGTGCTGCATTCTGCAAACACTATAATACATCAGAAATCTGCTGAATTTCAGACAGAAATTTCAAAGGGCATGAATTTTGAATTCCACACGACATTTTTATTGTTGAACATAAATGCATTCTGTAAAAAGATGAGATAAATTCAATGTAAATCAAACATGAAAATACTTTAAAACAGCAATCATGATGCAATATTAGATTTTTTAACACTTTCATCAAAAACCACACAGTTTTTCGCTGTTAACGTAGTTTCAAGTGCCAAATTATGGTTAAATCTCAGATGTTGAAAGGTGTGAATTGGGCCACAGCGTACTGTTTTGTATGAGTGATTTTACGCGACGGCTTTGTGTACTAAACGTTAAAACACCATAAATTCGTGTTTATAATATCCTAACAAACAGCCCATGCGATAAGATGTTTGGCCCAAGGATGAGGTGTGAACACAATACAGCAGTAAACTTATACCAAATTTGTATGCTTTCTATAGAGCCCAGTGAGCGTGTTGAACCAACTATGTCACTTCCGGTTTTAATAAAAATTAATTTCTCTTTTACAAAAACTTTTTTACTTGTGTTACAGAAGGGATTATTTCTGAATATATATTTCAGATTTATGGAAACCTTGTTGAAAATCGTTGGTCTTCCCCTTTAAATCCAATAAACAGCTACACATCCGGGAAGCAATTGAAATCCGTAGACATTTTCCGACGATTAATAGAGACACTGGTCTGTTTATATCCAATGCCTGGGATGACTTGATAGTATAAATTCTGTGTGTTGTTAGAACTGGGCACTTTAATAACGGTCAACTTGTCGGTCATATATTAACAATACTTGTTACTTTTATCAACTATGTGCTTAGTTATACATTAGAATATGGGAGTTACTTCATGTGAGGTGTTTACTTATTTATATTAACGTTCTCCTGTTGCGATTTTTTATCTAATAATTATATATATATATATAATTATATGTTCCGTGACCTTTGAAGGTGATTGACGGCCCTTCCATAAGGTGTTCGCAGGTACCACAGTTTCCACGCTGGCATTTTTTCACCTCATATTTTGTTGGGTGTGATGATTCAGACGTGAATTTAGCCTTCGTAAGGATGTTTTTCAAACTATTGCTTTGACGTTTGCTGTTGATGATTTCTATTGACTTAAGAACTTCTTTCATCCGTTCATCATTTTCTAGCACTGGTAAATTATGTCTAATTTTATTCATAATATCCGGGTTTTTAGGGTTGAAGGTCGAAACGAATGCAATAGGTTTTCGCTGTGAAGTGTTTTTCTCCTTCACCGTTAGCAGATCGCGTCTCTCTAGCTTTAAAGCTTTGGATATTCCATCGTTTATTAGATTTAGTGGATATTGTCTGTTTCGAAGGAATATTCGCAGCTCCTCGAACCGAACTTTCTGTTGGTTGTTGTCAGATACTATTGTTCGGATTCGCCTGGCTAGATTATACGGTAAACTCCGTTTGGTGTGACTTGGATGGCATGATGTGAACATCAAATACTGCTTGGTGTCAGTAGGTTTGTAAAAGATATCAGTTTCAATCTTTTCTCCTTTTTTGATAACCAACGTGTCCAGAAATGCTAATCTAGTGTTTGACATTTCCATTGTAAATTGTATATTGACATCCATATCATTTAATATTTTAAAGAAAATATCCAAGTCATTTTTTGAACGGGTCCATATTATGAAACAGTCGTCCAAATACCGACGCAAAGCTTTTATGAAATAGCTAATAAATGCGTCTCCGAATTGTAGTTGAACTTTTTCATATAGTCGTTCTTCTAAATAGGCTAGTACCAGAGTTGCATATGTTGGCGCCATTTTTGTCCCCATAGCTGTTCCTTTCATCTGTTTGTAGTGGTCACCATCAAAGTGGAATGTATTGTTTTGAAGTATGAATTCCACACTTGAGATGACCAGTGAGTCAGATATCCGGCCTAGTAATTCGGTCGGATATTTATCCAACCAGTATTTTAAAACCTTTTAGACCGAGATCATGTGGGATGTTTGCTGTATAGAGACGTTACATCAAATGACACCATCATGGATTCTTCTTGGACTTTTGTTGGCAGTTGATGTAGGAAAATCCATTGTGTCACGTACATAGCTTTTCACGTGAAAAAAATGCCAGCGTGGAAAACTGTGGTACCTGCGAAACACCTTATGGAAGGGGCCGTCAATCACCTTCAAAGGTCACGGAAACATTTAAACGTGAATGCTAATTTAACATGTGCATCACACGAAATGTGATCTATGCCATAACTTGCCCGGGTTGTACGGAGCAGTATATCGGTCAAAACTGAATATTTGAGATCGCGAGTTGCTGTACACAAAA